>OZ026621.1:39378914-39483914 GCA_964020975.1 Hermodice carunculata
ATATATATATATATATATATATATATATATATATATATATATATATATATATATATATATATATATATATATATATATATATATATATATGGGTAAACAAACCATGCCATGAGACACCATGACAGCCACCTTATTTATTTCCGGGATGTAAAATTTCACTTGTCCGTACAATCCACATTGCCCCCTGTATGCACGAACCCGTGACACAAGGTATCCTTTGGAAATAAGCACGTGGCAATGAGAAAAAGAGAAGTAACTTTCTCCTTCTTTAATAAACCATCAAGAACGAGAAATAATGCTCTCTCCCTCTTAACATCAGTTCAAACCGTCGCAACCGAGCAATCCCCGGAAAGTAGACAACCTTTTAGTTTCTCTGCAGAAGGCAAGACAAATGGTTGCATGGCAGAACATTCACCATATCATAGAAAAAATGTATACCATTGATATGAAACCTTCATATATAAACCATTTCAAGTCATCCCAAATGTGTCATCGGCAGTAAGCAGGAAACACTTTATACCTGCGGAAGGCATGGTAATTTGTTGCATGGCTGAACAAAGCATACCATGAAACACCACGGCAGCTCCATTATTTATTCCCGGAATATAAAATATCACTTGTCCATGCAACTGTCCCTTTCCAAGGATGCCACCTAGAGAACGAAACAACTACCGCCCATAAAAAACCAGGAGATCTTATTTACGTATCAATACGTTCCTACTGACTTTGAATAGAATTGAACCCCGGAAACTTGTAGCCGACTACAATGATAAAACATATGCTTCTCGGAGGGATGGACAGGGCCACATCCTATATTACGAGCTCAAAGCGGAACGGAGCCCTCTCAGGCACATGCGGGTATAATTTTCTCAGCACTTTCCAGGGCGTGGTGGATGGGAAAATAAATTTTGAGATTTAGTCCATTTTTTTTTTCGAAAGCAGAGAAGCTAAAGTGTGACAGCCCTCTGAAATGATATCAGCTAATTGAGGTTGTTCTAAGATGACCCACGCATTTTAGCTGTGTGAGTCAACAAGTGCGCATGCCTGGGCTCTATGCAGGGCTGTTTGCAGGCACGAAGTCTGCCCACAGGTAGATTTATGCTGTCTACATTTATTTTTAATTTCACTGTTCTGATTCCCCTCTGGCTCTTGCATTTTGCAAGACCGATATTGTTAGGCACCTATCAGAGGCAAACCTGAAACCTGTAAATTGTACCAAAAGTTCATGGTATCACTAACAATTCACAGGCCCTTGTCTTATGTTCTGCATAGACAACAGAACAGAATGGGGGTAAATATGTCATTCTAGTTTTGAAAACCTGTGCCTTAAAACTACATCTGAAATGTTTATTTCAGGGTAAAGTACCTGCAGTCACTTGAGATTTTGCCCACCAACAACGATCCCCAGTGAGAGAAAAGTCATAATTCACTCTCCAGCTTTGTAGCTTTTTTAAAAAAAAAAATTCTTTGTTGAATTGCGTATTCATCACAAACGAATATGCCCTAGACATACTTTACACGATGATCAGGTGTGCGTGATGTTTACTTCTTTTTTAGTTATTCAACACCAGTGTGACATATTATGAAAGACCCTCTCACACACTTGTCTATGTAAGCCCAATATGTTAATGCATGACATCACCAATGCAGGCAAATCACAATTTAATTGTAATAATTTTTAGATAAAGTATAGACACATTTGTTTTACCTGGGTTGTGAAAGAAATCAAGCATTGGCTCACCGAGTTACTCTCCATGGCAGATCATGTGATCTGGAGTCCGTTACTACTTTTGAATCCTACTGTAGAAAATGCCAATTGGCCTTCGAACATAGAATAAAGAGGACCGCCTCTCAGCAAAATAAAAACATTTGTAAAGCGATACAGAAATCTACTTAGAGCATGGAAGGTTAAAAAAAAACGAATACAGTACAAATTTTGATAACCCATGGTAATGTTGGGATCTTCTGTGAAATTTGTTTTCTAATCTTTCCTAGACTAATTGGAAAGAATGATAGCATATATCAGATCTATAATTATCCAGTGAAACATGGAAATGAGTTGATCATGTTGGCTTTAACATTATCTTTCCCAAGATGGCTTCTTTATGGTCAGATCGCTGGCAGAGGGAGGATGGTGGCACCCAGGCACTGCTGGCTGCTCTCCTCCCAAGCCTGACCTGGACTGAGCTGCTGATGGTACAGCTACATCCCACCTTCCAGGCAAGTGGAAATTTGATCATCATGCAGGTTGTGTTACACCCTTCTTTAATGCACATGTAGTCGAGAAGCAACGTTAGATAACTAATAAGTATTTTTTTAAAGATTTTGATTATAGTAATCATATTTACCCTTCTTCCACCAGAGAAGCATGCCCGACCACTGCACTTCCTTTGCGCACCAGGTGTCACCACTGGATGCGACGAAACCGAAAGATGGCGCCACGGGACTGTCAGTTTTTTTAAAGAATCAAGTGAGTAACCAAATTATTTGTGTTGGCCTAAATGGCCAGACATGGAGGTCTTGGCAATGGAGGTCGAGAGGTAAGTAAACTTATTAATACCGAAAATACTAAAACTTTCACATATCTTTTTAACGCCTTTTCAATTTTCCCTCCTAGATGTGGCATTGTATGTTTCCTTATTTGCGTAACAGGTTTTCAAACGGTCTTTGTTGTTTGGTATACGTATAAGAAGCTTTCATATAGGCCTATAGTTTTTGTGCGATAATACATGTTAAAGCAAAAATTACTACCACACGATGTGCACCTTCACGTTTTTGTTTTTTTTTGGGGGGGGGGGTTGTTTTTTGTTTTTTGTTTTGTCTTTGTTTTTTTTTTTTTTTTGGTTTTGTTTTGTATTTTTCAGTTTGTTGAGAGTCGTGCATTGAATTATCAGATTTAAAGTTTTATTGCGAAGTAGTGTTTTACTTCCAGTGGATGTGCTGGCACTGAAGCCGTTTGGGTATGAAGGATGTATTTTGTCAAATACTATTCAGATGACACATTACATTGTAAAGTTCTACTGTGTTTGCGTACTGCGGCCTTTGTATTATTTTGTTAGCAGGATTGCATAGCTTCCAGAATCCAAGTGTGATATACTACCTAATGTTCTATTATGCGTTTTCTGAACAAATGGGCAAAGTCCGTACACAAGATGGCCTAAACACAACCCCTTAGGTAAATGTATATCAGATAAAGCATGTAAAGCATCACAAATACTGTCGTGTTGTATTCACTATAGTCGACAGAGCGCGGCAGACAAAATAGAGGATGATCAATTGTCTGAGAAATTTATAATGCTGCACCGATGTCATTCACAGTAACAACGAGAATGCACAGCGCTCAGAGGTAGATGTTTTATGAACTACACTATGGTGCCTAGTGATGACGATAATATTATTACTGAAGTAAGTTACACCTCATTTGAATCCACTCCTAGAAGCATAGAGATACATGTCATAACATACTTGTATAATTACATAATAAAGGATGAAAATATGAAAGCACGTGAACATGTTCTTACAGTCAGAGTTGTTAAAGCATGAATTTGTGAATGCTCATTTTATTTTTAAAATGCTACCGCTTAGTACATCTACATATTATTTACCTAATACTGATAATTTATTGATTTCACGCCAGTCTCCTCATTTTCTGTAAAGCAAAATGTGTTTCAAGGAAAGAAATACATGTTTGGAAGAAACCAAAAATCACATACCAGCTTCCAGACTGTGACTGTGCACTGGCTGTTTGGACTGGACAGTAAACGTATTAAGCGCCAAAAAGGGGTCGCCAAATAGTCAACCGTAGCTTCTAGCTTCACTGAAGCGGTAACGAATTAGCCTTAAGCAGCACAATTAACAGCGCCGTGTTTTTTGGAAAAAAAAAATCTACCTTCAATTTGGAAAAAAGGTTTAACCGCAAGACTGATATATATATATATATATATATATATATATATATATATATATATATATATATATATATATATATACATATATATATATATATATATATATATATATATATATATATATATATATATATATATATATATATATATATATATAGTAAGTCTCATTAAATCATATAAGTTACCAGAATGAAAATGAAAGGATTGTGAAAAACTGAAATTGACAATCGTGTCCTCCGCGGGAGTCATTTCTGTCACAGCTTTGGTTATAATTGTACGACAAATGGTTCCAAATACTGAAAATTCGAATAGGAATGAAATTGGTTATTGCACCTATTATGCTGTCACTATTTTTAGGGGTTTTTTTGTTTTTTTTGTAAGCATGTAGTACCTTCTGCTTTTTTTCTCTTTGGTCTGTCTTATGCCCCTTTAGCATGATTCTGTTCCTTCCTTTAGCTTTTGGAACATCAAGGAGACCGGGCGCGCAAATTTTCCCTTTGGAACCCCAAACTCCCCTTTTACTTTTTTGTTAGCACAGATCATAACAATTCCGACATCTATTTGTTCTGGGGTGATTTGAGCCTTAGCCTTCTTCCTTTGTTCTCCTCTGTTGTTGATGCCACCTACCATTAAAGAACGGAAGTACAAACACTTGGCACCCGAGTATATAAGTTCCCTTGCTTTTCACACTACGAACTATGTAAAACGTAAAGTAAGAAAGTTGCATATAGGATGCTGGGTAAAAATATATATGGGCACACGGCATTAACAAGTTGAACTCCACAATGTAATAGTCAGAATTTATTGGCCGCACTCACAAGACTTCGCTCAAGAGGAGAATATCATAGAAAGCGGCAAATACGTTTTTTTCCGGGAAAGAAAGAAAGAAAAAAACAACATGAAAACACTGTCGTTATTTCGTGTGTCTTTGAGGCTTTTTTTTGTAAATAGCATAACACAGATAAAGATATGATTTACAGGGCCCTGACAACAATTTTCCCAGTATCCCTTGAAACGTATGACCAAAGTCTGGACCATGCCATATAACATCCAGCTCCATAAACACGTTCACCCACGGCATTTTTGCTTGGGTGAAAGGACATGCCAAATTTAGAGACCAAGTTGACATACCCAATCCACGCAAAGCATGCCATTTTCGTTCAGCCATAGTATCAAACATCTCAACTACCCGCATACAGTTTAGCCAGGTATTAAACAAACGGTAAAGATGTGAAATTACATGGGAAAAGCAAGATGTAAATCACCTACACAACGTTTTCCCTGCGTGAATTCGCAAATCTAACTTGCAAGTGTGTGTGTGATTTACCTGACCCAATTCACACCTGCAGGAGACACACGTATTCCAGGCGTGCAATGCAAGGCACATCTAAAATTGACTATTACATTGTGGAGTTCAACTGTTAATGCCGTGTGCACATACATATTTTCCCCAGCATTTGGCTGAGAGGTGGTTGCGGCCAACCTGAATGTATTCACACCATGAAAGTTGAGGCATGAACCTGCACGGGCCAAACGGAATGGCTCATTTGCCAGTTCAAAAAGGAAGACTTGGCCAGTCTAAGAAAGCAAGTCTTGAGATTTATGAGATCTGGGCCTGTTATGTCTGCTATGTATGTCATATATCCTAATATTTGGACGTTCCGAGCAAAGTGCAAGTAATAAAACAAAACGTTAAAATCTAACATGTGTGCCACGAGATTGTGTTCATTTACATCACCCGAGAGATGATTATGTAAAATCATATTTTTCCAGCCGGACTAAGAATATACCTTCAGGAATAATTTTCCGGATTCATCCAGACAACCAGTGCGTTTAAAGTATAACTTCTTTAAGGTAAAATTTAACAGCACTCTTTACAACTGAATAATGCGAGCAATGCAGTACTACAAACAGGCTGCAGTGTTGAAACAAAATGGAAATAAATCGTTGCTTTGATTCTTCGTCGTAGGAAAGCAAGAAGACGTAAATTAGTTTATACATACATATATATATATATATATATATATATATATATATATATATATATATATATATATATATATATATATGTTGACGGATTTGAAATTTTAAATGGATTTCGACATCGATACTCGTCTCATGCTTTATGCTAATTTGGTGGAAAAATTATCATTGTTCTTAAAAACCATCAATTTTTGCAGATCACATTTTAACATGAAGGTTCGTGAAAATGCGGTTCTGTCAAATGATACATTTTAGCTTAATTTCTCTAGTCAACATAGGGAAATTAACGAAAATATAAGTATTAAAATTATATTCAAGCAGGTGAATAACATACACGGTAGCTAAAACGGAAACTGCGATCTCAATATTGTGATTTATGTTTATATTAAAATAAAAAAAAATGTACAGTAGGCGTTATATGTGCAGCAAGCTTGAGCCAGCAGTTACTGATTGCAAAACAAAACTTATTTTATAGGCGGAATATATTAGACAGTTACTCTCAAGTATTACGTAGTGAAGTGAGCCATTTACTCACCATAAAAAGTTTTGCGTTCCATTAGGTTCATCCAAGTTTATATCGAAATAGAAAACAAAAAAACAAAATCAAAACAAATACACAAAAAAACGAACATACACACACAGACACACAAAAAACAAACAAACAAACAACAACAACAACAACAACAACAACAAAAGAAAAAACAAAAAAACATGTCCGTAGTCACGTCAAAACATGCAAAAATGTAAAAATATATTTTGGGAAACTTAACCTATTTCTTGCAGATCTGCTGACACCAGAGCCCAACTACTATAAACAGGAAAATTCCAATGTCTGTTGTTTTGTAGAGGCCGATAATGCCTTTCATATGGTTCCATGTGAAACTACTTGCATCTATTTATACATAGAACTATTGAAGCCCAGAAAAAAAAACAGCTGCTGGCATTACCTTTCACAGCAATTTTTCAAACTTTGGGGAATTTTTGGTACATAATGATTACTACTCTGTCAGAATGTAGTCTTACGATGGCATCATCATCATCATGTTGTCTGAGCATCCCCCCCCCCCCGCAGTCTCTCCTCCCTGTTCAGCTCTCTCTGACTGAAAAGGAGTCCACATAGCAATCAGTAAGCCGCGATCCATCACTGCGTGACCTACTGATCAGTGATAAGATGGAATCTTCAATACTAAACGCCCCCCCCCCTCCCGTCAATAAAAGTTTCATCCAGAGTTTTGGATCATGTTAAACCATTCAATCAGCATTTGGAAAGCCTGGGACAGTACCGGTCCTGCTTACAGAAACAGATTGGTGTCCAGTAGTTCAAGTCATGTAATCTCACCATCTAACACACTCGTGTAATCTTACAAGCAAACACTCACAGTCAAAGGTGACGAACTACAAATAGTGTCATAGTTTTCTGTCCACACTAATACTGAATTCCACTAATTGCTCCAAAATACACTCAGAAGCACCACGAAACCCACCTTCGAAACTCAGTCTTTCTTACAATTCGTCCCATGCTGAGACAACATGGGGGAAAGGTTGTCTACATGATTCATACTTGGACTTACCACAATAGTTTTCTACATCACATATCTGGCTAAAGTGTTTTCATTTATAATTATGTCCAATGTGTTTATCTGTTCGGGTGCCAACATGTTTAGAACCTGAGGGATTGGGCAGTTCAGTATTGTGTAAACTAAATATGTTGACACTGACTTGAAACACATGCTCAAAATCACTCAGTCTCTCCTAGGGAATGTCTGTAAAATTTCAGCCTTGGCAGCAGCAGCAGCAGCAGCAGCAGCAGCAGCAGCAGCAGCAGCAGCAGCAGCAGCATCATCATCATCATCATCATCATCATCATCATCCTATAAAAATCCACTGTGACTGTGGGATCCAAATTAAAAAAAAAAGTTGACCAACAAACACAAGTTGTCAACATAGTACTACATCAATAGTCTTTAGCTAAGCCAAAGGTGGAGTGACTTTCTGCCACTTGTCACTGGAAGTGTCATTCACACCCATCCCAACACATAGCCAGTGCATGAAACATAGTGCACAATATTGATAACCCAATCCAACTTCCATTTTGTCTTTCATGTTACACGTAGCCCACAAGGCGCCCTGAAAAGGGGTTCCAAGCTCCCTTATGATCATTCCTTCAGCTGCCAGTTTGCCAACAGTATGAGCAAGAGGAAAGAATAAGGAGCTACACTGTCATAAAGGAACGTTATTCCTGGTGTCATGAGGCAAGATAAACAGGAGAGAGAATTTAATCTTGAGAGCATGATCCTGCCTCTCATACATTTCCCTAAAATGGTTGACCACCGTTTCGGTGTCAACACTTGTGGAGAGGGAGTAGTTATACTGAGGCAGAATATCGTGTTTTTCAAGGGAGGAAGAATGCTTGATCTCTGCCTTTCATGGACCTCACAAAGCCTACTGTACCTTTTCCACTGACCAGGTACTTCATGGGCTTCCAAAGAATCACATGATGTTTTGGTAAGATAGCCATAGATTCCTGGATGTCCTTTCTTTGAGAATACAAACTTCACCAGGTGAGGAAAAACAAACAGATTTATGACATTTATGTGTCAAGGATTTGTTTTATAACTTGCAAATTGACCAGGTTCGCTTCCTTAACTTAAACTGACCAATGATAACTGGGACACTGTGGTATCTTTTCGTTACGCATGCAATTTTTGCCAAATGGATACTGGTTTAATTTGGTCAGAAACAGCATGGCGAATGTGACACCCTTATCCTGCTTACCATACCTGATATTGTAGAAAATACTGGAACATGATGAGATGGAGGAAATATTATGTTTAGCTCATGAACATGACAGTATTTTGTATTTATGTGATGTGTATAGTGAAAGCATACCTCGTAATTAGGTTCCAAAGGTTCATGGTTTTACTGAGAATATCATCACAAAGTATACCTTTAGCGATTTTTGAACCCTACCCCTGACACTTGGATTTCTTTAGTGAAATCCATGTGTTCGGCTACCGTACGCAAGGAGCCAGGGAACGTTTCAACATCAGCACAAAAACACAGATATAATTAATACACTTACAGTTCTCTTTTTTGCCAGTAGTGAAAAATCCTAAAGGATTATGTGCAGCTTTACTCATACTTGTTCACACTCGCCATCTTGAATCCGCCCTGTCTAATTTTGGCAATGCTGTGGGGCACTGACAAACTTTGCTAGTCGCAGTGACGTCATTTAGACCATACTAAGTTAGACTAATTTGAGTTTGGTTGCACATTGGTTGGAATTGGTCAAAATTGATCTGAGTTGGTTAGCAGGCGAACTCGACCATTATTGTCATTAATACCAGTACTAGTATCCCCAGCATCATCACCACTAATACCGTTACTGGTACATGTGCTAGATGTACTAGCATTTGTGCTGATACACTGTTGATGCTCTGCATTATTAGGTATACATGGGTTGGTCCATAATGAAAATCATGTGGAATATTTTGGGGAAGGTTTTTGGCACAGCCTCATAATAAAAGTCAGAATAAATTTCTAATGCATTTGTAGATTCTCTGAAGCTGCAAGTGAGGATTCAAGTTTTCTGTTTCTTCAACCTTTGCTTTTCCTGATTACGCTTATTCAACTTCTTTCTCCTTGGAAAGTAAGACTTACACTTTTTAAAGTGCTTTGAAGCTGTGTAACACAGTGGTTGAATTTTTCTTCTAGTCAAAATCTTGAATTTGATTTGTGCAATGTTAGAACTATAACAGGTTTAGTTTACATCTCACGACTGTGTTATTACAGTGGCAAGCTTAAGCTTATAATAGACGACTGCAAGTAAAAATGAAACAAGATCAACTGTTTAGACATAAAGCCTGTATTCATTGCAAATCAATGTTTTGAAGACTCAAAGTGCAACTGGAGAGAGCAAGTGCATCTACTGTATCAGATTAAGATAATAATAATAATAATAATAATAATAATAATAATAATAATAATAATAATAATAATAATAATAATAATAATAATAACAATAATAACAATAATAATAATAATTTGCTACTTACACAAACACAAAGTTTATTCAACGTGTATAAAAAAATTCTTTGCTTGTGATAAAGTACTAAAGATTTAGTAATTGTGCATGGTTTTGAAATTTGCTTTTGTTGCTTACTTTGGTATGTTAAGCTCAGTTTGGGTCATACCCAGATTACTGCATGGGGCCTTCCTGGTTCTGGCAGTCATCCAGCAGGACGCAAGGTATGATGTGCCACTTCGGGGAAGTACTTGTTAACAGTATCCATATGCTTTATAAGGGTTTGCTTCCTCTGTGAAGTAAAGTCCAATGTCATGCCTTGGTGGCCGTACACTGTCACATCCTGTGGAAAGCCACCACTAGGCACTCCACAAAAAGAAATCCAGTAGTAACAGACATATGCAAAATACTACCAAGATGCTGGGTGTAATAAACAACTTGATCAGTATTCAGCTGATGAGCTGCGTGCATAACATCTCCAGGATTTTCCAGAAGAACTTCCCAATGCATGAAAGGCAAGCTGATTCCAGTCTTTAAAGGGCTGCAAGACGATGCACAGTCCTTAGGATACTCCTGAACATGTATTCTCAGTGAAGAATTCCACTTTGTGACTGATGCAAAAGGACATGCGCCAAGAGGTATCCACAAGCATGGTTGTTCTTACTTGTTCTGTTAAAGGGCAGTTATGCAGTCCATTCAGGTTTAGAGCCTGATTTAGTGTCCTCATATACATCGAAGGCGTAGTCAGTTATCCTGAAGAATCAAGTGACTGAAAAACTCCCAACGCCTTCAGAAATATATTGCAGTGACCACTGTCCTGAACTCATTGCCTAAGTAGCTAAAAGGGAGCATGTTTTGGCTTTTTTCCCTGGTACGGGCATGATTTCTCCATATATTTGTAGACTCAGTCCACTCATGAAGCATGACTGTAAGAAATTCAGTCAGTTCTGCTCCTGACAGAAAAAATACGTGTGATGGAATCGGTTTGCAAGGCTCTTTGTTACTGTGGTTAAACCAAGAGACTAGTAAACATTGAATACAATTTTTCTAAATTTTTGAAACTGTTTAAACAATCATGCAGGAAAGATAAAAGGTAAACACTCAGTAGCAGGCAAAGAAAACATTGTACGATTGAGAGTGTAATTAGTTGGTCCTGTATGTGAAAAACAATAATTAAATAATGCAATTTTTCAGCATAATATAGATTGTAAAAAGTTCAGAATTACCACACGTAATACTAGTGCTGTTATACTGTGTAATGCAATGCGGCAGGGAGACAATCAAATTTTCCGTCATGTGCCCACTTTTTTGCAAGCTGTAGCTGGGGATTGCATGAGTAAATTTTCTTTAAATTGTGCTTCAATCTTCAAATCACTAAATTTCACATTATTGTGGTCTATATACACCTCAAAGTGTATGTACCGGGATAATCATGTTATACAGCTACTTGTATTAAAACAGACTGGTGAACAGAGGAGATTTACGCTAATTGTTCAAAATAGCAGACTCCATGAATGGTGCGTCCTGACGTGTCTCTTCGGCTAAGTTGGTTTCAGACTACACTTGTACGACGCAAAGCCACAGTTTCATTGGGGGGGGGGGGAGGGAGGGGACCCCTCCAGACTTGGAGCTGAACCTGGGTCCAACTTGCAGACCTTTCTGTGCAAAGACATGTGTTATGCGGCAATTTGTAATAAGTTGCGGCAAAATGCAATATTATTACATTTTGAAATTTGCAATGATATGTTCCAGCAAAATGTAATACATCATATGTGTAATAAGGATGTAATAAGATGTAATAATTATACCACGGTCTCCCAGAAAAAAAAACTTTTAATATTTATTTCAAGACAAGCGTTTTCTTCAAAGCAAGATTATCTATTTAATGGAAAGACCTACAGAAATTCCGTGGTGCTATGATTTGTTTTTCATTCTGTTCCGCCTGCACCAATGTAAAATAAAAGGTATTTTGATATGCCCCGTCAGATGTTGCCGTTCTTAAAGATGCTCTCTCTCTCTCTCTCTCTCTCTCTCTCTCTCTCTCTCTCTCTCTCTCTCTCTCTCTCTCTCTCTCTCTCTCTCTCTCTCTCTCTCTCTCTCTCTCTCTCTCTCTCTTAATTTGTTATATCAATTGCTGTATAAATTTAAGTACTGTAATAAGAACTAGGAAAACGTATAATCCGTTTGATCTACATACAATATCAAACTTATATTTTTCCATATTGAGTGAGCATGCAAAGATGTCTCAAAATAGCTTCACTTCGACAAAATCACTATTATCTCTATTGTTATTAAAATTGCTGAGTGCAGGGATTGTAGGGAAAATTTTCAGAAGCGAGCTCTCCTCCCCTCCTTCCTATTCTGGGCTCTTTGGCTTTAACGGAAAGTTGCAGGCTTGAACCGACAACCAAATTCACAAATATGTTAACTCCCTTTCCATAATGGACACTTTGTTTTAAGACATTAGATCTCACTACACAAAGAATGCCGCCGCCGACTGGATCGAAATGAATGGCGTTTCACATTGTCCGGTACTCTGCTTGCAAGGGTCATCTCATAGAACTTCGCAATTCTCTATCAATTCTAACTTTATACATATGTATCAATTTCCGACAATTTAGTTATCCACATTTTATCAAGTATTTTCAACGATTTTCGTCATCACTCGACGTGATAGAGGAATGATTTGCAAAATATAATATTTCCACCTACTGGTTAATATAATGTTCAGTCACAGGACTGGACAGGATAATGTAAAGACTTGGGTGTTTGTTTGTGTGCGTGTTTGGGCTCAGTTGACTTGTCAGTTTTAGTCTGTGGCCCGTCTGTCTGTCGTCCGGCGTCCACAATTCACATTTTCGACTTCTCTAAAATCGATGGCTGGGTTTTCTTCAAACTTGGTGTGGATATTTTTTCAGGATGGAAAGTGTATTTAAATGATCACGCTCCAGTGATTTTTAGATTGTTTTCTCTATTCTTTTTGTTTAATTGCTTGTTTATTTGTTTGTTGGTTTTTTTTTTGTTTTTGTTTTTTTTTTGTTTTTGTTTTTTTTGTTTTTTTGTTTTTTTTTTTGGTTTTGTTTTTTCTTTTTTTTTTTGGTTTTTTTTTTTGGTTTTGTTTTGTTTTTTTTTGTTTTTCTTTTTTGTTTTTGTTTTGTTTGTTTGTTTTTTTTTGTTTGAATTGTTTATTGGTTTTTTTTCTCGGTTCATTTATGCCCAAATCTTTAAAAATTTGCAGCAAAATTGCCGGGGGGGGGGGAAGCTTAAAAATTGCATATTGATTGTATATGGACCCTTAGACGTCAATTTGTTCAATAAATGGTGTTGCGAGCATTTGATCTCCTTTTAATTTTTGTGGGTTTTTTTTTATTTTTTAATCTTTATTTTTTACTTCCTTTTTTAATTTTTCATTTGTTTTCTTTTTGCTAGCTTTAACTTCTCATACAAAATCATCATTCAGATCATGCTGAAACTTGACAGAAATTTGTCGTATGGAATGTTCAAAGAAAGTCGATGTGCAGGTGGCATTGCTCTGGATTACTAATTTTTGATATTTTTTTTACAGTTGAGGTACATAGGGGTAGTGTATGCAATCTTTGAGAATAAAGTTGAGTCAGTGGAATTGCCATGATAATTCACCATTTAACTCCTCCAAAATTACCAGTCAAATTCACTTCGAATATGGTGCGAAAGTACCTTTGGTACGTGGCTACCAAATCTGTTGAAATGGTGTCGCTCCAGTTATTTTTGGATTTCTAATTCTCTCTCTCTCTCTCTCTCTCTCTCTCTCTCTCTCTTTTTTTTTTTTTGTTCTTAAAACTGCTCTCCAATTTCTCCGATATTGCATGTAGCGCTTCTGAATATCCCTATATTAGTCTAAAGGGAACTGTCTTAACTTGCACCTGAATTTTAATATATATATATATATATATATATATATATATATATATATATATATATATCATAAGGGAATACATTCTCTTGAAGGTCTGTCTATGAAATAGTTTCCCACGTAGACATATAGGTACATGAGACAAATTCTCAGAGCTGAAGAATTAAACATGATAAATAACCCGGGCAACATATGACAATTAAGGGACACATTCCTGTAACCTAATGGTAGGCCATTACAGTGGGCCCCCGCACACATATATGATAAGGAGATCTATTCTATTGGCTAATGGTCTACGAATAAGAGTCTGTAGAGTAGTGGTATTAATTGGGGATGTAATTTAAATGAGGATAAACAAAAATGAAAAGGTCAATTGGTGGTCTTAGTATAGAAACGGTCTCTCTATGGAGATGATCTTAATTGGAGATTTTTCAGTATATATTAGAAGTGAACCCATTTTCATAGCTGAAGGCCTTTCAATGAAAAGGTGTTCTTCCGAGATACCAAATGCTAATATTTGATTCATTTTGCGAAAGAAATTGGATAATAAATCCTCCCCCCATTATGTGAAGAAGAATTAGGACACATTCACATAGCATAGCTTTAAACCATGAGAAGTGCCCCCGAGACAAATATAATTAGGGGACACTTTCTTATAGCTGAGGTTTACCCATGAAGAAGTGTTATACCTTTATGTACAGTATGTATGACAAGGACATATTCTCATAGTTGAAGTTGTGCCCATTAAAAAGTGTCCTTGGGAATACATGACCTAGGTCCCATTCTTATAGCTGAAGGTTTGAAACGAGACACCCTCCCCCCATTATATATGTAAAGACCACAAAAGGCTGGCCATGAGGTGAAATCGACCCTAGAATATATGCTACCAAGTGGCGCGTCCACCGTCACCCGTTCTCCCGTTATATATGAGAAGGAAACACATTCGCATAGCTGAAGGCCTAGCCCGGACAGAGTGCCCTGCCTAGACGTCTAAGACTATGGGAAACATATTCATAGTTTCAGGTTCGTCCATGACAAAAAGTGTCCCCGAAGATATATGAAAAGACAGACCTTCTTATAGCTTAGTGTTAGGCCACAAGAAAGTTCCCCCGAGACATATGTGCGAAGGGGAGACATTCTGAGATCTGGTGGTTTCCCCAGGAAAAATTATCCTGCCTTGATGTGCAATGCTCATGACGAGGACATAGTCTCATAGCAGAAGGTCTACTCAGTGAAAAATGTCCTAAGGAAAAAAACTACATGACCAGGGGTCACATCCTGATAGCTGGACGGTTGCCTATGAGACCCTCCCCCCTCCCCGCCCCAACACTCTCACACATCAGACATATATGAAAAGGAACACATTCAATTAAGAAAGAATAGATCTGTCCCTGTTATCGTTTAAGGTATACTACATCAGGGCGTCCCCCCCCCCCCCCGACCGTATAACCCGGTGACACATTGCTACCTTAAATGCGCTACCTAGATATATAGGAAAGTGCCCTACCCAGATATACACATGACAACTGGAAACATTATCCTATCTGGCAATTCGCCAAGAAAAAATGCCGTACCTCGATACGTATGAAAGGCTCGAAATTAGCAACAACTACCAGTAAATGTTTTAAATCATAATGGTAACATGATTCATACAGAAATTACAATAGCCCAAATTAAGACATCCTCTCAGTACAGAAGCGAGTCCACCAAAACATTGAAACCGTTCAACCGGCAAACTACCCAGCTGAATTTGATATCATTCAAAAGACAAGAACGTGAAGTTTAAAGATACGTAGGGTGTTTTCTCAATTTTTGTGGTCAATTTGTATTTATATTGGTTAGCATGGCAACGAAATTAGGTTTTCAAGAAATAAAGCGAACAACAACTTGTTAACCATAACTTTATGCACATACAAAGTTATCACCTCACAACTTTACATCAGCATACCGTTTATACAGGTATTTCATAAGAAGCCAGTTTGAGTTGGTAAGTATCAACAGTTGCTTGCCATCGTAAATGAATGTTTGTAATAATCACTTAATTTTTTATGCATAAGAAACTTGTTTTAAATATCGAGAATAATTTTCTTCACATTCAATGTTAATACGCAAATAGATTTTTTCTGCACTATCAGTGAGGTCAATTGAGAGACGAAAGGGTGTTTTTGAGTCAGCTAGTAACATTCTTTCAAATGCTAGGGTTAAATTGAGCAGATTTTTGTGGATATGGCAATCTGGCACATGGCCAGGGCTGCGCATGTCTGAGAAATGATACACGTGATAATACTGCCGGTGAATCTTTCCTTAAACAAAAAATACCTACCTAAATTTGGTATTAATTGAAAGATAAGAGCCTGAAGTTAAAAGTGAGGTAGAGTGTAGAATCAATTTTATGGGCTATTTATGTTTTTATTAGTTACCATGGAAACGAAATTAATAGTTGGAATAATCAAGGGAAAACACATTTTTAACCATTACTTTATAAACAACCAAGTTATCACTTCCTTACTTTACGCCAACATACCTGGTATAAACGCACTTCATACGAAAACAATTTGACAAAACAGATGTTAACAATTGGTTGCCATGGCAACAAAACTTAATTAAAAAAGCTGAATTTGTATTGAGACACTGAAAACTTGTTTTGGCTTTACATACACTGTGCACAATTTCCATCAAACATCATGTTAAAATGTTAAAAAAAGTCTTTCACAAGTAAGTTTGAGGTCAATTGAGTAAAAAAAAAGGTGGATGATAGTTGCCTAGTAACGTTCTCTTAAGTATAGAGATCACTCAAAATTTACATACTTTGTTTGATACTGGTGGTCCATTATGGCCATTACTGGGCACTGGGGAAAATGATACATGTGGTAATAATAGCAGTAGATTCTAACACATACTTAAAAAAAAAACAGCTGATGTTGGTATGAAACGAAAAGATAAGTACCTGAAGTGTTTATTAAGGTTAGGTAGAGAGTGTACTATCTATTTCCTGGGCAATATGTGTTTTTATTGGCTACCATGGTTACGCTAAATTCAGTTTTGGAGTAATTAATAGGGAAAAAATCTTTAACTATAACCATGATAACATTCTGTACATTCAAGGTGCCATTCTAAATCAACATATGTACTGAAAAGGCCCTTTACGATAATGCAAATTATTCTTGTGGTCAGCATCAACAATTGGTAGCCATGGTAACATAATTTTTAATGAAATAACTCAGATTTGTCACTAGACATTAGATACCTGTCTGTAGCTTTAAGTGGTATGGAACATTTCATCAAAAGTCATATTAGAATGTTATAACTAAAGGACTGCGACAATCTTGTGCTCTGCTGACATGTACATATACCCTTGCCATTAAAGATCCCCCCCCCACCAAAAAAAACCAGAGGAGTTAAAAAAAAATTTTTAAAAATGGGGTGTGCCCATTTGAATAAATCTGGTAGAGCCCTTCCCAAGGTACATTGCCACAAAGATTAAGTCAATCTGGACTTTGTTTGACCCTTCTGCAAGGAACATATCAACCAAGTTTCAGCTTAATCTGATTGAAGGTTCTGGAAACCAAGTCACAAATAGGAAACACACGCACACACAAATCGCAGCACCACTCAGTGACGAATACAAAAAAATAGAAGTCTGGCTGTGTTATATCACAGTAATCTGGTGAGCGGTTTCAGGGAGGATTTTTATAAGATTTACCCCCCCCCCCCCACAACAAAAGGCCCACGGGCCTTATGCTCTGCTGGCATCGTGGCTATATTGTACCTGTTCATTTCAAAGCTGTGGGTCCTCAAATGGCTTCTGAACATATAAAGCTTAATGTGAAAAATAGTCCACCAGATGGCACTTTGCTCCACATATAATCATAGCTTATCTGTGCAGCTCCTGCGATGAATATTGTTGCATGTTCCAAGACAACAATGAATGAGTCCATAACTTTTTGTTCTCGGTGACCTTAGGACACAAGATCAAGGACACCCAGATTATGTAATACAAGAGGCCCATAGGCCTGCCTGGTGCTGTGCTGACATTGCTATTGAAGTCAAAGCTACACTTTGCCATTACAAAATCACCTCTTTCAACTTTACAGGCATGGTGACCTCAGAAAAATAGGTCAAGGTCACTGATATTATTTACGATCCTAGGTTAGGACATTGTTTATATATCCTATAAATTTGGCGAGTCTAATCAATTACTTTTCAAGATATAGAATTTTATATCCTAAGACACACTTTGAATCATAATTTCAATCAAATTATAGGTGGCGCCACTAGTGTCATTAGCAACTTATACTTTGACCTGCCCCACCATCCCACCTAATTGGTGAAGATATGTCAAAAAATAAAGATGCTAGAGTGTTCACAAATATTCATATTTGACCCCTATATTGCATAATATTGTAGGTGGCGCCACCAATATAAAGAAAAACTGAGCTCTTTATACCCCCTATAAGTCCTGAGAATTATATTGGGCTGACTTGAAAATCGTGGAAGGCACTGTGGTCACAAGATTTTCACATTTCGACCTGGATATTACATAATACTATAGGTGGCGAAAACAACATTGATGTCGACAAAGAATTTTACACATTTTATAACTCCCAAACGTTATATGGGCTTATCTCAAGAATCGTGGGGTTCAGAGCATTCACAAGATGACCCCAATATTTGAACTGGTCGTTTGACTTTGACTTTCAACTTGGATTTTGAATTTTTCGTGCTCAAAATATGAACCAAACAACCAGCTTTCCATATATAGTCTGTTTGTTCAAATCGGGTCATAGCCTTTCGAGTTATTGAGGAAAAACAATAAACTACGACAAGCACCATATTCCATTAGTACAGAGTCACAGTGACTCAAAAAGTAGGTCACCAAGTACTGTTTTATGTATTATGTAATCAAGTGCAATTTTGATCTGGAGGCTCAATTCTCTTTGCCATTGATGTCCAAGCTACACCCAGTCATTACAAAATCACCTTTTCAACTTAACAGGCATGGAGACCTCACAAAAATTGGTCAAACTCACTGATATTACATAACATTCTACCTTTGGCCATGGTCTGTATATCATATAAATTTGGCATGTCTAAACCAATGACGATTTTTCCAAATATGGAATTCTATATCTTAAAACACTTATTGGCTAAAAATTTCTGTCAAAATACATGTGGCGCCACTAGTATTATTTACAACTTAGACTTTGACCTTCACCACAATCCCACCAAATGTGGTGAAGATCCGCCAAAAATTAAAGATACCAGAGTGTTCACAAGATTTTCACATTTTTGTTGGCCCCACCGAAAGCGGCCTAGATTTTCATAGACCCTATAAGTCCTGAAAGTTATATTGGCTAAACTTGAAAACTGCGGAAAGTATCGCGCCAACCAGCAAAAGTTTACGGACAGACGGCTGAACAGACAGACACAGCAGTGCTAAAAATATCGTCAAAAATCCAAATACCAATGGAGCGTAACCATTTGAACAAATCTGGTAGAGATCTACCCAAGGTACATTGCCACCCAGATTAAGTCAATCTGGAAGACGGTTTTGGAGAAGTCAAAAATGTGAATTAGCATTAGAATGTCCATTGACCCACATAGTAATCAATAGGAAGAGGGGCATTTACCGATAAATGCCAGAATTGAAAAAAAAATATCGTTTAAATCAGGAATTCACAGCATTACCACGTAATGAACAGCTTTGTTTGAGCATTTTACAAGAAACATATCAACCAAGATCAGCCTTATCTGAGTGACGGTTCTGGAGAAGTCTACAATACCCCCCCCCCCCCCCCACACACACACACAATCATGAAAAATTATCGAAATTCGCAGCGTCACCTGGTAAACAATTATAAACTACGAGCCTCTAGACAAGTCAGCTGGGCTTAAAATCCAAAAATCAATGGAGCGTGACTCTTTGGACAACTGGGTCGAGACCCACCCAAGTTATATTGCCACTAAGTTTGAAGTCAATCTGGTGGACAGTTTTGGAGAAGTACGTGAATTTAATAAATCCTTAAAAATCAGTGACACACAGCGTTGACACCTGGTGGACAACTTTGTTTGACCCTTAATTCCACAAGAAACATATCCACCAAGTTCCAGCGTAATCTGAGTGTCGTTTGTGGAGGAACAGTTGAAAATAGCAAAAGAAGATCATTAAAAAATTATTAAGAGACTTGTTTCAACATGTCACACAATTTTTATATCCGACCCAACCTTACTATCTGACCACAGTGCGGTTTATCCGTCATTACGAAAGCACACTCAACATTCACCGAAGCGTGCAAATAGCGTATCAAGTAAACATTATGTGTGGAATTCGGTTCATATAGGTGAGTTTGTTGCTAATTTAAGTAACTAAGCTAACAATTTGGACAGAATGGTTACGTTATTAGAGGGCACGGTTGATGCCGAGTGTATTGAGGGAGCAGTAGATATTTGTTGTAATGCACTTCAGAGTGCTGCTGATCCGGTGTTTGCAAAAGTGTCAAAAGGTAATCGGAATGCTGGCAATCAAACATATTGTGTAAAAGCCATATGGGCTGATGATATTTTTTTAGAGAAGCGTTCTAACAATTTCACGGCGTTAAATGAATATCGAGTTTTAAAGTCCGAGGACGCGAGTCTTGAGATGATACAAGCCCGGAAACATCATAAACAGTGCGTCCGGAAATGTCGTTTTGAGCATGACAGACTAGAAGCAACGAAATTAAGACGTGCCCGTTTTGATAACATCAAATTATGCTGGAACATTTTAGAAGGTAATACACAAGGAGGCAGCACGAATGTTACAGTTGATGAGTTTGCGATTTTTTTTTCAAAAAGTGAACAAGCCAGAAGGTGTTTTTCATGAACCAGATGATGATGTATATGAGAATCTACGTTCTGTTAATTTACATGGTCTAGAATCTGCTTGTGGTGACCTGAATATTGAAATCAGTACAGATGAAGTTACCTGTGCCATTGGGCAATTAAAACAGGGTAAATAGGCTGAGTCAGATTTGAATTTAAACGAGTTCATTATGTACGGAAAGTCCATCTTGTTACCGTATTAGGTCAAATTATTTAATGGTATTTTTGTCAGTGGTATCTTTCCTAAAAGCTGGACCGTTGGTGTCATTATGCCTTTGCATAAAAAAAGGAACTATAAATAAAGTGGACAACTATAGAGGGATTACATTGCATTAAGTAAATTGTTTTGCCACATTCACATAGAAAAATAACTTCATTTGCAAAAAAATTGTGTTGCCTTTGACGGGCCCGACGTTAACAGTTCGAGCCTTTTTTTTTTTTTTTTGGCAATCAAGCAGGGTCTTGGTCGTGTCGTCACGGGAGGGCGTCGATGTGATACAATGGAGGGGAGGGATAGAGAAAGCATGACCGGTAGTAACGCTGTTCCTTTTCCAAAGGGGAACTACTTATTAAGGATGATAAGGTGGGGTAGGAATGGATGAAGGTGTAGGGCTTGGACGGGAGGACAGAGAAAGTCAGCCCTACTGGAAGGAGCCACAACCATACTACCACAAAGTCAGTTTCTGCCAAAGATCACCGGAGCTGGAGCTTGGGAAGTTTAGAATGGTAATGGGTGGGGGGGGGGGGGGGGGTTGTTTTTTGTTTTTTTTTTTTTTTTTGTTTTTTGTTTTTTGTTTTTTTTTTTTTTTTGGTTTTTTTTGTTTTTGTTTTTTTTTTTGTTTTTTTGTGTGTGTGTGTGTGTGTGGGTTCTTTTTGTTTGTTTGTTTTTTGTTTTGTTTTGTTTTGCTTTGTTTTGTTTTTGTTTGTTTGGTTTTTTTTTTTTTTTTTTGGTTTTGTTTTTGTTTTTGCTTGTTTTTTGGGGGGTTTTGGGGGTTTGTTTGTGTTTTGTTTCTGTTTTTTTTGTATTGTTTTTGTTTGTTTGGTTTTTTTTTTTTTGTTTTTTGTTTTTTTGTTTTGTTTTTGTTTCTTTTTTTTTTTTTTCATTTTTTTTTTTTTTTGTTTGTTTTTTGTTTAAGTGATTCTGCGAAGATTCCTATATTAGTGATTGGTTGAAGTTTACGGCAGGCCATCTTGCGGGGTCACCAATAGGCATTACCAGCAGTATACGCTGTATGCTAAGAAAGTGGAAATATAAACTCAAAACCATCAAGATTCATAGGCCTACATGCAGCAGGTTCTTGGTTTTATTTTATTAATGATTCATAACAAGGCCTGGAATATGTAAAGGTGAAGAATCGCGCTGAAGAGCATCTTTGCCTAAACGGATTAATAATGACTACAGTAGCATGCCGCAAACTTCAAAAGATAGGGGAATACGTTTATGCTGCCACATGTCAATGCACATGGACGATATGACTGTAACAGCTGTTGGGCCCATTTCCGATGCGGGCCACATCAGTGGCTCACCCAGAATGGCTTGCACAGCCCCGTCAGTCACTTCGTCCATGTGAATCGAAATGTGGCCGTGCAATAATTATATTTACATTTATCTGAATAAATATCAGGCTAAAATCTACCATAAACAGGTAAAGTCTTACTAAATTCACTCACAACAACTTCATTGTAGTGGGTGTGCACATGTTAGACAAAACGACCGTAAGAAATGATGACTGCTAGCGGGAGACACTCACATATAAAGTATAGTTTTGATAAAAAACGCTTTACTCAATGTTCGGGCAGGTCTAAAACGTGTGAATATAGTAATTTAATGTTTAAAATCTTCTATATTTTGTTGTTCACCATTGTCTTCTGCCGGACTTATATCATATTGACAAAAATAGTACCGCGTCAATGGATAATTTAGTGCAAAATATAATTTGCCGTTATAGGTCATGACCGTACGTTCATGAGCGAATGCAGTGAAAGAAAATTAATATCTTTTTAATGTTAAACTTTAGACGGAATGTTAAAATAAATACTATACTACAGCTTTAATAGCCTGCACATAAGCCACACAGCGGGAGGTGCTTCTGTTCTGCCTGCCCAAGCATCCAGCGTAACTGCGAAGATTGACTTAACTATTTGGATTCAATTTATTGGGACAGAGAGAGAGAGAGAGAGAGAGAGAGAGAGAGAGAGAGAGAGAGAGAGAGAGAGAGAGAGAGAGAGAGAGAGAGAGAGAGAGAGGAAACAATCGGCAACAAGGATGTATCCCTATATGAATCCCTTCTGCATATACAATAGGAGAAAATAAAGCACTGTACGGCAAAAACAGGGTGAATGTCACTGAACGAAGACAAAATGTGCACACAAGAGAGCTGATCACCGATACAATAAAAGTAAATTGTTTACCCGTGTGTTGAATAACCGACTAGCATGGTGGGCGGAAGAGGATATAGTGTATATGGAAGCACAGGGCGGCTTTCATCCGGGTCACGGAACAACTGATAACATTTTTATTCTGTATGAAATAATAAGCTCCTTTATTAACAACAACAACAAGCTGTATTGTGCCATGATTCACTAAGGTCGATGGCAAATATTCTGAAAGTTTTGATTGTGCTCAGGAGTGCGTCAGGGTAAATGTATATTGCCTTTTCTGTTCTCTCGAGTGAGAGGTAATTCTGCACGATAAAATAGTGAAGAAAGCATATATTGCATCATCGCAAAGGCAATTTTCTTCAGGTGCTATAACAATTCAACTCCTTCACTTGTTCAAAAAAATAAAATAAAATATATAAAATAAAAAAATAATAAATAAATAAATAAGTAAATAAATAAATAAATAAATAAATAAATAAATGAAAGTAAAGTACTGGGCGCGGGTAGCTTCAAATTGGACATTTCACTCGGATATTGTTTGGGTAGAGCTGAGCGGCCTTCACATTATTTCCTGTGTTTTTCTCTTGGCGCTCCATGCTAAAGTGATAGCCTGTGTGGGCAGAGAGTTCTGCCTTTGTCTTGTCGCTTTGCAGCCACGCGCGTCTGCACTTTGCCATGTCATTTCCAGATATATACAGGTATATACAGCCCAAGCAGATGGGTCAGAGCACTCGGACCTTTGATTATGCCGCATGTATGCTTCGGTTCGCTACGCTGCCCAAGCAGGACTTCTCCTTGTGATGATCTCAGGTGATGTAGCCGTTTTATACTTATTTCAGAGTTAGGCTTAACGATTTTTCAAATTTAAAGTTTTGAAACATTGGCTACATATTTTGAACATGACTACTATTTGATATCATGTTCCTTTTGCATTTAACAAAATTGCCGACAACTTTTTCATAGAAAAAATAAATAATGGTGTGACCTTTCGCCATTGGCTGTAAGCTGTTACACATGCATAGCTATGCCAGCTTGAAGCTCCCAATTAAGCTTAGAGAATGCATGTACCAAATCCACCGATGCTTAATTAGAAAGTTAAAGTCTTTTCAAATTAAAAAAAAAAAAAAGAAAAAAAGCTCTTGTCCTGACAGATACACAAATCTCATTTCTGTCTTTCCAAACCTCTATAATCAGGACCATTATCAGATACGATTTTTTTAGATTTCTCCCCGAAATGTAAAAAAAAAAAAAAAGAAAACTTGCATCACTTCGCAATATCTAAAAAAAAACTCACTTAATAGATTCAAAGGTTCTCATTAAATAGAAGTTATAGACAAGTAAAATTTTCAAAAAGGCATTTTTTTTTCAGTTTTCGTTCAACCGGAAAAATAACCGGGTGGATTTGGAATCAATGAAAAGATAAGCCCCTGTCGTTTAAACTAAGGCAGGTAAGGTAGAGTGTATCATCAATTTCATGGTCAGTTTGTATTTATTTTGGCAAATTTTCTTTACAAAAATGCTTTAACACTCCATGTTGTTAAGACCCCCCACACACTAACGAAACGGAACGATCGCATGAAAAATCTCCTCATCGCATAGGCCCTGAGATAACCATCGCGAACTGCCCACATCACTGAGATTGTGATCGTGCGAGAGATAATATCCAATAGCCCACACCAGTGCGCGCGATTTTCGCCAATAGCCGAGATTGAATGCAGTCCACCACAACGTAGGCCTATTTGTATGGCAAATGAAACAAGGTGGTTTTGCAACTGTATGAATACAGTGACATCTGTTGGTGACCCACTATAATTGTGTATGCGACCTATTTACACGGTCTTTAAAGATGGGGCAACAAATTGCAGTGTCAACGTCCTATATGGGCCTGCTGATCATGTATAAATTAAATGCCAAGCTAAGGAAGAAGAGAAGAGCTAATAGAATTTGGATGCATGAATGGCTGCGAAGGCGTGACGACCCTGAGCAGCCAAGAACCACCATGTTACATCTCTACAAAAAATTCTTGACAATAAGTTTCATTAATAATCATGGCAGGGGTGGGGCACTGAGGGTAGACATTCTCTATCTTTCGTTAGTATCATCATTAAACAATGGGCCAGCTATCCCTTTCAAGATAACTGACCAAGTTCTGGTCAAAATAATATTATATACTTTTCACGGATTGAAAATATGTCATACGAATGGTACTCCCATTTTAGTGCTTGTATGTGCATCCTTAATTAAATAATGGGGCATGGCTAACAGTAAAGTAAAAATGAATTCTACACGTTGTTTTTCACCAGAATACGTTACTAAAACTTAGTAATCAAAGAACTTTGGTTGAATAAACCAATGTGCCTGATTATGGAAATAAACACACAGACAATTGTTTTCAATCATTTTAAAACATGATAAGGCCTTTATATCTGTCCATGTTTTCGTAGATTTTTTTTATTGCAAGAGGAAATGAGGCAAAAGCACGGAGATGTCCAGCTTTGAAAAAAAAAACCATTTTCTCAGAAACTTTTAAAATTTGCAAAATCATTCCTCACGTCTAAATAAACCGCAGAATTTTGTAACGTTTAATTTTCCAGGACGGTTATGTTCAGGAGTGGAACTGCACGCTCAGAATGATTCGTGAAACTTATTACCAGCTCTTCGAGACGCTCAAACCTGCAATGAGGAAGATACACACAAATTTCAGACTGCCTATATCTCCTGAAGTGCGCTCAGATTCAGTCTCAGAACCACTCCCACTATTCTTCTGTGGCCTAGATTTCACAGGCGTTTTACTATTTCCAGCCCTCCGAATTTTCTGGACCGTCTTGGCCTTTTTAGGCCTACGTGCAGCCTTTTTGGGTGGCATACCAGCTTGTCCAGAGTTGACCACAACAGGACGGGTCCTTGTAATAAACAATGTTTCGGAGGCACGTTTTGCGAAAGTGACAGGCCGGGAAGTTCATGTAGCGACATCTGTGGGTCAGAATTTTAAACAGCTGCTAGACAACCAAAGCGCCATCTTTGGCAAAAAGCGGAAACTAAAAAACATTGCGTCATCGCACTCCTTGGTGTGGGCCACTGGAGATCGGTATGAGATTAGCAGCGACGAAGCGCGATGATGCGATGATTTATTGCAGTCCTAAAACCATCGCATGGCTATGAGATGCTGTTGCGATCATGAGGAGATGGAAAAAAAAAATATCTTCATCGCACGCATATGACCCAGACCAGCGGGCGAGATGATGCGATTTTTTTTTTGACCCGCGATTGGGATGCGACGATAAATCGCGTAATCTCGCTCCTTAGTGTGTGGGGACCTTTAGTCTGAACAATTTTTTTTTTTTCGGCCTTTGGGACCTTTGATTTCACAGTACTAGGAGACAGAACTTTACACACACACATATATATATATATATATATATATATAGAGAGAGAGAGAGAGAGAGAGAGAGAGAGAGAGAGAGAGAGAGAGAGAGAGAGAGAGAGAGAGAGAGAGAGAAGAGAGAGAGAGAGATTTAATTTTCGGAACCGTTACATTATACTACCAACTCCATGGGCATACATCTACAATAAGCTTTTAGCTGAAACATGATAAAAAGATGGGGTATATTAACAGGATTTCAAATATTCTTGTGTCAGCGTGACATTGTTGATGCGGATTAATTTAACGAAGTAGAGTTCGCCACGGATATGTGGCGGAGGCGCTATTTGTGAAGATTGCAAACAGTGTTAATCAGTATCCCTTGTGTTTGTTTGTTTGTTTGTTTGTTGTTTTGGTTGTTTTTTTTTTTTTTTTTTTTTTTTTTTTCTTGCTTTTCTTGTGTTCTGTTTGTTTGTTTGTTTTTTTTTTGTTTTTAAAAATAAAAGGCAATCGAGAGTTCAGCACATAGTTCAACTAACTCTTTCGATACTCCTGTAGACTAACTCTTGAAACGCCCTTGCTCTACACATAATATGGTGAAGCAATTTAGCCACGCTTTTCTATGACTTACACAATGAGTGTTCGCCCTGCTGGCTAAATATGATTTTGCGGTCCGAATAAATTATCGTCATACACCTGCAATACACTTTGATTTACATGTGGTCGGACAACATTACATTTTATGGGGTTTACTAGTCTCAAGTTGAAGTCATTGGTACTGGACTTGTGAGCAATCAGAGTATATGACTCAATGTCACATTTTATAGCGGCATCTTTGAATATTTCAAAAAGCGTACTTTTATGGTGATAAAATAGACAAACAACTCAGTTACCGATATCAACAAACTGTACCTGGTACTATCACTAACAACATCATGACGCATGAAGCGCTGCCCTGTCAGAATGGTGTGAAAATCCTCCAGAATGGAAGCGATCTCTTAGATGTACGCCTACTGGATTGAATAAATATGTCATAATTTTAGACAGGTGATATGGTTTTCTTTAAAACATTCTAGGGACCAATATAAAATTGCATGCTCACTTACAAGTTCGATGATATAACCGTGTGTTTAGCTGACGATCAATAATAGGGCCAAACGTTGTATCTGCGGAATCTCTTGGTAAAATATTTATTTTTGTGTCACCAAAGTAAATTATCAATAAACTAAAAGAAAAAATATCTGATATTGATATATAACTGCATTAGAATAGGCATACATTTGGTGCTTAGAGAATACAATCACCTTGATTGATAAGAGTGTATATTATACTGGGGAGTTTGGGATCCATTTGAAATAATTAACACCAGGTGCATTAAAAATCTGTTGCCTTCAGAGTAAATCATTTCTTTCATACAGTAGACTCTTGATTTGGGGCTGAACAGCCTCGTCGATTCTTAATCGAGTATCTACTGATACTTGTCCTTTCCCGTTAACATAATATATCTTGCAGGAAATACCGCACTTTGAGTCGTGTTGGTGTGAACCTTCCACATAATAGTTCGGTATAAGTTGCTGACATGTAAGCATAAAAGTGGCAGGTTAGAGCAATAATGTTTGGCTTCTGTGAGAGAGTATGCACTTTTTAGTGACAGTATGACCTTCATGGGATATTTAGCAATGACGAAATGTAACCGCTCAAAATTTGAACAACGTTTTATCGACAAAATCTGTAGAGTTTACAATGGGGAATACAGGTCTTACACGTGGTCAGCAGACAAAATGGCAGTAGAACAAAAGCTGCACAACGTAAATCACAAGCATAAAAAAGTGGTCACCAGTTATGAGCTTAGCAATAAATCAGCTTCAAAGTTCAAGACAGAAAGAGGCACCAAGATTGAAAGCATCCCCGGAAACATTAGTGCACTGAACACGTCCCTCGGCGTCTATTCGGCACTCGACCCTGAACGCCCTCCGCAATGTTTGGCACAGATTCATTGCGCCAACCAGCCAATTAAATCGTGTCTGAAAAACTGCAGTTTCAAACATACATTCCATGATTGTTTCGCTAAATTCCATTTCTGGTAAGGGTGGTAAGTGTTTCGCGTAGCGGTAAAGGAACCTTTGTCAACAAACGAACGTAAGGGCAACTTTAAAAATGCAAATAGAACAATACATTTAACTACATGATCACCAAGATAAATATTTGTGTGGTTAATGTACCGGTAGCTAAAGTGGTGTTTGCTGGAACTGTTACAGAATTGTTTTCCTGGTACACAAAATCATATTCGCCCCGTGTAACTGTTGATATTATACCTAATAGTCAATATTCCCTTCATATAATCTAATATATGCTAACAAAGTGATTTCGATTAAACATAGTGGATCAACTTCCGAAATATAACACAATATGGTTTCATTCAAAGTCGGTATGCATTAAGTTCTGCAAACAATTTCTTAGGTCAATCAACACTCTTATTCCCAGACTGTCAATGATAAATGCAGATAAAGTAACATTACTTACAGGGAAACATTAATTAATAACTCTGTTTCTGGAATAACTAAAGTATCAAAATTTCAACATCTTGCGTGTCAAGTATTAAATGAATGAACAGCTTTCCTTCGAACGCTTTTGATATAATGATTGCAAAGCAAGCTGGGGAAAGCCTTTGACCAAGAACATTTTACCCTTTCTGTGTCAAATGGCCCAATGTCACGCGGATTTGAATTGTTGTTTTCCCTCAAGTTTCTTAGATAACACATTAACGTTTGTGGAATTGTCAATGAAAGGAGGAAACAGAATGGAGGCAAATCAAACCACGCTGGGTTATACCAGCATACAACTAGGACTGTCAATTATACGAATAGTAGATACCACGCGTTATCGGGATATATTCTGGAAGCCTGTATTATAAATCCCGACCGCGTAGTGGGAGGGATTTATTATACAGGGTTTCAGAATACATCCCAATAACAAGTGGTGTATGCTATTTAACCCATGCCTCTTTTTCCACAGCCACAATTTTATAGTTGGAGACCCTTTTCTCCACCTTATTCCAAGTAGCAATATTGAACTAATTTTTGACCTGCCTGTGCACCCACGTGCCAGGTCTTCCTTGGCGCCATCCACTGAGCACAATAAGAGATACAAAACGTGCCGCAACGACCAGGTTGCACTGGATGCTGTACGGGTAAGAGCAGTCGCTTCCACCTCTTGAAATCAGTGTGGGTTTGAACCCTGCCGGCGCCTTACCAACACTTTTTTTCGGTAGTAGAGCAGAGAAAACACTAGTTCTCCATGGCAAAATTCGAAGTCCTGCATTCTGGTCACCGAAAGTAGTTCTCATACAAGAGATATCCACAGTGATTAAACTGAAAAAAAAATGCATCAAGAAATCCCTGGCAGTGGCAAAAGAGGCATGGTTTAAATAGATGTGGATTATTCCCATAAAATAAATTATGCTTATTTGGGAAGGCAGACATGTTCGATGTTCATAGACACGTCTGTACATGTCTCGTTGCATTTATCCTTTTAGCCCCAGGTGGGAGACAGAGGAGAAAATTTTCCTCAACCGCAGGGCCAAAATTGCAATGAAAAATGCTGTAAGCATATAACTATTTCTTCTCCTGAAAATATAAACATACTGGCATTTAACTCTTGCAGTATCACATTTTGGACTGAGTCAACAGCTTTCCTCGGAGCGCTTAGGGCCCAATGCGTCCACCGAGGGCCGATGTTAGTTGTTGACCTGGACTAATATATTCTATGTAACTATAGTCGTGCTATTTGAATGAGCTAGCTTGTTACAAGGAACACGAATCTGACACTCTTAATTTTACTGTGGTCTTCGTCGGAGTCGTCGTCGTCGGAGTCATCATCATCATCATCATCATCATCATCATCATCATCATCATCATCATCATCATCATCATCGTCATCGTCATCGTCGTCGTCGTCTGTAGTAGTAGTAGTAGTAGTAGTAGTAGTAGTAGTAGTAGTAGTAGTAGTAGTAGTAGTAGTAGTAGTAGTAGTAGTAGTAGTAGTAGTAGTAGTAGTAGTAGTAGTAAGAGCAGTTTCTTTTAAGTAATTTGACTAAAGTCAACGTTGGCACCCAAAGAGTTGATTGAAACGTCTTTTACAAGAAATTGTGATGTAGAATCATTGGTTTGTTTCACATATGAGCGACCAATCTCGAAATCAGCACCGAACGTGTAAAATGGAAAAAAAAAAAAAAAAAAAAACATCTTCCGAAAAGACACCAAATGTGTGCTTATACATATTTCACTTGTTTGATGTAGCCAAAACACCGCTATACTCGACGGCGCAGTAGACAGTCTAAATACCGCAGAAATTCCTATCCGATATTGATATTAGTTTTATAATTTATTTTCATCTAATTATTATTACTTTTTGTGTATGTAGACATTAATAGTGACTGAAGTTATACACAGTACATTCTAATACGCCATTGTTTATAATTTCACAGTTAACAGTCAGTCTGCGTCAAACATGTTTAGAGGGTGTATTAATTTATTTCATTTATCTTTTGTTATTTTATTTTTATTTTTATTATTATTATTTTTTTCATTGTTGAGGACGACTACAAGTCTTTTTGATGTCAGCTCTTGAAAGACCAAAATGGGCAGGCATACACTCAGTACGATTTTTTCCCTGTCAAAAATGTACCTAATAATCGTATGGAAATCGACATGGAGAATTTTGTAATGTTACATGTGAACAATATTTGCTCGAGCTCAGTTTTCACGCAGTCAATTTGTCAGCCGACAATAATTACGTGTTGATGAGGCGTACCCCATGCATGAATATATAACACATTGTAAGGGTAAGACATCTTTTCCGTAGCTCGACTTACAACCCTTACGAAGCCACTGGGAAAAAGTACGAAAGGAAGGACGACAGAGACAAGACAGCTTTACTCATTTTGTTACATTCCAACATGTCATTTGTCAAGGTTTATTTTTTGTCACATTTTGTTGTTCAAGGTCTGTCGGCAACTATCGCTTCACAGGGTGAGTCGCAAAAATTTAATGTGTTCAGTTCGTTTTTATTAAGCTTAAATGACACTCGCAGTTGCTGTCGTTAATGCTAAATACCAACACGATTTATACCGGAGCCGGGCTAATCGATTCACTTCCTTACTACCTGGCTATCTATGCAGATCGTGTTAGTTGCACGCACGTATTATATTGTATAACCGTCGTGACTGTGTCAAAAACGATAATTGTTTTTATGATATCCCATTCACATAAGTCATAGCTCAACTCTGAAAAAAATGACCAACATTTTGATTTTTTTTCACTGAGTTTTTGTGTTATATATTTTATATTAAACACATTTTTGCACCATTACCAAAGTGTTATTTCTATCGATCACGACTTTCAAAATTGGCGTAGGTAGACAATGATTTATTGCTAAGCTCTTTAACTGGTGACCACTTTTTATGCTTGTGATTTACGTTGTGCAGCTTTTGTTCTACTGCCATTCTGTCTCCCCACCACGTGTAAGACCTGTATTCCCCTTTGTAATTTCTATAGATTTTGTTGATAAAACGTCGTTCAAATTCTAAACGGTTACATTTCGTCATTGCTAAATATCCCATAAAGGACATACTGCCATTTAAATGTCCATACTCCCTCAGCAGAAGCCAAACATTATTGCTGTAACCTGTCACTTTTATGCTTACATGTCAGCAACTTATACCGAACTATTATGTGGAAGGTTCACACCAACACGACTCAAAGTGCGGTATTTCCTGCAAGATATTTTATGTTAACGGGAAAGGACAAGTATCAGTAGATACTTGATTAAGAATCGACGAGGCTGTTCAGCCCCAAATCGAGAATCTACTGTATGAAAGAAATGATTTACTCTGAAGGCAACAGATTTTCAATGCACCTGGTGTTAATAATTTCAAATAGATCCCAAACTCCCCAGTATAATATACACTTGCTGATATTTATTGTTGTTGACTGCTATTGTCAAAACAAAAGAGCAAAAAATGAATATATATTGGCATAAATTGTTAAAGGAAGAGAACAACAAATACTCTAGCGTAAATTGATGCCAAAATTAACAAGGCTTATGAAGTATATATCGGTTGTTCTCAGGAACATCACTTTTAGATTTCAACTTGCCCTGACTTGACTCGTCTCGGGCTAGCGGACAAGCAAGTTATAGAGCCTTGCAAATTAATTAATATGTTCTGGATGGCTGCGATCACACAGTCCCACAGCAATGGTTGCTGGTATAGGTAATAATATTTTGTGCTGAATATTATATCAACGGATGCTTTTCTTATTGTTTTTGCTCTCTCTCTCGTGACATGCCATACTCAGCAGAAAAAGTGGAGCCATTCAACTTATTTAAAACGGTCATTCTATTTAATGCATCACATGCATAATGGATGCTTTGAACCGTTTAGAAAGTTTGCGTATTGGGAGGTCAGAGGTGGAGAAAGCAAGAAAGATAAAGAGGGAAACACAGACAGACAGACAGACAGCCAAACAGAGAGAGAGAGAGAGAGAGAGAGAGATAGAGAGAGAGAGAGAGAGAGATTATCATATGGCAAGTAGACAGCGTTCCTTACACATAATATTAAGGCCTGCCAGCACATTTTAAGCACAATTATAGTTGTGTTGCTCTAATACGGGTGATCTGGGTTGGTTTAAATTCTTGACACTAGGCCTTTCATTCGCACGGTGTGTTTTTGTGACACCTAGCAACCCATGCCATTTGAGGGCAGGTATAAAAATGGGCCAGCAAAGCCCATTACATTACAGTGAACCTAAAGTGTTGAACGTTTCATCCTGCATACGAGGAATAATTTTGTATTTATCATTTATTCTAGCTGAAGTACATGTATAGTCATCCTGCAATGACACCTTGGTGTGATAAAGCGCATGTTTAAAACTTATTTGACAACATAAAGAGAGGTTATATTTATACCTGCTATATTCCAAAAGGTGAGGATCATGGAATGTGACCACAAGATGTCGGCAGTCGACCAGGAGCAGGATGGGCAGCACCACCTCTAGGTGGATTTAGAACCAACCCAAATTTCTTCTGTTTAGTCGTAATAGAATAGGTGTGTTTCCAGAAGCCCAGAGTGGACATAGAAAGGTAGTGCAAATAGTTCTAAAATGATTATTTCAAGGAATAAGTTATAAAGCAAACCCCGAGTCAAATTCCTTCGCAGTTTACGACAAGTAGTACAGCTCGACCCGACACCTTGATGAGCCGTACACACTGTAAAGCATAACACAGATAAAATCAAGGATCCAGGCTAATAGACAGTGTGACCGACAGATGGCGCTATGTTTGGAAAGTTGTTTGAAGTGCCGGAGACTCCCAAACAATGTTCCAACTGAATGTCGAAACGCAGCAAGAATGTTATTCAAATCAGTTGAATGAACAAACAAACAACCTTTGGAAATTGATAGGACCAATTATATCATCTAATAGAAAACAGTCAAGTGCCATGTTCGTAGATGAGAATGGAACATACACTAATGCAGACAGTATTAATAACGTGTTTAATTAATATTCTCGATTGTTGGGATCGAACTTTGCGCCAAAATTGCCACAGATGATCCAAAATAGTAAAACCACATCCCACTATGAATGATACGTTCAGATTTACCAAGGTCAAATCTGTCTCCAATGTTACCATTCTGAGGTCAAAGTACCAAAATGAATCGTCTTGGACAAGATACATAGGACAAACAGAAGAAGCAGTGTCACATCTTCCATGTAGTTTTGACAAAAAAGTACAATCCAATTCTTGTACCCTCCACAACAAATGCGGTCACCATGTTTAGGCCTATGCCTTTATCAATCAATGTTATAATGTTGCATGCAAATTATTTGGAAATTCAAAGCTTGAATGGTCAAATGAATTCATTGTATGAGTATTCAAAATGAGTTTTGTTCACACTGAATGTCATGTCAAGTCATGAATTGACTCTGCACACAGGGTTTCCTGTAAATGATTCTATCTGTTGATTTTGCAGGGCTACCTCAAAGCCCCCCCCCCCCCCCCCCCCACCGGCCAAAACCGACCTGTTGTCAAATGTCGGCTGTTTCGTTGTTTTCAATTCATTTAAATGTAATGAAAAACAATTTGAGAATTGATGGTGAGGCCTGTTTAGACCAGATCCCAGTGTAAGTTGTTGACTGAGTGTTACTTGCAGGGGTAAAGGTTTAAGGTGTCTATTGCACCTCCTATTATGCTAGGTGGCATAATGACCCTGGCCTAGCTTCTGGGACAGCTGGGGGCACTGGCAAAGGAGGGATTCAAGATGGAATTGTTCAGTTTATTTTCCACCTTACCCAGCCCTGCCAGTTGTACTATTACTGTGGATACCTGGTGTTTACTCTGAGACGGTCCGTTTTCCATATGCTTGCGTCAACAGGCAAAGTGAACCTTAAACGTACATGGTAAAAATTGCTTAGAACTTTAGAACTTGTCATAGAAGTGAAGTAGTTTTTATTTTCTTTTACAAATAAATGGTGAACATGAATATATGTGTTTCCTCATGTGCAGCTATTGTCTTGCAGCATAGGTTTAATGTTGCAGATTAGAGTCCGCTCGCCACCCATTCACTTAGGAAACTTATTTATACAAAAGATGTGATCTGAAAAACCACTTCTGTACCCAGTAAGAGGGTCATGTGTATGTATATATAATGCGATGTCTGACTTCCATTCAAACGTTCAGCTTAAAGACGTCTGGCATGTCAATGAGAAGGAGAATCAGTGCCTTAAAATCCCCATGGGCATTGGAATCTGAATCGTTGGATCACGCTTTCAAGCAAGAGACTAATTCTTCGACATATGAAGATGATATGGATAATTGCATTCAGGACATTGACGGATGTTGCAGAAAGATAAAAAATGTTTATCTTTAGTATTGAGAATATTTGACTCTGTAATTTTTTATGATACATGTAGTAAGCCACACGCTTGAAAAGCTACATAGACGCTAAAGCAGAGCAGCCAAAAGCATTTCACAATTACCGCACGACACATCAGCCAGGCAAGTGTTTAAGGAGTTAAAGTGGCTGAATGTGATTGAACTTCTATACTCCCACATGCCAGTGTTGATGCTTGGATGTAAATGTTGGCTGGTCCCGCCATATGTGTCTGAAAAGTATTACCTTGCACATGACACATGTTTCATGAGATTTTCAAATTAATGTCAACGATATGAAACTTTATCTAAATTAGATCTGGTCTAAAATGTATAACTGGTCTCCTTAACATAAATTTTAACAAACAAAGAACATCCCAGTGTTTGCGACGACAGAGTCTTATTGTAGAGAGAATCAATTATTCTATTTAAAATTTGAGTTTTATCAGTTTATTGTAATTTAATGTTTGAGTGATATTTTAGTGTGTCAGGATGCCTTTAAAATCAGCTTCGATGTGAGGGCTACCTTGAAAAAATGAAGGCCTTTTGACTTTGACTTAAAAATGTAACAAAACAATTTAAACAGCTTTCGTTCTCCACGATATTCTATGTCAAAGACGCTGGATCAAATTTAATTTTATTAAGGGTTGTGGCAAATACGACATGCAGAAGGGTGGACTTAATGACATGTTTATTAGGGAAAAACTGTACAAACGAATACTTTTTTGCAAGCTATTGTAACCAAATGCGAAGTTTGCAGGTTCCTCATTGCAGTTTAGTGTGCCTAGGAACGTCTCTCGTCGACGCATCTACTGTTACTAGATGTGATATCCTAATCTATGGTCACGGGTCGTTTTATTAGACGAAAGCCGAATACTTTAACACCCACTTTATCGTTGTGTTGTTTGACGTGTTAGACTAAGCATACTGGGGAATTCAGGCCTGTTTGGAAGTCGTGGAAGATGGCCTTGGGCTTTCGGACATCTATCATGTACCATGACAGAAAGCAAAATCATCATATCTGTGCTGCAGTACCATGGCTTTCTTGTCCGGGCTATGTGAGAGCCGGGGCCGGTGGGGGGGGGGGGGGGCGCTTCACCAGAAAGGATTAGGTAATACATTAACAAATTCAAAGTAGATTTACAAGTTAGTTTAAGTAGCACAGAATTGACAAAAGCACTAGTTTAATACACGACAAATTCCCCAGAAATCTTTAAATGTCATGCATGTTGAGATATTAAAAATAGTGTAGGTTTATGTAGTATTTGAAACTTTCAATGAATTACCACTCCGTGTTAATGTTGCCACCACTTCAACTCACTACAGTCCTTTCAATTCTTGACATCATGCGCCAGATGTCTACTGACTGCTTGAAATATGAAGCTATATTCTCAAATATGAGCCTCACAGGAAAAGCAGCTGCGATGCGCTTAAAGGCCAGGTAAGACAATTTCTAGTGTTCTTAAGTGGTTTCGCTGACATAAAACCATAATCAATCAACCTTTTCCTTGTCCGTTTGTCTATCCCCCGTTATTATGTGCATGACTTGTTAAAACAGCACTTACGCATTGTCATCTTTTTAGGTACTTTATATACTGATCACATGTCCGAATAGACCTGACTTGGTCATAGAATGTACATAATTTACCGATGGCCTGCACAGCTACAAATAGGTCTTATGTGTCCACTCTGAGGATAGTTCTTCCTGTGGTCAGTAGATGGCATTAATCCAGATCACCAGGGCAGTAGTCACAAGCTGCAGTACATCTCATAGTGGAAGCGATCTATTCGGGGATCGCTCAACTGAGCAGCGCATGGTCAGACTGCACTCTGATTTTCCAAAGAGCTAAGAAAAGTCTCTCAAAGTGATTAATATATTTGTTAACACTAAAATTTTCCCAAAATACGAAACCTGACCTTATAAAATAAAATAAAAATGAATAATATGTTAGTTTCCTGCGGCAGATCTGGGATCTGAAATGATAGTGTATCGATTTGTAAAGATTTTTCTTTTCACAATCTGGAACGTAAAAAACATCTATAAAAGAAGAAAAAAACTGAACATCTGCATAAAAACGACATGTGACAAATGCTTAGAGTGGTGGGGCACTCTTAAAGCCTCCTTTTATCAACCCTTTCATAGGGAATTTTGACAAGAAAGCCGATTTTCTCTAAATTTACATGACTATACCAGATTCATATTCTTTCTAAGCCAACTTTTCATTGCAATGGGCCAGGTGAAAAGCTTTCCCCGACACGCTTTTGGGAGCATTCTTTCCAAAGCGTGCTAAGGAAACTGTTGACTCAAAATTTGGCTCTCAAAGAGTTAAGACACAAAATGAGCTCATTGTGACCTAAAGATGTCCTGAGCACATGCCATCCACGGTTTATGTTAACACATTCAGTGTTACGTGTATGACATGTATGATTCATCAATCAAATAGTTTAGTCGACGGGTGTGCTTTGGACGCAATTAGCCTAAAAAGACGTCAAGAAAACAGTTAAAGCTATTGACGTAGATTTTGTTCGAAACGCAAAAGCGTGTTGGTTCTGAAATGGAAGGTGTTGCACGAGAAACCTTGATCTAAAGTCATTGTTATAATTCAGAAAAGCACACTTCTGTTATGCTTGGCACGGGCGGAATTGACAAGCCTGGTGTAATAGCCGTGGTAAATATGTGTGTGGAAGGGTAGGGAATGGAGGGGTAGAGCAAGACTCGTGGTAAAAATGTGAATACAACGGCTGCTAATGCGATTTTACAGCCACAGTAGTTTTTTGTTCTCATATATATATTATTCACAGATCAGTGTGACAGTGGCTGGTCTGCGTTAAAGGGCCATTGCTACAAGGTGTGGAACTCTTCCAAAGCAATGGCTTCTGCTAGTGATGCGTGCAGAGCAGACGGAGCGTATCTGGTAAAAATAGACACACCTTCAGAGTACCCGTTTCTTGCAGGTGAGGCCGTAAGCTAAGCGCTGTATTTGAGGCGAACAAGTGTAATGAAAAGCTATGAAACATTTTCGTTTAATCATGGTGACAGGTCAACAAAAGATACAAGGCTTCTGTGGTAGCAATCAACGCGTAAGCGGAGTCTAAAAATCATTTAGTTCACGTTTTTTTTAAACATGATCCCAATCATTTTTCCCAGGTGTGCCATGGGGTAAATGTCTGTGGCATACAAATACTTTTTTAGCAACAACGAACAACGTGCAGCAGTACACTTACGGAAAAGGTATAATTGTTTGCAACCTGGACCCTGCTAAAGGGAAACGCACTGCATATTCTTGTCATTCACGTAGCAGGTGAACGTGTTTTTATGCAGGTGTCATAAATTTTCGGCACTCCGTGCAGCGAAGAAATCCCTGCGGGTGTGGCTTGTTGAGTCAGGGAATTGAGCTTGGTTGGAGCTTTTCAGTTGGTATTAGCGTGAATCATCTCATGCCCAGTTTTGACTGGGTCTGCAGCTTGCCAAGGCACGCTTTTTGCGGTTGATGTGGGGTGGGGATGTAAAAAAACCCACAGGGGAAATCTGTGGACAAGGAAATTTCCCTTGTAACTGTTGGCACGTGTATCAAGGGTCACTTTGGAAAAAAATGCATTGAGCATCATTATGTTGATACAGACCATACAGATTTTTTGTCAAATGTTGGTAATGCAAGGGTTACAGAGAAACTGGATATTACATACCACGAGACCTTACCTTTTCAGAACTTATGAGATCAGTTGGAATTCTTGGTGGAAGAGCCTGGACAGGATTGCATGATCCTAAGAATCTGGGTAGCTATATATGGGAAGACGGCACGAAGGTTAGTACATACATAAATATATGTCAAAAATATGATGCATAGGCACGCTATTTTTTATTTATTCATTTCTGTACATGGACTATTAGCTTATAGTCTAAATTTGTTTTGATTTGGATATGAATCACAAATTACACGCAGAAACAAAAGATCCCCCCTACCAGAAAAAAAAGCAACGATAATAACAATAATAATAAAAAAAAAATGTAAAATGCTGGTTCCGGAAATCTTTCGTATGATATCGTATGCTATAGTATGGTATGGTATGGTATGGTATGGTATCGTATGGTATAGTGTAGTGTAGTATTGTTTGATGCGACGGTAATATGCTCGTCAAAGAGTGAGTTCATCAACAATGTTGCCACCCTGTATAATGCATGGTTGCAACTTACCCCAATATGCCACAATCTGTGTGCTGAAATGCAAGCAAATCAGTTAATAATGAGGTGTGTTTGTATATATATATATATATATATATATATATATATATATATATATATATATATATATATATATATATATATATATATATATATATGTGTGTGTGTGTGTGTGTGTGTGTGTGTGTGTGTGTGTGTATATATATATATGTATATATATATATATATATATATATATGAAATTATATTCTTCTAAAGTGCAACACGTCACATACCCTAGCTGTGTGTTGAACTGCAAGTTTTGGTTTCAATACAAACTACAGAGTGTAAATCGTTATAGCGAATATTCAGCATAAATCATTTGCGCAATGCCCACAATTGACGTGCTGACATATTCAACTCTGATTATCCAGGTAAAAAAGTTTAGAAAAGCATGATCCATTTTCACAAATTTCAAACCAAACCATGACAGCAAAAAGATTCCACAGTTACCAAAGCATCAACATTCATCTTCCATTTCAATGTGAAGAATCAAATTTGACTTCTGACTTGAAACAGGCATTCACCCATAAAAGGCAACTGGTGGTGTTAAACGGGTCCTCTCAACCTTTGAAACATCCATTATTAACTACAGACTATAGTTTTTCCAAAATGTATGGGCCTAACCAATAGAAACCTAAAGTTTATCACTTCTGTTGAAAATAAAAAAGAGGCCTGGTAGGTTTATCTCTTTCTGATTTGCCTGTTGAGTTAGTCAGCTGAGTTAACAGCAAAAGAAAAAAAGTAGGCCTATATCGTTTTTGTGATCTTTATGAATCTTGAACATTATAAACACACTCTACCTCCATTATAGCTATGAGTGTGAGAACACTGCCCACAGCACAACATAGCCAATGAATATTCATCAAATAGTTTAGAAAAACACGATCCATATTCACAAATTTCAAATCCAACAATGACAGCAAAAGGATTCCAGACTTACCAAAGCATCAACATGCATTTTCCATTTCAATGTGGAAAAACAAATTTCACTCCTGAGATACTTTAGATCTCGAGTCAACAAATTTGTTTGCACATATTGAACTGAACCACTACATTGTTTTCCAAGTTAACGTGCACAGGGCTGAGAATAAAAAAGTTAGCCGTGCGTCCTCAATTTTTACTACACTTACAACTTCTCCAAAACCCTTAGGCGGGTCCCCTTCTAATTAAGTGGGACTATTTTAGTTGTGTTTCAACCAAATGTGGCGGAATGGTCTTCCCTATTGATTTTTTCTTTTTTTTTTCTTTTTTTTTTTTTTGGTGCAGGTTGTCCTTTTTCACAGACATTGTGTTGTACCCCTTGCACTTTTATTTGTTCAACAGGTTGCAATGTTACTTTTTTTCCGTTTGTGTGGCTTTTTTGTGCATTTCCTGTCTTTGAAATCTTCAAAGCACCACTCACATTATGCTGAAACCTTGCGCAAATAAAGAGTCAAACCAAATTTATCATTAAGTTTGGATACGTCCGATCCCTGATTTTTAACGAATTACCGAAAGGGCTTCGTTCACACTCTTTATTTTGAACTTTGGCGACCTTGAAAGATCAAACTGGTATATCCACTGATCTCTTGATACGCGTAGTTCCTGTTTTCCACTTATTTGATAAAACCCGCCGGTACTTTCGGACATGTAGCCACTATCGGGGCAACCTTCTCCATTAAGCTCCATCTTTGACTCAAGGAAGCTCTTGGCTGCTGTGCACCGTGTTGCTCCTTAATTCATAGCCTTGGGGCGACTTCAGTGTCCGATACAATATCCCTATTCTGGGCCTGCCGTGGCATAAAGCTACAATTTGTGGATTTCGCACACAGTGGTTTGTGAATGAGGATAGTAATGGGATCAGAGCATCAATGATGATATGATACATGCTGTGGCCATGATTCTCTTTGATATCCAATTTAAAGATACTTTTGCGCGACTGTTCTACCGCGCATTACGATCAAAAAAATGTCCATAATGTCCGCGATATCTACAACACGGACATCACGGCAATTTTGAAGCTTTAATTTCGAGATTAAAGTGGGTGAAGCCAGCCCGAGCACAGCACATCGTTATTTTGTATCATTTAAATACATGATTAACTGCTTCAGACACAACGGTGCGGGCATATTAAAGTCAAGATAGTAAACCGTGTTTTAAAAGTAGTTTAACCACCGTTTTCCCTGGTAACTTGTCGAACGGGCATCGGGAACATAGCAAAATAATCAAATATTACGATAACGATCACCGAACAACTGAAGTTTTGCTGTTTCACTGCACAACCGTGGCCATGCAGCTATGCAGTTTCCCCAGTACAAGTTAATGTCCAGACAAGTTGAAATAAAACGTGGTGTTTAAGTTGACTTTCCCGCAAACTTTAAACGACACAAGACGGCCACTTTCGCGATAAAATCTTTCGAAAAACGTCTATCAATTTTTAATTTTTTTTTGGGGGGGGGACCACACATATATTTTTGTTAGGCCTCAGGTAACTTGGACATTTGTTCAAACATGTTTAAAATGGATGTTCGTCCCCCTTTTACACAATTTTTTTATTAACGTTAGTTATATTTATTACCAGGCTGGTCACAGCCGGAGGCACTCGTTTTAGTTAAAATTGATGGCTCCAGAAATGTGAGTGAAGTCTAGATATTGCACACAGTGATGCTGGTCTTAAACAGAAGTGAACTGAAAATAAGCCATGTAATCAGTATATGCATACAAGGTCAGCTAGGCACAGTGCTTTTACAGTCCCCTTCGTCACAGAATTTGGGCAGGCTGATCAAAGACGAAACATACATACATACATACATACATACATACATACATACATACACACACACACATACATACATACATACATACATACATACATACATACATACACATACATACATACATACGTACATGCATACATACACGCATACATACATACATACATACATACATACATACATACATACATATATACATACATACATACCTTTGTACGCATATGTATGTTTGCGTGTGTTCGTTTTAACAATGTTTATACATTTATGAATCCAATTCAGTTGAGACACTAAATAGTATCAAATTTTACCTTTTTGTCCGCAGGGAAACTGTATATCTTGGATGGGTGGCGTACCTGACGGCCGGGATGAGTGCGTTGAATTTATATCACTGGGACTCGGTGATGTGCTTAATATAAGATGTGACAGTATACGACCATACATATGCGAGAAAAAAGGTATTTCCAAGATTAATAAGAATGCCGCAACATTATGTTCGAAACACATACGATTCACGGGAAACAGTAAAAAGGTTTTAAGAAACTATCCATAGGCAACTATGAAGATACTGTAACTTCAGTGAACCAGTTTTTAGCAACATAGATGTTCGTAGTATCTGACGATGTTGGTTTTAATTACTCTCAAGGAATCGCAGCTAATCAAATTTGTGGCTGTATGTCTAACAATTAATATTCCAATTCTGGTCTAGTTGACACATACCGCAAACATGTATTTGCAGGTAATTTGGATATAATACGAAATACAGTTTTAAAAGAACTGATGAAGAAAGCTACAAAATTTCGGATATAAAGAGAGAGAAAATAGATTTTTCAAATATTAGAAGGTTTATTTTCCAACGTGAAACGCGTCTTTAGAAATCAGAATTTATCGTTACAAACCCAACATTAAGAATTTCTTTATGGGTAATTCAATTCTGCTTAAGGTTTCAAAAAAGCAGTCAAAGCACAAGAAAGATTTATTATTACTAATATTAATAAGGCAGGTATCAATTTCGGGATTACCTGCCAAAAACATTATCGGACTGTTTTTGAGAATGAACTTGGCTTGAACAATATTTTAGATACAAGAAAAAATGACGTAAACAAATGAACCTTAGAACTCAAGATTCATAGTTGGTGTTTCAAAATGTACAACAAAGCAACTTTCAAAGGAGTTAACACCGTGTTTGACTGCAATTAGGAATCCTGTTCGTAAATACTGCGATGCAATTTCTATAAACGGTGAAATAAATTGTTGGAGTGTTAACAATTCTTCCAAGTTTGCATCGAAAATTAAAGGTTGAAAAGCAAAAAGTATGAAAAGCTTTGCATTTTCTACACTTTAGACAAATCTATCCATAAATGAAGTCAAAAGGTCTCTTTCAGAATTAATCAGCACAATGTTTAAAAACAATGGTAATCCATACATGAATAGCAATTTATATTCGAAAAATCATATTGGTCGCATTATGAATATGCAAAATAATAATAATAATAATAAATAAATCAATCAATCAATCAATCAATCAATCAATCAATCAATCAATCAATAAATAAGTAAATGAACCGTTGATATATACAATAAAATATCCTTTGGATAGTACATTTATTCAATTTGAACAATTGGTTTTTCAACAAATAAACGGCATCCCAACAGGTAGCAGCTGCTCCCAATTACTTACTGATTTACATTTAACCTGGCTTGAATTTTTTGTACATGAATTGAGGGGAAAAATGTCATTTCGCTACGTTTTTATCAAACAATGCAAGGTATATTGAAGATATTGCTTGTTTAAATGTGCACAATTTTAATGAAATTAAAATTGATAAATTGAAGGAAAAAAGGAGTGTCATTTCGCTACGTTATTATCAAGCAATGCAAGGTATATTGATGATATAGCTTGTGTAAATGTGCACAATTTTAATGAAATTGCCAAAACAACTTGCCCAAAAGATATCCCTATGGAAGGTAACAATTCAGATGATTTCAGAGATGTGTTCCTGGACTTGGATATTCGAGTCCCAAATGGCAGATTTGGTATTAAAGTCTAGCATAAAATTGATGAGTTTAACTTTGTCGTAATCTATAAGCCTTTCCCCGACAGGAATACTTCAGAAACTATTGGATATAATTCATTTTTGTCACAAATTTTGAGACTTGGTTGTATTTGAAAGGGTGTCTCAAGCACCTCGGCAGAAATTGGCAGGATTCACTCGATTATTGAAAAACAAGATTGATACTGTTGAAACATAAACTAATTGTTGACAACTAAACAGAGCTTGATTTCTTGGAGATTTCCATAGCATCAGGTGTCATCATGGAATTTGCTTTGCGTTTCTGGTACAGGATGTATATTTATTCATTTATATGTGGATTATCTTTGCTGAATATTTGGCCTAGACAAGGAGCCGCTACTCAGACAAACATGTATGGGTACAGGCTACAAAACATATTCTGAGTAGTCACCCGTAAATTTAATTAAATTAGCTTAGGCTAATACAGCCTATGTCAAAATTCTACAGAAGAACGTGACAAAAGTACTTCCATGTGCATGCAGGTTAGACAGTGAGAGGATAGCTGGTGGAGTGTTGATAGGTCGGACTACCCGATAGGGTAATGGCTACTAGGAAATGGTTCTGGACGAAAAGACACAAATACAACAACAGAGTCTGAGATAAAGAAAAAACTTATATTTTTTCCCACTACTGTCCTGCTGGTACTTCAGGGTCAAAAATATTCTGACAGACAACTTGCATAGTGCTTTTTGCGTGATGACGTAATATCCCGGCTAAATTCTGCAATGTTTTACCGAAAACAATCACTAATGGTTATTTTTCAAGAGAAAAAAGATTCTCGATTACGAGCAACCAACCTTCAGTTTGGTAGCGAAACCGTTTACATAATGCACAATTCAATGTCAAGTGGATCAAGTGAAGAATTCGGTCAGCGTAATACATGGGGCGTATCCGCACCTTCATGTCATCATGTATAAGCCATAAAATATTGTGAATCTTTTCCAAGTTAAACCTCCATTTACAAGAATAAAGAGAATAAACCGTTGGCTGTGATAATCTTAACAAACGAGTCTCATAATAAGCGGATTTTCAATTGGTCCAATAAAAACGTGTACTTTGCAATGCAATATTTACCAGCTGAATCCAGGATGATCCATCTGCCGAATGGTTAAGTTATAAAAAACTGCGATCATGTCAGTTCGAATTCGGTCATGTTTTTTTTTCTCTCCTCCCTTCTTCAACCTTTTTTCTTCTTTGTACTCTCTAACATTTATCGCCAATATAGTATCCGTGTTTGGCATTTCCATCTATTAATGTTTGCTTATGCTTCTCATTCTTTTTTTCCCGTGTATTTGTAAGCTAATTAAATTATAGTCGAAATATGATAGGTAGTCTTCCTTTCCTTCTCTCCCTTTCTTTTTGTTTGTTTGTTTGTTTGTTTCTTTCTTTCTTTCTTTCTTTCTTTCTTTCTTTCTTTCTTTCTTTCTTTCTTTCTTTCTTTCTTTCTTTCCTTCTTTCTCTCTCTCTCTCTCTCTCTCTCTCTCTCTCTCTCTCTCTCTTTGCTTTGATGATTTTCGATTGTCTGGGTTTTTCGTCCTTCATTTTAAACTTTTTGTATTGGCGTCTTATTGAATCTCGTGTCAGGGTCGAGTATGCATTTTTTTATCCTCAACGCTCTGTGATCTTGAGAATCACTACCAACAAATGTCGCTCTAGTAACTACTTTTCCCATCTAGTCCAGAGCGCAACAATCTGCATATTTAACTCATGGCTTTGGTAATGAAATGGAGTTTGGTGGTTCGTAATGGGGCGAATTTTTTTCTCATAATAAGTAGCGTTTAGCGATAATAGCGGCTTAAATGTTTGGCAGATTAGCTGGGGCATGAACCCACCACGCTGAATGCAGCAGTTTCACATCTTTGATTTTTTGCTGCCTTCATGAAGTTCAAAATGCCCATTTGTATCCTTGGTGAGAGAAATATAACATGACTGTACTTACATTGAATACAACAGGCCAGGAATGCTGTTGACTCAGGCAAAAATGTGGCCCTGAAATAGTTAAGAGTGATTCAACGTCGTTATTTGGCATGGGTTGGGCCCTAATCTTTTGACTTAGGCGGTGGTCTCTTGGTAGGTGTCATCTGGGGCCTGCATGCAAATCGTTTTCCTTTCTGTAGGAATTTATCTACAACATTGAAGGTCACAACGCTTAAACACTGGCCAATTCTGTTCAGTTTCGGGCGATAGAGTTATGCGGGAAAGCATTGTGGTCATTCATATCGATGTGTATAGTTTATAAAAATACTGACAATCACTGATACCTTTTTATAACCAAGTTTCGATGCGCATTACGGTCACCAGTCAGATGGTCGCGTAGGGTATAAGGACAAACTATATAGCCTGACTTTTGGTTTTGTTTGAAATTTGACATTCAGGTCTGGTTCTCAACAGTCGCATTGAAATTTCAGATGTACATTTTCATTATAAAATTAGATTGGCCTTAATGCGCTTTATATCCTGGTATAAACAATGTAGCATGCATTAACTGCCCAAGACAGCCAGAGATCTAGTACTGAAATTATCAATGTGCCTTGATTTTCTGAAAAAAAAACAGGCAATACGCAGTCGAGAGAAACGGAACTTTCCACATTTACAACATCAAGTTGTCCGGGTATGCAAGGACGTACATCCTGCGAAACCTGCCGCCCTGTCCAGTCAGTAATTGAATGTGGACTGTATGCGCACCAAAACAATTTCCCTGGATTTGCTTTCCATAACGCCAGAGGCTGCTGTCATACGTTCTGTCATTCATGTGGAGAAGGCTGCATCCCCGATGTTAACGGCTGGGTATTCTTCAAAAAATGATAAAATACAGTTGCAGGTCACGCAAACAACATCCACTTTGAAAGCCGCGTACCAATATGGTTCATTGGATACTAAAGTCGTTGTTCCGGCGATTTTCTATTGAGGGCGCACATACAAAATAAAGAAATAAATAAACAAAACTAGGTTTGTTCGTTTTTGTTCTTGGCGTGGTTTAAAGATGACATGCATAAAAGCAAGCAGCTATAGCTGTCAGGCTACCTGCTGGTGTGGGCGGAAGCTGGGACTCCATGGGACTCACTCTCTGGTCCGCTTCTCTTTCAATACGTGCGAGTGAAGCAGTTAACCTCGATCACAGAAATTTGTCTGTGTGTAAGTTGTCGACATAGCCGGCCTGCTGTGGTCAAAGAAAGAAGAAAAGAGATAAGAGGAAGAAAGGTAGGAAAGGGACAAAGAGAGAGGCAAAGGAAGATAGAATGAAAGAAAGATAAATAGAATGACAGAAAGAAAGACAGACGGAAAGAGAGAAAGAAAAGAAGAAAACATAGGAAGAAGAAAAGAGGGAGGGAAGAAGGAGGGAAAGAAGAAAGAGAGAAAGAAAAGAAGAAAACATAGGAAGAAGAAAAGAGGGAGGGAAGAAGGAGGGAAAGAAGAAAGAGAGAAAGAAAAAGAAAATGAATAATATAATTCAGCTATAAATGATACTTATATATCCAGATTAAAATAGGATCCAAATGTGGCTGGTTGCCCATAACCTCACACAAATAAAACTAATGTTAATATTTCGGAAATTGATCTTTTGGGATCATGCTCAACACACAAATCATGACGAAAGGCTGGAAGCAATATCTCCACAACAAACATTACGCATTTATTATCTGCAATGGGCTACCTCGGATTAGTTATATTTTATATGCTGTGCGAATAAGAACGTGCTGGCAAAGTTATGAGACATTTACAAATAGGATTTCATAGATCAACTTTTGAAATTACTTTACCATTCCACAAGCCAACAATAGCTTTGGTCCAAATTAACTAGTACTGTTAGCTACCGCTGCAACGCAGCGATCGCACCCCCGCTTTCTACTTGGCACCTGGCCTTTCTCCGTTGCTGGGTAGGTCACTCGATCCTCGGCCGTCTCACACGGTTCTGCCATCGTTTTTTTGTGCGTTGTTTTTCTACAATCGTCCTGTTGTTATACGGAAATTACGTGGGCACTGGATGTTCTGATGTCGGACCTTAACCCCCAACAAAATGTCTTGAACGAATTCTGTCAGATTTGCCTGGTGGTTCAAAATATTCTGGTCTTTTCACCATATTCATCCACTCCCGTCGTTTCTATATTTCTTTGCTCGAAAACTGTGGAAAGCTACCCTTTGCATCCAGGGGTGTTTATCCAATTGACCCAGTTTTCTTGTGTCTGGCTTACAGTCAGGAACCTTGCAATTGTAGACTGTCATTGTAGCTTGTAAATACTTCCGTAGTACGTTGGAAAATAACGATCAACTTTGCGATGTCATTTCCCTGTACTTTAACTATGGCACAATATGGCTGCTATATTGAAACGACCTAACCTGCGGCAAGGTGCACCGGGAAATGACCCTGGCGCTTTTAAGGCTACCGACGGTGCTGGCTAATTTGGACCTTAGGTATTCTTTGAAAAAGATGCCCAATTGTGCGTCAGCAGAAGAATCATCTTAGGAAAAGGTAAAACTGGCAACTGGTTATGTTGTAACTGGTACTGTTGAAAAAAGATCAGCCACTTAATTTGATATCGAACCAGAATTGAACACCTTACATAAATGATGCAAAGATGCAAACAAGGGAGAGAGAGAGAGAGACAGACAGACAGACAGACAGACAGACAGAGAAGACTTAACAGTATATGTCAAATAGTCAGCAACTAGACTACATATATCAAAAAATGACCACCAGACGTCGCGAAAGACAGGACACCTTACAATGTACTATTGTCTACTTTCGGAGTGATTTTGATACTTTATCTTTTCGGCCACCTTAAGTCAATGGCCCATGTGCTAGAGAGAAAAACTTATTGTCTTGATAATATCTAAATACACAAGCCACGCCCTAGTGGTCTTGCCTGATGTCCTGCAAAGGTGCGGGTATTTTTATTTATACTTTTAGTGTCTCGAAGTACCGGTCTTAATTTTCCCAACCTATGGGGGTTAAATAAAATAATTATTATTAATGTACGCGATCAAGGGTGGCGCCCAATGAATCATGCCGCTGCCTATGCATGCCTCATTACTCAGTGGGCGCTGGCAGCGCCTTCTGGTAGAGGCCGCCCCTGACATATTAATATTCTAGCATGTGGACTTTAAATCATGACCATATAACTGTGTTTCATATAGTTTAGTATTTCGATGTACCAGTCTTAATTTCCCCAACCATGGGGGTTTAAATATCATCATCATCATCATCATCATCATCATCATCATCATCATCATCATCATCATCATCATCATCATCATCATCATCATCATCATCATCATCATATAGTATTAAATAATATTTTACAAAGAAGTACATTAATATGGCGTACATGTGTAAAGCTTTTAATTACTGGGCAAACAGCGTGGGTCACTTACAAAAGACATATGTAATCCTCTCTTTGTCTGTCCAAATTTTGAGACTAGCATCAATCCACATGAAATTGTTTTCAGACGAGCTTCTTCCTCCTTAAGTACAATAGTATATGGATCAACCGGGAGTTATTTTGATGACAATAAAATTATATCCGAGACCGCAAGCGAACATCGGCGTGACCTACCTCAAGTTCCTTTTAATTTCTAAGTCAATTATTTGCTCCTTGTATTCGGTTCTGTGCAAACAAAGTCATAACCACCCTGAAATTGTTTGGTCAGAAGGTTTGAGTCTTGCTTTCTTTTATCCAAATTTACCAGGGTCTCATATACATATATTGCAAGGTAGAAAACAGGTTTTCATATGGTAACTTTTGTTTTGCAATTGCCATACAAATTATGATTGACCAAGGGTGCATACCCTTCACAAACACAAACACACACACACACACACACACATACATACATACATACATACATACATACATACATACATACATACATACATACATACATATATATATATATATACATATTGTAGCCTTCTTGACAGGTTATTTTTTAATATGGGTAATGTGGGCCATGCATGATCAGTGTACTTTACAGATCTGTAGTGAAGACAAAGACATTCCTTTTTACAGATACTTTATTTATAATCTGCTCCAAATGTTTCCTCTTTTTGTTACAAAAGATATAAACTTTCAATACCCTGTAGTGATTCAGGCATAATTTCCCTGAGATAATACCCTAAATTTTGAAGAATACAGGTGCAATTTGGAAGAAATTTAGAAACGATAGGCCAAAAATGTACTTACTTGTTTGCCAGGAAGGAAACAAAGAGGTAGGGCACGCTAACCTTTCCACCAAACTAACTTCTCCACCAACATTGAACCACCTGTCCAGGCCACCATATTTAAGGGTTGGCAGGGGTTAATAATACATTGGCTTTTATCTGATATTTTATGCTAAAATTATCACATACGCCTGCACCACAAATATGCAGGTTAATGTAATGTGAAGTTCTACACGATGTACAGGTTTGGTGCATAGGATAGTACCAGATTACCAAGTAGAAGCAACTCAACGGGCTTATCTTACTATCAAATCTACCCCAGGGACTCCCCCATTCCTGTATTGTTTTACATAGGGGTATTTCTGTATAAAATCCCATCAAAGCGCTGTTGACATGCCTGAGAGGGTGGGGGGGATCATGCAGTACATTACAAATATAATGAACTCATCCTGGTAGCACCCTTAACTTTCACAAGCTTATTCAATGCATGTAATCATAGATCTTAACACATTAAATAAAGATTATAAATGCACATAAAAAAGATGCCCACCTAGAACATTCATTAGTAACACAAATTAAAATGTAGCCAGAAGTTCTCACATGTTTCCCCCACAGCACAATAAATGATGGCTGCTGCTGAAACAAGAGCCTATTCAAACAACAAGTTATACTGATAAAGACTGATGGCCAGCCATACGGAAAGGGCAGATGGACAGGCACAGTCCCAGGCTTTTGACATATAAGTCACACATGCACACTGCATGTATATATATGTATATTTGTATATGTATATATACACACATACACACATATATATATATATATATATATATATATATATATATATATATATATATATATATATATATATATATGAGTGCATAGTATGAATTTATTAAATTACTGCTTTTTTATTTTGTTTTGAGACGGCTTGTGGCGTCCCGACATAGGTCTTTGAAGTGTAACTTCTCTATAGACCACATGGTTGAAAGGGGTTACTTCTCGTTGCCTGTTCTGTAAGAATCCCCAAGCTAGCTCTGCAGTACTATCGTTATGTTCAGCTACTTGTAATAATAGCGTCTATGACTCACATCTGCGCTTTGATTGATGAGTTTAAATATACGCGAGTTTTACAATTTTAACAGCCACATTTATAGATAGTATGAAATGAGAAGTAGCCTTTACGATAGGTTGTAAATCCTATGACATAGGGTGTTGCAAAGGTTACTAAGCATCTATTGCTTTGGCATCGGATGTCTGTATGCAACATGGAAAGTTCATCAAGTGTGCAGATGTTTCAGATGAAACAATGAATACTCTTGGAGGACACATTGTAGGTACATATTACATGAAAAATTCTACATATTGAAACTATACTACGAAAATCATGACCATATAATGCATCTTGTCACAGTGAAATAATCTTAGAGTTCCCAAAACGAAGAGTGTTTCTCCCGCTAAAACAATGCATAAACATCATGCCTCAATAATGACACCATTTGCCGTTGTTAATTGCTTCTGTAAGCATTAATGTGTTTGCTTTATTCATAATACTTGTTTCTGCACATTTTTGCAATAGTAACAAAGACTATCATTTACACAATTCCCAATCTGAATAAAACATATTACCAAGCATCCGATTTGAGCGAAAGTGGCTTCTTCTTGGTCACGGTGGATGGACGCTAATGGAGGTTATGGGGATGGACATCCAAAGCAGAACATGTAAAAATGTTAAATGTCACGCATGTTCAGTACGACTGGCAATGTAATTTTCTAAAGTGTGCAGTGTTTGTGATGCATTGCCAAGCTGTCAGTGGGACAAGATGCTCATCACTAGGGTATTCAAAAGGTAGTCTCATGTTCAATGCTGCCCTCTTTTGACGGTCGAAGAAGGCATTATAACTGAGGGACTGGGAATGCACACGGATGGTGCTGCCTCCTTGCGTGCTTTGGATTCACATTAACAAGGGCTGATCCAATATGGTAGAGGAATAACTCTGCGTTCTCTCATTGACCGCCATGTGGCGCTGCGGACAACTTTCATCCGGGTATTCAATAGCGGGTCAACCTGAGTAGCGTCGCATACTATGATGTGTTAACGCATGGTGCAAACTGAGCGTTTTTGTTGGCGAATGAAATAACCAAGTGTAACTCATAATCATGATAATGTTGTCATTAATAAATACTTTTTGTAGAAAGTAATGCAATGAAGGAATCAACCCAATACACATTGTTGTGGAGTTGATCACATTTGATTTTTATTTTAACTTAACTTTTAACGCTACCTGCCGACCCTCCCCCCCCCCCCCACACACCCACCCACACACATACAGTAACACTGTAAAACTTGGAAATTCATCTACAATAACATATTCTGATGAGGTTGTCTACTTGTCTTTATTTTTGACACAATTACAACACACCCGGCAAATAAAATACAATCAACTTCTTACACTGTAAGTTACAGTGTTGCCAACCCTCCCGAATTACCCGGGACACTCCCGGTATTTTATGCTTAAAATTCTTGAAAAAGTGTGGATTTTTGACAATTTGAGTCACATCCCGGAAATTCATCAATATTTCCTTTCTATATTTCATATCAATTTATCAATCTCCCTTAATTTTACTTTCTATTTCCCGGATTTTAAGTTTGGCAGGTTGGCAACACTGTTCTTAAAACGCGATGACCAATGTTGTTTTATCCTACTCGATCCTCCCTTATCGGCCGCGATGAACCGTGTCACATTAAATCCTTGTAACAGGAGTCTTACGAAATCCTCATGCTGTTGAGTCCATATTATGTGCTATGTCGATAATTTGTTATATGTGATCATTGCATTATCTTAATAACTGTCGAAGAATATTCTTTATTATTGCATTTCTTTCGACCATTCACATAGTCGAGTGGCGCTACGCAGGAATGTAACAAACAGAATGCGGTTCCCGGTCACCGCGGTTCAAATGCATTTTTCACTTTTTTAACACAACATACGAACAAATGCATTCATGCTCTGCTATAATACAATCTTATCTTTCGTGTGTGTAAAATTCATTAGCCGATATTACGTGAAAAGGAACACTTTTTGTACTTTGATTGCCGATATGTACATTGTTATCACAGTGTTTCCAAATCCGCCGAAACCAATGTTCACCCGCAGGCGAGTACCCGGATGAAAGCGATAACTCGCGCCGTGTAGTGGAGGTTTCTGGAAACTTAAGAAACTGCCCTTCCCTATTAAAGGAGGGTGCACTCTTGATGCACGTATAATGCTGCTCCCCAGCCAACCTGAGTAAAATGTCCGACAGTTTTGTCTGCGTCATTACAAATGAACATTGGCGCTTTTAAATAAAAATATATTATCATATGATACAGACACAAGAGCCAATCAATATATATCCCCCGCTTCTTCCAAAAGACGCTTTCCCTACAAATCATTTCAACCATCAATAGAATCATTCCGGTATAAACTTATCACGATGAAGATATAGATGCAGCGAGTAGACTGAAATTATCATATATACTCAACGTGCCAAGTATTTTCGGCAAGCAGAAGTGACAGTTTTATACCAGGCAGATAAGTAAGTGAAACTAATAACAGGAACAAGTAAATAAATAGATCAACTGGAACATAAATTAATATATATATATATATATATATATATATATATATATATATATATATATATATATATATATATATATATATATATATATATATATATATATATATATCATTATTATTGTTATTATTATTATCTCATTATTATTATTATTATTATTATTATTATTATTAATTAAAAAGCCGATATTTACATGCAGCAGCGTCAGCACCACGTATAGGTGTCTAAACATTAAACCTGCCATTGATGTGGTTCCGGTATCCTTCAAATTGGCCATGTTGATAAAAAGAAAATGTCCGTCGACCTCCTTTAACGATAAATTATTGACCACTGGCACTAATCATAATTCATTTTGAGTTGAGATGCGCTTCAGCTACTCAACAAGAACAGCTTGCTGGGAACTTGAACAAGATCTTTTTGTTCAACAACCATGTGATATTTTGTGTGATAGTCTGTGAAAGTCAATGAGTGCCCGTTATGAAAACTAACATTGAAAAGTCCCATTTATTTGCTTTTAAATAGGCCAAATTTTCAAATTTTGCTTTCTTTATCCAGGTCGCAATCAATATGTGGTCAACATTGAATTCCATTCTAAATTGATGCCGCCTCCGAGCAGCATGTCTCTTGTAATATGTCATCACATAAATATCCGTAATCCTTGGTGTCTGTAATTTTAACAAGGGATGCTTGAGACCGAAAGTGATACATTTGTCCTGAGGGAAGTATCAATATTTTACAGTAGCCGACTTCATATTCCAAGGGCAATTCTTTTTATATATATATATATATATATATATACAGAATTGACAGTTTTCATGCAAAATATTGCAACCATGATAACCAGGGTCTGCATATGATGTTGGTGTCTACCCGTTGCATAGCTGTACAGATCTAAAGTCGTTTTAAGGTACGCGTGCTTTTCAAAGAAATTTTCCTTGGACAGTCAAAATTTACCAGATACGAAATATCATGTGTGTTAAAATGGTGTTGCAAAATTGACTCAAAAGTGAATAAGATTTATATAAATCACTTTCCTAGTGGAGTCTTTATGCACGGAATTTAATTGGAATAAGTGAGTTTATACTTTTCTCAACGTGCAAAACATAGACAGCTACAGGGTAATTATTACTTGGTAGCTATGAACATGGAAAGAAAATAACTATGACGTGATTTCGGATGTAAAAGAGTGAGATTTTGGGCGTGATTCCGAGGAATGATGCCAAAACATCCAGAAATGGTCACACTGCTAACAGGGGTCCAAATAAAAAAGACACGAGTGCACACTGTGTCACTAGGTTGCCGGATGTGTTATTTGGTTTGTGGTCGACCTTTCATTGATGAATGCACAAGGTGTTCAGAGAATATTTTTTTTCGCACAACCATATAGACTTTGTTTTCGAAACATAATGAAATCAAACTCTTAGCAACATAGGAATGTGACCCTCTCACGCCTGAGTTTAAGTAGGCCATAGAACTGTCCATTCAGATCTCTGCCTTCTAGACAGCCTGCATCAAATGTTGTTCGCATTTTTAGCACCTTGAAAACGTGCAATGAAAGATATGTGGGTGTCGACTGTGATTAGCATTGTAATATTTGCATAAACGCTATGACATGCCATGTGACTAGTATACCCACTAATGTCGAGGGCTTTTTCTACGACATTATGAGACATAATGGTCAAATGACGCATTATGATAAACTTGTATCACGGGTGGCAGGAAGCGACCAACACACCTTTACGCTTCAAAGCCTCGCCAACATCCAAGTGACAACTTTTATGGCCAAGAAATGTTTCAATTGTCAGCGGGAGAGTTATGTTCTTCACCTGGGCAGAATGATTTACCTACTTTTAGATAAAAGCATGTTGAGAGTTGTTCAAGAAGCCACACTTCGCCTTCACGTGGGATTAATGTTTGAACCAGGGGAAATTTGGTTCACTGTACCTTCATATCACTGAGGCGCCCCGTGCGTCTATGAAACTGAGCACTCTTATTCACAGAGTAAAATGTAAGCCAGGCGGTGGTGATCTTGTTTGCGCAACTTGACTCGACAGCAATTGAAGCGTTTGTCTGGGGACTTGCATGACCGGATACGGTTAGCAACACCTCGGTTTTTGGATGCATGGACTTTAAACTATCAGCATTGCACAAAGCACATGTATACTACACAATTAAATCAATAAAAAATGAATACATCCATCCATAAGTAAATGAATGAATAAATGAATGAATGAATGAATGAATGAATGAATGAATGAATAATAAAGAATAAAAAATAAATAAACAAATAAATAAGTAAAAAAAACATGTATTTATGATGAGTATGTGTATGTGAGTATATATGTATGTATGTGTGTATGATGTATCTGTGCATATATGTAGTTGTATGTATGTATGTATGCATGCATGCATCTATGTATGCGTGTAAGTATGTATGTGTGTGTGTCTGTATCTGTGCTAAAACAAACGACTGAAATTGTTACATTTCATCATATGAATTGACCAAAATGTTTGTCGTTCTGTCGCTCGTGTATGGCAAATGCAATGCTCTTTGCGTCATGTGTTTTTCTGTCACAATTGATAAGGTTCATTTGTTGCCAGATGCTGTTTGCAACGGTTTATACTTTATTTTTTGTTTCTCAAAACATGTATGTTATCCCATTGTTCAGGAATGAGAATAAGTTTATTCGATCAAGACACCTTTGAAAAGAGAAGAAAAAAAAGGAGAGGAACTCAGTCATGCTATACGATAATATTATTAGCCATGTCGTTCGAGGAATTGTGTTGTTAGCATGATAACCACAGTAGAACCAATATTTGCTTCATTTGATCCAATAGCAGATAAAAAAATTCAACTAGACGAAAGTTAAACGTGCAAATATATGTCAGGGTTATTGCTATATGCACACACACACACACACACACACACACACACATATATACATATATATATATTTCATGTGGCGGCACTGCTATTTGATGGAAATATGTGATACGTTTGAATAAGTATGTATCGACGTAGTTTCTAATGAAGTAATTCCCATATAATATGCTGAAGCACTCTGCCACCTAATGGTATTATTAAATATTTTTGTGGGTCTTTCGTGCAAAGTTAAGAGGCAAAATGCTGTTTTTTGTCGGAAAAGCCGGAATCTCAGCACGAAATGTAAAATTTAATGGTCTATTGCATTCAAATTGGACAAGAGTGATACATTCTTTGAAAATGTAAACTCACATTGTTCTCTGTTTTTGAATCATTATTCTGGTGTCTTCCGTTGTGCGTGGGGACACAAGATCACTTATTCTACCATCGCCACCAGAGAAATAGAGCATACCCCGGTTTGGTATCTGGTGTGTTGTGACTAGGTACCAGATGGTGTATTGTTCTCCAAGTCATAGGAGCTGGCCTTTAGGCAAATTGAGCATAGAATTGTGTACTCATGAAGGAAAATCGATACAATATATACAAAATCAGATCCATAAAAGTGGCTAGGTAAGCTGGAATTTAAAAAGGAGACTTCCACTTTGTGGCTATTGGTTTCGAGGTATCAGGTTCATTATCTTCAGTGCTCATGACCTTTCGTGGTTTCAAACTTACTTGACCAACTTAAGCAATTTGGGCTGCTTTCCAAAACTGACATCTGTGTGCTAGTTTATATGCACGCACTAGGTTTTAGATGTTAATGCATGTGCAAGAGCGCTACATGTGCAAAATATCTCCTAGTGGCACTAAGTTTCCACAAAAAGGCGTGTTATTTCATTGATTTGGTCAGGTGTCTATCATTTATGTATTTCATTGGGATTGAAACAATGCATTTATTGAATGTCATGATAGATGGAAATCATCTTGTCATTACAGTAGAGAACGTAACGGGTAAAAATTAAACATCTGTACAGCCAAACTCGCACACGCACGGCAATTCCTGTTGGTTTTTCTCAATCTGAGACAAACATTGATTGGAGCAAAAAGTAAACAAACAAGCAAATAAGAAAATCAAGCAAGACATATATTATATCATTCGTACATATCCTCCGTAAACCAAATCGAGTGTTTGCCTGCCCTACAAAAGGGATCATTGCATATGAAGTTGACAAGCTACACGACATTTATCCCAAATAATGAAATGTCTTGGGGTCAATACATGTAGATACATCCAAGCTGACCATGTCAACAAGCAGTTTGTTGGAATGATCAATCATATACGAAATAACAAAGTTACAGGAAAAAATACAGATAAATATTTGCTGAGTACACTAATTGTATATATCTTTTAAATCTCAGGTATTTCCAGGTTCACCTCGACCCGTCACAACTGACATGCGTCAGAGAGAGAGAGAGAGAGAGAGAGAGAGAGAGAGAGAGAGAGAAAAGAAACAAGTTTGCATAAATTTTATTCGATAAAGATAAGAATCCAATCTATATTCTTTGAAGAAGCACATCTGGACGTACGGTCATCTGCAAAGGAATACCACCTTTCTTAATCTCTCTTCTGGTGGCCAGAAAGCAAACTATGTTACTTAGTCATAAAATTAGCTATTCTATAGCTTGCCATATATATGTATATATATATATATATATATATATATATATATATATATATATATATATATATATATATATATATATATATATATATAAACATATATATATGCATATAAATTACTGGTGGACTTATCCACAATGTAACGGACATTGGTCACGTGATTGCAAGTCACAAAGACAGATGTGCAATATTTTGCGCTTTCACTACCCTTTTTTCAAGAATAATAAAAAAATTCCGAGACATCGAACCAAAACATACTCTTAGCTTCTAAGAGTATGATATAGTTGCTCTGCAACTGCACTATCATATAAAAATCATTGAAGCAGCTGGAACAGAAGAAGTCCATGGTCACGTTCTAAACGATCATAGTCTTCATTGTAAAATAGCTCCATGCTGCAGGGTATCGTCCCAATAAGCCTAGTTTCAATGGCTGTTCCACTATTCTATTAAACAGGATATATAGTATGGATCCATTCTTAGCCAGTGATGAGGGTGGATTGAAATAAGGAGTATACAATTAGAGGATCGATTTTAGGTTGGTACAGTGAAGTATCCACATATAACAGTTATATCAAAATAAATCCTACCTTGCATCTGGTGGCTATATTTCTAGGCATATTAAGTCTGGGGGATTTTTTACTGATTACAGTGATTTCTAGTATATATGAATAACACTCATATCAAACCTACGCAGCAAGGATTTTCGAAAATCAAAACTGAAACGCGTTTTTCAAATCCACAGGCAAATATGAAGGTACTCTATGGAAATATAGTGCTGGTTTACATAAACTTACTCATAAAATACTGTATGCATATTGATAAAGTTTACCTGGAATGGTATTGGTACAGTAGGAGAAATACTGGGGTTCATTGAAGTTATTCTGAACACCTGAAACAGTGATTTTTTGTCTTTTTCTCCAACGTCAAATAAATATAAGCTCTGTTTCAAAATGTGAGGAATCAGGCACCTCCTCTGTGTATCTGTAATATAATTTGAGCGCTTTTAACTTAAATATATCATGCAATTGTAAAATTCTTAATTTGTTTAAGTAAATATGTATGAGCAAAGTAAGATGAATTACGCGTCACACATATTACTCGGGGTTTCTTTTTCTTTTTTTTTGAATTTTTTTTTTTTTCATTTTTGTTTTTTTGTTTTTGTTTTGTTTTGTTTTTTTTTAGTTTTTTTTTTTTTTTTTTTTTGTATTTTTTGTTAAGAAGATCCATGCGAAATCCCTCCCGCCAAAATAGAATAATGCAGGTGAGACAAAAATAAAGAATTGTACATTATGAAAACAATTCTAGTGGGCGGATACTTGTGAATTTTTTTTTATAATGCCGACCATTTTGGATAATTTATTTCCAATTTTGCTTAAATGAGGGACCACTTTCAATTTTCTTGTATACATAAAGCAAGGAATTAAAAAAAAAAGCAAAAAAGGAAAAAAAACATCTGTTCTGTCTATTGGGATACTATATTCTTTTAAATTTAGGTTGAAATTTTTTCTGTGGAAAGTAGAATAACATATATTTCGGGGATTCTTTCTGCAATTGTTAAATACAATTTATAGGAAACCAACGAATTATAGACATTTTGAATTTCAAAATTTGATGAGTTAGATATGGGTCTGGTATGGAAATTACCCGATATGCTTGTAAAGGAGCAAAGGAATTTAATCAATAGGGTGTAATCAGCATACAAAATTGTTTTAAACCTTATCCATGCGTACTAGTATGTCATTTGCATATGTGATAAACAAGATGGGCCTTAGGATTGATTCTTGGTGGACCCATAGCTACTTGCAATATATTTGAACACACCATCATGAAAGACATATTGTTGTATATTGATAAGATTATCATTGAGCCTGTTATTCTATAATGGCTGAGTTTATGTAGACGTTTTGTGGTGATAAAAACTGCATATGATAATTCTAAATTTATAGCAATAGGTAATGTTCCTTGGTCTAGAAATTACATGCTGCGGTCAATAACTTTAGGGTAGCTGTTTCAGGAGAATAATATATCTAATAACCGTATTAACAAAGTATTCATAGAACTGATTTTATACAACTCTTTCAATTACTTTATAAAATTCTGGTTATTTGGAAATTGGTAATTTTGAAAACATTCTTCATTGTCCTTTTTGTATAATGGAGTTGCTTCGGAAATTTTTAGTTTGCTTCGAAACGCTCGCTTGCTTTTGCATCCACTATAATATTGTTTTATTGTGCACCATTTTTGTTTTTGTTTTTGTTCTTGTTTTTGTTTTTGTTCTTTGTTTGTTTGTTTGTTTGTTTGTTTGTTTTTTTTATTTGTTTTTTTTTTTTTTTTTGAATATTTTAAAACTGATAATGATAATACTGCTGTTTAAGAGCTGTCATATTTATGTTGAATACCTTCTTATAAACGGGAAGATCTTATTTTAGAGTCGCAAAACTTAGATCATGCTGGAATGTTCATTTCATAGTTCCGCATAGTTTATCACATATTTTAATAAATTTTAAGGTTCCATGAGTAACCCACGGGGAGAGCTTCTGTTTATTATATTTACGAAATTATGTTGGAAGATGCTTTTTTTTTTCATTGGAGTTTGTATAAATTGTTTCTACAGTAAAATAATTTTCATTATTATTTCATCAGTCCATTTTGGATCACTTTGCGATATTGGTGTTATATAGTTCGTCATAAATGCATTGTAAAGAAATAAGGTCACCAGTCTGAATATTACATATTTAGGTGGAGATTGCACTCTTGATTCCATTGTGAAAGGTGGCAGTGAGCGAACAAGTCTGATACAATAATGCAGGATCTACATGATTTTTTTTTTCAGATTCGAAAATTTGCAAGATATGCGAGTAATTAGAGTAGCGGTTCTGTATCTCATCGCAGTGGATAACGTCTTGTTTCGATAAAACCGGTGCATAATATTACGCCTAAATAGTTAACATACTGTTGTTGGATATTGATTCTTTACAAACTTGAATTGAATTCACGCAATATAATCTTGTAGGAAGCTTCATGAGCTGGTGCTTCAAAAGTTCGACTGAGGCCATTTGAAAATAAATCAATATCATTGCTTCGACCACGTGGTGGCCGATGAATATTACACAATGTAATAATATGCCTGTTCGTTTTAGCAAATATATCAATTAATTAACCTGTCCAGGTGGAATTGGGTATATATATTTTTCGAATTGAGCATCTATATCTTTTATGTTGTTTGTCTACTAGATAAGCAGACCACCATGACGTTGCATGTAGACTTCCAAGTAGCCATTTCATAACTTTAAAGATTGAACAAGGAGAATGTTGATTCATCGCTAACCCCGGTCTCCTGCAGGCAAATAGCACTAAATTGGAGGTCACTATTTGTCTAATCTTGACTAAATGACTGAAATTATCAAATAAAGAATTTAGAAGAAACGTTCTCCTGTAAAATTTTGACATAGGCTGCATTAGCCCAAATGAATTTAAGGGTCCTCAGCGGTTACCCACTCAGAACATGTTTCGGTGACCTTACCCGTACATGTCACTGAGCAGCGGCTTCTTGACTAAGCTTATATTCAGCAGAGACAACCCACATAATGATGAATAAATATGATCGTGGAAAATGATGAATTGACTGAATACGTGATCCCTTGCTTATAAATGCAGACCTTTATTATGAAAGAACGATACCTATCAAACTAAGCATGTATAGTACAAGTTCAGATAAGAACAAATTGACTTACTTCTGAACCAGTATGTACCCTTTCTAGCTGGATAACTTATCTTAGTTAAGCCACCTGCCAGTGTATAACTGAAGTAGAAACAAATTGGGGCATTAAATTCAGCACCGGTGATTGTATAATAAACAGTTGCGGCCAGACCACCTGTACAAACCTAGGGAAATCCTAACAAGTACTGCAACGCTGGATATCCTGCACCAGAAATGTAAAACAAACTCCATTATGACACCTACTCCTCACTTTGAAAGTCTTTAAACAATAAAGCTCTATTTCACTGCCACCCTGAGTCAATGTTTCAACGTAATGGGTCAAGTTCGTGACATTTGAGTAAATACTGTCAAATTTTGAATATTTTTGATACTGAGTAAATGTGTACTTAGGTATGTCACAAAAGAGTGACAGCCACTAGCATTTAAGTCAAAAGCATATTATAAGTACATAATTTATCTTAACCCGAATGTAAGTACAATTAGGCAAAATTGTTACTGTGGCTCGCTGTTGTTTGCTACCGATAGCCCCTGGGGGTTTAAATTAACAGAAAACAAGCAAGTAAGTGTATGATCTAAAAAATGTGCATTGGAAGGGCAACAACAACAAAGGAAAAACCAAAGCAAACAAACAAACAAACAAATGAAAAAAAGGAAAAGATCAGGTGTAAAACAGTAAAACAAAGTAACGTTTACAAAAGGGTAATTCAAAGAAAATATCTACCTCTAAAGGGCTGGGGAGGAAGAGGTAAAGGTGACATGCAATGTATATCTCCAAATGTCCAAAAAGATGCTTCAAAGAAAACTATCAGCTGGAGCGTGTGTTATCGACTTAGTTCTGATTCAAATGTAAAAAGATCTGAGTGGCCTAGTTGTAATGATAAAGTGAGAGCAGTGCTTGATACTTTCATCCAAAACAAGACAGTACACCAGATCACAGTATCATTAAATCTACTACAGGATACGGATCCGCTGCTAAAACCACGTCCGTAGCTACCCCCATGCCCTCTGCACACACTGCTTTCTCTTGCTCCTGTTGCTTGAGAAATGATCTTGGGTGCCAAGATATCAACAGGTCGATAATAAAATGTCATCGGAATTATGTTAAACATCAATGATATCTCTGTCTCTCCTTTCGAGTCAGTTTTCCTGCAAATGTTAGCATATACAGGCACAAGGTGGCGCCAGCAGACTGTTACACTCCACCGGGACGTCTTCAACACACACACACACACACACACACACACACACACACACACACACAGACCCCCATATATATATATATATATATATATATATATATATATATATATATATATATATATACATATATATATTTATATATATATATATATATATATACGACTTTCAGCGTAGGTGTCGAGGCAAGAACACCGTCAAAGCTAGGCGTGTTTTTGTTAACAGCTAGAGGAAAGCAAGTACTGTGATGATCGACCACTTCTAATGGCAACGACATGTTCAGTTGGTCGTTAATTCTACATTTGACCGAAAGTAACCAAATTATCACCGGGGCTGAAGCCAACACACATATATTGAGTAACGGCGAGCCCGGCCAGACAGCATTACACGCCTTTCTCTGGCTTCCATTTCTTTCCTCGTTAACTCTCTCCAAACAACAGTGGAAAGATCTCAGGCAGCACTTTTCATTCGCTGGTAAGCCATGCGATCAGTGTCTTACAGTTACTGAATTCGCACCAGCTACCCGTGTCCACGAGGGAGTTATCTGTTTGTGATGAATTTCGATTTAACTTATTTTACGGCTTCGCTGTATTCGGTCCAAAATTTAATTTGCAGAGATTGCATGGGCTGCATAGTTAACTACAGGCAAGACGTCCGCTGAAAGATGCTTCTCATCATACAGGCTGAAACGAAGTATTAGCCTCCTTGTTTCGCATGTACTCGATCTTGAGGAACATTACATAGTAGTTCAATGGGTATGCCAAGGTATTAGTTTCTGTTAGTTTCTCTTATCATATAAACCACAAATACGTGAAAATGTGGCTAATGCTACAACCTATACACATATCATACATACTTCTCCAAGCACAGATATTTCAATGTTTTTCTCAACTTGCGAACGAGGACATTGTATTTTTCCAACTATTGTTAGTAAAATTTCTTTTTTGTCATGATCAGTTGACGTTTGCCTGCGATGCAGGCTCTGTTGTTTATGTTGTGAAGTTTATGGACAGTTTGTTTTCTTAGCCAACACGAGTGCTTGTTACATAAAAGGACATACATCTGAGGATTCCAGCAGCTTGTGTTGCGACTGGCTCAAATCGACAACGGTGGCAAACGGGGTCAAATACATATTGGATGTGTCCGACAACGACGTACTTAGGGTAACCCAATTATCTTGATATTCTGCAAAGTAAACTCTTAATTCAGTGCGGTAACGTCCATCCTTCTGTGTTGTAGCTGTCACGGAATACACAAGTCACGCTAGTATTGTATGAAAGATGTTATCTTAGTTGCCGAGCACACTGGTCTTGCGTAATCAAATTATGGGAATGCACAGTCTGACCAGCAAATCTGTCCCAAGTCAGTGACGCTATCCCATGTGACAATAAAGGGGGTTCATGATTATTTGGGGTGATCAGCCAATCATCAGAAGGGACTTGGCCAGGTAAACGGTGTTCTCTAATATGACCTACATGTCACGTTCCCAGCTGGCCGTCGACCCTCATACCACCAATAAACTGCGGCAGGCCTTCGCCGGAGAAAACTTGACGTATGTAGTCTAGGAATCCTAGACCAATGGGATGCCCACCTGTCATGGCACATGTTCATTACTGTGAAACTTTTATGATTATCACATATAATGGCTAGAACTATGTCTTTGAGGCGTTCAAACGTAAGCCAAACCTTCCAGAGAAAAGGGTTTATCCTGCTTGGTATTGAGGTGACAATGTTCCTGAACTTGAGGTGAGAACTGCCTGTGAAGGTATGTGAGAAAAGCCGAGGTCGTTTGCTGTCTGCAACGGAAGATATTAAAGTTTCCCTCACCAACTACTTTGGTTTTTTTAAAGAAAAGTGAAGGAGTTGGATCGTTATAGTACTTTTGTGAAGAAACCTTGCTTTTGCGATGACGCCATATATTCTTTATTTAGTATTTCATCGTGCGGAATTGCCTCCCATTATAACCCAATGTCATTATTTCTGTAAATATCGACAATTTAAAAAAAAAAATATTCTAGGCAACTTGTTGAATACTTTAATAAGTTTGACATTTTTATAAAAGTAAATATGAATTTCGGAAAAGACACTCCACTGAAGTTGCTGCAATAGAAGTTATTAACAATTTGACATGTAAATTAGACAAAGGTGAAATGTCATTATGTATCTTTCTCGATCTGTTAAAAGCGTTTGATACTCTTAAATTCCTCGACAGAACTATGAGGTCAAAAGTGTAGTTTTATTTTTGTTTGAATTTTTTTTTTTTTTTAAAGAAATCAGAATGCAAATGCCCATGCTATATACTCAGAACTTTTAGAAAAAAAAAAAGAAAAAAAAAAAAAAAAAAAAAAAACCAGAAATGCTTCAAGGCTCTATTCACGGGCCCTTTCTCTTCATCTTTTATATGAATGATATATCTAATGCCAGTAATTTATTTAACTTTATATTGAATGCAGACGACACATTAAGCACTACACTAAATAATGTCCCCTGCAGTGTTGGTAATCCTAGCGAAACAATACACAGAAAAGTTGATAAAATTTGTGTTCGGCTCAAGGTGAATGACCTATGACTAAATGTAGATAAATAAAAAAACAAATCGTGATATTTCATCATTCAAAAATTCAATTAAACCAGACTTACTTATGAATAATACTCAAATACAAGTGTGCGCTTTCATTTTTGGGGGGCTTACACTCAATGATCAATCGTCTTGGAATTAGCACATTTAAGAAAAATTCTATTAAAATTGTATTTGTGTCTTTCTGCCCAAAGCCACTTCCTAGTAGTCATTACCCTATTCCGCAGTCCGAACTTTTTACTCTCCATAAGCTAACCTGTCCCTGTCTAACCTGCTTACATATAGAAGTACTATTTTCCATATTGCACACGTTCCTCTGTAAAAATTTGACATAGGCTGTTTCAGCCCAAATGAATTAAAGGGTCTTCAACGGGTAACTACTCAACATGTTTCGGAGCCTATTGCCCACACATGTCTCTGTGAGTAGCGGCTCCTTGTCTAAGCGTAATATTAAGCAAAGACAACCCACATAATAATAAATTAATATGAACGTGGCAAATTATGAATAGCTAAATACGTGAATTTTTGCTTATAAATGCAGAATTTCATGATGAAAGAAGAATGCCTGTCAAACAAACAATAATTACTAAATTTGTATTGTACAGGTTCAGATAAGAACAAATTGACTTACCCCTGAACCAATATGTACCCGTTCTAGCTGGACAGCTTATCCTAGTTAAACCACCCACCAATATATAACAGAAGTGGAAACAAGCTGGGGCATTATATTCAGTCCAGTGATTGTAAAATAAACAGTTGCAGCTAGACCACCTGTACAAACCAAGGGAAATCCTAACAAGGAATGCAACGCTGGACAGCCTGCACCAGAAATGTAAAACAAACTCCATGATGACACCTACCTCTCAAACAATTAAGCTCTCCTTCACTGCCAACCCTAAGTAAATGCATTAACGTAATGTGTCAGGTTTGTGACATTTGAAAAAATACTGGCAATTTTGAGTATTTTTTTTAATATTGAGTAAATGTGCGTTTAGGCATATCAGAAAGAAATTAAGTCATTAGCATTTATGCCACAAACATGTTATCAAAACAATTTTTAACAGGATTTTAAGTACAATTAGGCAAACATGTAACTGTCGTAGGCCGGTGCCTGCTAAATGGCCCCAGGGGGTTTAACCTGATAGAAAACATGCAAGCATAAAATGTATAAAAGTGAATATTAAAACAGAAAGATGTCAAAAGATAAAGTTAAGTAACACAACCGACAAGTCTAAAAACTGCAATTTATCGTAGCCAAACTTTCTAATAAGCTTTGGACATTAGCAGCAAAATTATAGGGCAAGTCAGAAAAGAATGAAAGTCATTTGTATATAAGTCAAGAGAATGCAATGAAAATATAATATTTCTTAACCAGATATCAAGTACAATTAGGCAAGCTTGTAACTGTCGTGGTCAGCTCCTTGCTACCTATAGCCCCTGGGGGTTTGACCTTATAGAAGACAAGCTAGCTTAAAATGTCTCAAAGGTGAACATTAAAACAGAATGATGCGAAAAGATGAAATCAAGTAGCAAAATCGGCAAGTCTAAAATCTCTAAAATTATTGAAGCCAAACTTTCTATCCGTCTCGGGATTTTTACAGGAAAATTTCTAGAAATACTTGACCAAAAATACATCTTTGAATCCTCTTGACTCATGTTTATTGTAAATAAATTTGGTTCTAGATGTAAAGTCCTGAAATTTAGGACAAATACGACCAAATCTCAAAATATGTGACAAAAACGTATTACATCCAATAGTTTCCGATATATTATTGTCCGGAAAAAGAAATTTCTACTTCAAAGTTAAACTCATCTATTTTGTGATAGACTTTTATACAAAACCTGTCATTAATGACCTGAATATCTATATCCAAAAACACATCTCTGAAACCATCTGAACTGTTACCCTTCAAAGGGTTATCTTTTGAGTAATTTTCTTTAGCAATGTCACTGAAATTTTGTACATTTATGCAAGAAATGGCATCAACATATCTTGCGTTGTTTGATAATTTTCGAGCCATTTAAAAGTCCTTTTTCATCACTTTATCCACATACTTAAATTCAAGCCAGGTTAAATATAAATCTGCCGGTAAAGGGGAGCAGTTGCTACCCATTTGAATGCCTTTCATTTGTAGAAAAAACAATGCTCCGCATTACACAAAGTATTATCCAAATGGAATTTTATAGCATCTGTCAAAGTTTCAACAGTGTAAGATTTAACGTTCCTTTTTGAATATTTATTGTGTGACCGATATGCTTTCTTTGTGAATTAATATTTATGTATGGTTTGCCATTATGTTTAAACATTTTGCTTACTAATTCTGAAAGTGAACTGTTGACTTTATCTATGGGAAGATTGGTGTACAGTGTAGAAAAATCAAAACGTTTAATATTTTTTTGTTTTTACATCTTTGATTTTAGATACAAACTCGGAAGAATTGCTAATACTACAAAAACAATTTATTTCACAGTTTCTAGAAATTGCATTACAGTATTTACGAAAATGATTCCTAATTGCATTCAAACACAATGTTACTTCTTTTAATAATTGTTTCGTTGTACATATTGAAGTACCGGCTATGAATCTAGATTTTAAAGGGTTTTTATGTTAATTGGGTATCCATAACAAAAGTGCAATAGAGGAGTCCTCTTCAGAAAATTTTGATATTATAATTCCTTCTCATCTGGTCTTTATGTGTATCTATCAACTTATCACTGGATTGTTTGTAAAAATTATATACGTTATTTCCTCTTATGTATGAAATATTGTTTATACCATGTTCCTTTTTTCAAATATCGATGTAATATCTTTTGCAGATGATCCCAAAATTGTTACCTGCCTTATCAATGTTAATGACTACAAATCTTTCTTGTAGTTCTTTGACTGCTTTTGAAACTTTAGGCTGTTTTAGATTAACCGTCTTGAAATTCTTATTGTGGGATTTGTAACGATAAATTATATTTCTAAAGACTCTTTTTAATGTGTGGAGCAACTGGAATTCTAAATTTACTCGAACACCGACAATTTCCACTAAAAATAACATTTACTATGCATAACTTTATAATACTACCTCACATAGATTTTGGGGCACTTTCATGAGTTTTTGGACATTCCAAAATTGTACATGCACAGAAAGAGCCATGATTCATTATTCGTGGCCAATAAAATGCTCATACTAAACTGGTGATGAATAATATCATACACTTAAAGTTCAAGATATATTTACGTCAAATAGATTGAATTATATGTATATATATATATATATATATATATATATATATATATATATATATATATATATATATATATGTGTGTGTGTGTGTGTGTGTGTGTGTGTGTGTGTGTGTGTGTGTGCATGATAATCTGATAACAAGATGGTTCTCTTTTCCATTTATTCCTGAAAATAAAATGTACCACTAGAACAACAGAGTTAGCAATCAGCTTGTCATTTATAGTCTATAGACTCTTTCCTCAGCATAGTTTAATAATTATCAACATGGCTTTAATATAAATAACTGCCACGTTTTTCAAAGTAACCGGTAATCACGTTCGTACCTGAGTGCTACGTTTACAAATTAATATTCCATCCGCTCTGAATATCATACAATTATATGCATTTTGCTTGTGTTTTTAGTCAGTGACATTTACATGAAACATTATTATCCACTGTCTCATTTGCCACCTTCACTGTTTATATTAATTGTTATATTGGGTGGCTTCCATGATACCGACATTAATATGCCTTACCAGGAGTCTCCCAAGCTTTATCAATATTTACAATTTTGTGTATTCGTGGGTTTTTTTTCGGATTGGCTAAATACAGGGTTGTTGGAAATTTGGGTTCTGAAGTGGCCGCTCTCGTCAAGCATCGCCACTTTCCGTCACAATTAGACCAGCCGAATTAGTGACGGCACGGTAGGGAGCTTCTATAGCAACTCCGATTTTAAACCTTGACTCGCAACAGTAAACGTCAGTGTGATCATGGCTTTCTTGATTAAAATGGGAATGTAAGTATTATTATCATGCGCAATATTGAAGTCATAACTTAAATTCTGAGTTAAAATGCAGAAATAAAGTTCACTAGACCAGTTAGTATTTTGACTAGCACCTCAAAAATTTTAGAAAAACTCATGTTGAGCCAACTCAACACAGACTTCCTTCCACACATGTATAATGACTGCCTTTCAGCTTTGAGGGCTGGCTTTGGCTGCCAGCATGTTTTACTCGATCTGTGCGACACCTGAAGGGGTGCGCTTGAGAATGGTCTTTCTGTTGGGGTACTTCTAGTGGATTTATCTAAAGCGTTTGACTGTCTGCCACATTCGTTAATCACAGTCAAACTGCGGGCTTATGGCATGGCACCTTCTGCCACTACTCTTCTAACTGACTATCTTCTAAACAGGAAACAGCGTGCTAAAGTTGGAAGCGCCATTAGTTCTTGAAGTACCATTCTCAAGGGCGATCCGCCCCCCCCCCCTTCCACCGGTCTATCCTTGGCCCCGCAAATTTTAATATATTAATGAATGATATTTTTTGCGCCATTCAGGATGGTGTTTTTTTATATGGATAGCATATTACAAGGTCTTTTGACATGCATTTTAAAGGTAATCCTTTCATCCAAATGTTTTTGGATTTGAATAACGCTCTGTAAAGTTGTGAACTATACATCTAACAGATTAACTCTATGAGTGAAAACTTAGAAGCGAAGAGAATTAATTTTCACTCTCAACTTTGAGACTATTCTGCTGGATGGCGATCTTAAACAATTTTCCAAAGCTGGACTTTCTCACTTTATACCCAGATGCTAGATCTTCTATGAGGCTTCAAGTAAGCTACCTGAGACTTGAATGAGCTTTTGAAACCTGGCATTCAATTATAAATTTTTTGTGATCAACTAAACTGGAAGACTACTAGGAATAATTTTATTAAGCCGTGACATAAGGTGGAGCCACCAAGACAATTTTTGACCATTTTATTATGATCACATACAAACATTATTTTGCTGTGCTTAGCCCACACCCAGGGGGGGGGGGGCATGCTCACCATCACGGTGGTTATGTGCCTCGGACATTTTTATACAATACCCTATCTTAATCCTACACCAGATGTAAAAAGGTACCCTTTCCTAATGTTGTAATGTGTTAAAAGGAGTGTTGCATTGATGCATCCTAATTGTTACCGTATCCTAATCCAGCTGTGTACATTTTGGGGGCCTTTTCTCATCCTGGGAGTAATGAAAACAGCGCCTTTCCCGCGGCGCATGCCCAGTACAGTCCTACATGGGAGCGCCCCCCCCCCGGGGGGGGGGCTCAACCACACCAACCATGGTAATAATGAAGAGGTATCATGTAATGCTAGTTATAAGTAAGGCTGTGTTTTGATCCATGTTCTTTCTTATTGTTTCCCTTTTCTTTTTTGTTGATTTGTTTCTTTCTTTCTTTCCTCTTTCTTTGTTTCTTTCTTTCTTTTTATCTATCTTTCTTTCATCTCTCTTTCTTTCTTTCTATCTGTCTTTCTTCCTTCTTTCTTTCTATCTGTCTTTCTTTCTTCTTTCTTTCTTTCTTTCTTTCTCTCTGTCTTGGTTCAAGTTGGACCTTTTTGCTGGAAATGGGGGGGGGTCGTCCGAACCCTTTACCCCCTATGGCTACGCCCTTGTCCAGCTGCGCCAGCAAGGACCGACTTTCCCGTAGCCCCTGGGCCTTGGCCACTGGCAGTGAGACTAAATTTCCCGTCCTTCTCCCTCCCTTACCCTACATCTCCAAAATCACCTGGCCGAGTGCTTTGAGAGTGCATATTGACACCTCCTGGATCATTAAACCTTAAGTGTTCAAAAGGTGGTATGGCAAGTTTTATTGATAGTAGTCTGAAACCACGACCAGGAACAGAGACAATCAGTCCCTAACGACAGGTCGGCTCTAAACACAGGGTGCTTTTAGTATGTTCGGGTGACACAAAAGAAAAGACAGCCTACGAATAGGTATAAATCATACACGATCCAGTATTTATGTAAACAAAAATAATAATATTGTATAATTATTGTTTTTGAGACTGCTTTATATTATGTACAAAACTAAAACTTATATTGACGTTTTCCTTCAGCAATCAAATATCAGTGCCATTGTGACATATGCTGCTTATACAATCAACATGCTATACTCAAAAGAGCGCATTAGGTGCGTAGTACATATAAATGAGCTTACTGGGATGGACTTTTACAGGCTCTGGACGCGTCAGGCAAATTGTAGTTTAGCAATCAAATATTAGAAACACTGTGACATATCTTGCTTTTACAGCCAACATGCTATATAGTCAAAAGAGCGCGTGAGGTGCTTAATATAGGTTAATTAGCTTGTTGGGGAATAATGTTTGCAGGCTATGGACGCGTAAGGCAAGTGGGCCTTTAATACCGAAACCTTCATCAAGGTAGGCTGGGGTTGGGGAAGGGGAGCTTGCATCAATCCTTTAGGACAGATGGACCACAAGCATAGCGCAACTTATTTATTTATTTATTTATTTATTTATTTATTTATTTATTTATTTATTTATTTATTTATTTATTTATTTATTTATTTATTTATTTATTTATTTATTTATTTATTTATTTATTTATTTATTTATTTATTTATTTATTTATTTATTTATTTATTTATTTATTTATTTATTTATTTATTTATTTATTTATTTATTTACTTGCTTACTTACATATTTATTTATTTATTTATTTATTTATTTGTTTATGTATTTATTTATTTGTTTATGTATTTATTTTAATTCATTCATTTATTTATTTATTTAGTATTTACTTGTTTGTTTGTTTATTTATCCATTTATTCATTCATTTGTCTGTCTATCTGTCTGTCTTGTTTATCTATCAATTTATTTATTTATTTGTTTATTTATTTATTTATTTATTTATTTGTTTATTTATTTATTTATTTATTTATTTATTTATTTATTTATTTTATTTATTTATTTATTTTATTCTCCAAATCGCTGGCTGGTTTATCTGCTGACTTTCTACACCTTTCCTTGGATTCTTTTGTGTGACGTTTGCTCACAAATTTTCTGATTTAAGTGGATTTTTCACACACACACACACACACACACACACACACACACACACACACACACACACACACACACACATACATACATACATACACACACACACACACACACACACACACATATATATATATATATATATATATATATATATATATATATATATATATATATATATGTATGCTCAGCTAATGTAAATTCATACTTTTTCGGGTCCTTCAAAACGGTAGAACCGATCCTGTTCAAAATTAGTGGTGCTGTGCTTTGATTGTTCTCTGTCACTTATGTTCTATCATGCGTCGCAGCAATGATTTTTGTTATGACTTTTTTATTATCATCATAGCAAATATTTGCTTGTTTTGAGCATTTTTAGTTATCCTTTAAAATTATCTTTCAAATTGCCTTGAAAAATTCCCGAGCAATTCAATATTTTGAACAGTAAGCACTATTGTTTGTAGAATTGTTTCATGAAGTTTTTGTGGTTTTGTAATTTGTGGCTTTTAGCAAATTAATAGCTGGATTATCAGGAAGTTAGATTGGAATGCTGCTTGATTTACTCAGTTGATGGTGCGGCTTCTTCTGTTATTGGACAATTTTAGAAAATGTTTTAAATGACCATTCATCAATATGCGTGAACGGTAGTGTGACTGTTGATCAAATGCAAGTTAAAAAGTTTTTATTCCTAAACCAACGACTGGTACTCTCCAACGGAGCTTTTAACTTGATGCACCTCGGGTGGGTATATCAGGTATATGTGACAGGTCATGCTGCAGTAATATAATTTATTAAGCTACTGTGGGACTCTGTTGTTCATTTTCTAATGAAAATCTAAACATGTGTATCATCTGAATAGGCTGTGACAACTGTTTGTAGACACTGACCGCATTCATGACCCGCATTCTCAACTTATGGGTGACCTTCGCTTTCACTTGATGTGTCGGTATTATTTTTCTATAACGCAATAACTGTGACGTTTCTCAGATGACAATCGCCTCTAGCGACAAAGTTGAGGTTGCACATGGTTATGCGTACACTTAAATCTTTGAAAAGCAAGGTCAGTCGAGCAGTGCTCTGTCCTCTTGTGCATATAAATAGCTTCAAATATTTAAAAAGGCTTTGTTCTGGTGTTTTAAATTTATTATATAGCTATTCACAATTGAACCACAAAATTTAAAAATATCTGGATTCCCATAGCAGTTATCATTTTCAAAAAAATTCATACATGATACCATGTTACCATCAACAATGACGTTCGAACCCATAAGCAAAATGTAAAGGAAAAAAACCTTCGAAGTCATTTGTTGGAGGTTGGTCGTGTTTACTGTCCAAGGTAAAAGACCGTTATTAAATCCCCCCCCCCCCCACACACACACACCATACTACCAGAATTTTACGCGCTGTAATTTGTCTCGCGATTTTTTGCATTGCCATTTAGTGTAGATAACTAAAATGTGTTTTCCCCGTGGGGGAGGGGGGCACAAGAGCGATTCAATGCAGACTAAACCACTTGCAGGAAGTTCTAAACGTGAATTACTCCACCTGTGCATCTGTTGCTCTACACTGCTACTAACAGGCGCACAAGTTTGTTTTATCTTCCCAAATATTTTCCGAGTACCGTTTCAATTGACCACGCAAACACGCCAAATAGCCATTGGAAGCTGTACCAACAAGTGACTGCTGAAAGGTTGCTGCTTGTTCTCAATGCATTTTTTTTGCACTAAATTGAAATGCACAAAAAGGTCAAATTTTAGACAAAAAATATTAAGTTTGTGCAAATTTAAAACTGGTTGAAAATACCTGAGACTGCAGTAAACAGGGAATGTGTGCCAAAAGAGTCCAATAAGTACGGATATGTGCTACCCCGAAATGTGGGACTTCCCTAACTTTCCCCTTACTTCGGGTCAAACTAGAAATAATTTTGGTTCAGTCACAATTTAGCTTAAACTACTTCACCTTAATTAAATATCTCTGCAACTATAACCAAATACTAACAAAATGTTTGAACAACCTCGCACCCCCCTCCCCCCGGCAGGAGAATTTAACGTGATAACTTCCTAAGGAACAAAATATGCAGATGCACTCTTAATTTTCCAATCAAAACAGAGTACTTTAATCCACTGTCACATAATTTAATCAAATGCACAGCTCTTTCGAAAAAAAAAAAAAAACTACAACAACAAAGCAAACTTAATTTTACCTCAAAAATATGTTGGACTCACGCGTCTAATTATCAGAACAGAAATTATTTAATACACACACACACACACACACATATATATATATATATATATATATATATATATATATATATATATATATATATAGCCTAAAATGTCTGAAAATATATATATCCATCCACCCATTTATCTGCATGTGTGTGTGTTCTTGTATATGGGCAGAGAGAGAGAGGGAGAAAGAGAGAGAGGAATAATTAACTCTAAAATGCAACAATGCATAATATGCAACTAATATTTATACAGTTTTTATCTTGACTTTTTCTAATTAGTATATCGGTGCAGCTTGCATAATGGAACAGGCAAACACAGCATGCGTTTATAGTAAGTCATCACTTATACAGCATTCAAAGACGGCATAGCTAACATTCGGAGTTACTGATTGTTATTGATTAATGTAAGCGAGGGCGTGCTAACTTAGCATGTACGGTTGATTGTGAGCTCTGATATTACGCCCAGATCCATCTGAAATTTACCTTTTGCATATCAAGATTATTCAAAGAATGTATAACACAGAACAAATGCAAAATTATGAAACACAGATCACATTTTCGAGGTTGGAGCAGAAAATACCAATTACATGCTACAAATCATGTATGTTACATCAATCTGAGCTATTATCACTTGTTAACATCAACGATTAGGGTGCACCCATATATTCCGAATTATTGCGGTTTTCGGGGAGCTGATCTTATTTTCATTCCAATATGTACTTATGAGTAGAATATATCTGCCCTCTAAATAATTGGAACGCTCATCTCATGCAACCAGGGATTCATTTTGGAAACGGCTGCTTTGTGTAATATGTAATTATCAGATACAGATAAGTATCATTTCGAAATTGTTGCGTTTTTTATGAGTCGCCGTACAATAGACCGTTTCTGACATTTCAGTGGTCTCTATTGTTTGTTCGAAGGGAATAAACCGTCATACTTGTAAGGCACAAAAACAACCTAATTTGCTTGTTTTTGTTCGGTAGGAAGACTCTTGATTTGATTAGAAAATCCCATCTGAGTAATAGTCATGACGTCATCGCGGTTGCAAATATAGGCTCTTGATTAATTCAGTTTTCCCTCGTCGTCAAGATTTACGGTAAGTTATTTTGTCGATAATGAGTGGATTCGATGACTCGCTCATTACAGTCGTAACTTAGCTGAAGAGGCGGTGCAGCTGCACACTTGAAGTATTGTTCAGTTCATTGACATTGTACAGTCGTTCTAAAGCTGCCGGTTTAACGTCAATCACTTGGATCTGGAGCATCGATTTTATCAGGAACAGCCCCAACGTCAAAATGACGTCAATTGGAAAGCATGGCAGTCTGTGTTTGGGGTTTGATGTAAAAAAGGAATCACCCGTTGAAGGAATCTTCGGTGAAGCCAATCAACCCATGGACAAGATACATTATATGATCGTGTAGGTGGATTGGACTTCCTGCTAAGTGGCTTCATTTTGTACCGTCCATGTCGTCTGCCCCTGCCGGATGACAAGCGGATTGGCGGGAGAACAGCTGTGTGCACGTGGTTGCTGTGCGCAGTCAATACATTAGGAGGCTGGTTGTGAGGCTAGCTGGCTGGGCAAAGCCTGCATTGATCTCATTCAGTTCCTGCAGAGCCAGTTCACCGTTCACATTATTTCCTGGAATCTCCGGAGTCCTACCGGATTGAGAACATGTGGGATAAACAGAAGCAAGGATTATCCATCGTATAGCAGACTCTGCTGGGAGGGCAGATCCCACGATGCCAGTGAGGAGGCATTTGTCACTTCTCACCGGATTTCCCGCGTTTATTTGGCCACTACAGAGCCCCTTTTGGTCATAGCCAGACAAACCAGACCCGATATCTTCAGACGAAACTCATCAGAGGATCAAACTGCTAGTAGTGAAAAATTACTTCTGCATGACATGATTTCCAATGACAGCAAAATGGCACGGTATAGCTGCAAACTGGCTCTGAGCTTTCTATGGAGTTTATTAGCGACTAGTCGTATTCGCGTGGTAGCATTGTCACCTGGGTCCAACATTTCGAATGTACACAAATGCTTGAGAGAAGGGTTACCGGATGGGGTGGCGGAGTGGCAGCCTAATTTAGCAGGGTCCTCTATAAGTATCGAGTGGACATACGGAAACGTAAGTATATACATTGCCCATGTGTTGTCTTTACGGGGTTTGAATTTACACCAACGAGCAAGGGTTTTTAAAGTTGGTTAGCAACAAGGAAATCACTAATTCTTACTGATAGAAAATTATGCGAATTAAAACGCCAACCTGTCAAGTATTCACGTATAAGGGTCCAGATGTCGGTAAATATTTGAATCCCAGTTTTCTTCGTGCCTTTGTGGTCCCAAGACCAGTTCACAAAATTCAAGCCTGTTGTCCATGGCTTGGTTCATTGAGGCTGTTTTTTTGGGTAAAAGAACAGGCACTTGCGCCGTGCTGTTCGATGCTTAAATTGCGCATTGTGTTGCTTTAGTTTTTTTTTTTACTGGTGGGGATCCAATCAAAGTATCAAGTCTGAGATATTCATGTCAAACTATTTGTCGTGCTCAGAAGCTTTTGTTTTTTGTTTTTGTTTTTTTTTTGTACATAAATTCATTTTGACCGCATTGTCAGATATCAGCGTTCCACAATGGAACTTTATGTTCATAGCTATAGTGTTAAATTAAATCCTGTCGGCACAACATACATATTCTATCCGTGTAATGTTCAAAATGTATGCACAAAAGTAGGACAATCATCAGAAACCATATACTATACAGAATATGCCACGTTATGTAAGGTACTGAAGACCTATATTGATAAAAGTAAAAAACTTAATTGTGAATTATCGATTTTTTTTTCACAAATTAAATACGTTTAAAATGGTAGCTGATACTGCACTGTGCTTTGTCGTTGGGTCAATTACGTATACGCTATACGATTATGATGGACATACACCTGCGTACAAAGGGAAGGCTCAATCAGGTAATGACAAAGTCAACAACATGCAGTAGCACGAATTTTCTGGTTATATGGTTAAAGTTAATAAATGTGACACGTAACCCTGCGCAAATATATGTCTTAAGCCGAAGGAGACTACTTGTTTGAAGCAAATGTACCAGTAAGTGGGTCAACATTGGCTCTCTCATCACAATATTCCCTTTAACACTAGAAAAACAAAACATGTACCATAAAACGAATTTAAAATGCACCTTTTATAATTCATAATTACTGATTTCAAAGTTTTTTATGAAGAAGCCTATTAACTAGTTGGCTGATTTGGAGTAATGTGATTGTGAATGATTCTGACGGTAAATTTTAGGTAAGATGTATAAGAACTTGAAGTTGAACGTTGTGCTCTATATATGGGTCACTCGAGCAGTTTTACCTTTGGTCTGGAAAGAGCATGAATACGTGCTACCACCGGTCGTTGAATTTGATTTGATGACAATCCTACGACGATCGTACACCTTCTTTAACACAAAGGTTGCACTGACACCAGACAAAGATATTTTGACAAATGCGATATCTGTGAAATCCCCCTGTGCCGAATGCATCTTAAAAAGGAAAAAAAGGATGTTTTTGTGCCTGATCTTTGACACATGGTAACTGCATTATGCCAAAGCTGATTTTTTCTTGCGATTTAGCTTTTCGTGTCGCGAAAGTTGCAGCGATTGCTTCATTTTTGACCAACAGAGCTGCTGAAGGTAGCGCATCGTTATATTTGTAGGTTACAGTCATATTCTGAAACATATACAGGTAAACAAAACAATTTTTGTATGTCAGAATCAAAATATCTTACACTACTTTTTACAGCAAGCAACTAAACGAATTGTCCAAAAAATAAGATATACCATGAAATGAATGAATGCTTGATCCCCTCATGATGAAGTCAATCTTTTGCACCACACACACACACACACACACACACACACACACACACACACACACACACACACACACACACACACATATATATATATATATATATATATATATATATATATATATACTACTACTACTCTATACTGGAATGCCAATGACACTGACGTTTCGCTTTTCTCTTACGCCGCCACCTCCAACGTTTAAAACAACATCGTCCAATCAGCCTGACTCAAACCAGCAAGGTAGCAGATGTTTCAAGCATTGCACTTAAGTGTTACTTTCTTGTTGTAGCACTCTTTACCTAAGGACAGGCATGGCAACAAAGGTATTTGTGGGTAACTAAATATCTATCGAATATCATCCTGTGAAAATTATTAAAGGAAACGTGTAAAATATACATATTTCTTTTGAATGCACATGACCCAAGGATCCAAAATCAGACTATAAATACAACCTTATAATCTGATTGTTAAACAAGCATGCACATGACGTAGTGCTGAGGCAAAGTGATCAAATGTAAGACTTCTTTGCAAATGTTGAAATAACTATTTACAGATTTAATGGAATCTTATTTTTGGCACAGATTTCATGTCTACTAATTTGACGCAAAAGACGCGTCTTTCATTTTTTTTTCATAAGTGCCTGTTATGTAGTTATGGAAAGGCAAAACTCAGGCAGTGCTGACAACGCGCAGCCGTTAAGATCATTTGTTACAACAAAATGTTAGTATGTGTTCACTTTATAATGAAAAAAAAGTGGCAGTCGCTACGCACTATGCGAAAGCGCCATAAATTAATATACTTCTACAAAATTACGAACGGGTTAACTCCAAGTTATTTTTGTAATGGAATACCTCCTAAAATTAAGCAGACATATGCTACAAGACACTCTAATGATATTCCCCAATTATTTCCTTCATCAATAATGCGTAGATTTTTTTCATCCACAATTTGCAGCCGGGAATGATTTTGATGCGCCAGCAAAATATTCTCATGCAGTACTTTCTTTTAAAAGAAACCTGCATGAATGTGATGTACGCGCTCCAGTTTATTACAGTGTTTGTAACAGAAAAGCCAGATACATCATGCAATATTTAGAATGAATGGCTCCCTTTGATATCACATGTACAGATATGACTTAGTAGTAGCCAGTCCAATCTGTCCGTGTTGAGACTCCTCCGAAACTGTTAAGCATTACTTTATGGTTTGTAAGAAACCCGCCAGTCTTAGAAATAAATCTTTTCCACTCTTTTTACACATTAATACAACATAAAATAAACGTCCAGCTTTTTCTGTTCGGAAATAATAGTCTTGGACTCGGGCAAAAGTAAAATCTTTTTTTTAAAAAAGTGGAGTCTTATATCATAAAAAGAAAAAAGTTTTTGAGTATTCAGTATTGTGCAACACCGGCTTCAACACCTATCATTCGGTTTCGTTTTGCAGTAAAGGAGAGAGTAAGCATATATGTTATATCTTATGGCATGATTTATTATAACCGCAAATCGTAATGACTTATCACCTTTTTTTTTCATTTATCTTGTTTTAAATATTAATTCAATTAAGAAGACTTAGCTCTTCTTCAGTCGAATTTTCTTTTTGGCACCAGTGAACAGTCCACGCCACATGATTTTCGGCTGTATTTCTATCTGTATGATGTGTCGTTCATCTTTAAATATGTTCTTTGTGACGGACTGTATTTTGTGTCTAGGGTGCGAAATTGATATAGGCTAATCTATAGCTTGTTTTCCACCCCGCTTTATTTTTTTTTACTGTAAATACAATATATAAAAATGAATAAATAAAACTAAAACAGAGTTCTACACCTTTTGAACTCCATACATTTATAAAAGCATATAACAGTTGAAACGACACACAAAAACAAAGATACCTCACGCCATTTTAGAGCCGCCCCAGTGTTGGTTATATTTGGGTAAACAAAAATATTTAACATGAGGAAATGTATATGCCCAGTTGCATGGGTGTCTCACCTTTGAAATGTTTCCAAAAGAGATCAACGTTTATTCAATTATTTGCTCACAATGTTGAAAGCATAATCACATCTGAAATGTTTTTGTTTTTTCCCCTTCCATATATATATATATATATATATATATATATATATATATATATATATATATATATATATATATATATATATATATGTATATATATATATGTATATATATATATATATATATATATATATATATATATATATATATATATATATATATATATATATATATATATATATATATATATATATATATATACTTTAGAAATGCTTCCATGACCCTAATGGAATAATGCATGATGCTCCATTTTCATATTTTGTAATGGGTACGCAGCAACTACAAAATTGTAACATTGCACATGCCGCTTTTGACTGAGACGACAAGGAAATAAAAGAATATCAAGAGAAATGTCTTTAAAAATAAATAGAATTTTCCGCGGCAAAATAAGCACAAACTAAGAAAGAAAAAAGTTTGTTGATGCATCAACATTTCCGATCAGCGCAGTGAATATGTTAGGTTTACTTGGTTTTGATACTATAGGATTTTTTTTTCAATTTGCAATGGGGATCAGGTAACATGGCGGAAATTATGCAGCAATATGGACATCGGCCTCATGCATGTCCCGGTGGTGTCAGATTTAAAATTTGAATACATACATGTTTATGTTCTCTAAATCTCATTTTATAAGAACGGTTTATGTCCTGATGGCGTCATGGTCAAAATAAAACACATGTCGTTTTCTCCGTATGATTATGCGAAACAAAAACACATTTTGAAGACAACTTTGTTTGCATGTGTGCGTGTATGTGTGTGTATGTGTCTGTCTGTCAGTCTGTCTATCTGTGTCTGTGTGTTTCAACTTTGAGCTGAGCATTTCTGCTCGCTGCTCACACAAATGAAACAAGTTAAACATTCCCCTATGATTATCTGACGTAACAGAAATCAAAGGCTTTTGGCACTTAAATTGCAAGAAGCACATGATTCAAGCATAGCTGGAAGTAACCCTGGTGCAATATTTATTGTTTGCATACGCAGACTTCGACATGTAAAAGCAATCTTTGGCTGAGGCTGACCGGCTAGCGACCGAAGAGTGGAGAAAAGGATCGTTGCAAGTAATGATGTAGATTTGTACACACGACTGCCGCCGAACACAACAGGAGAGAGAGTGAGATGGATGATCGTAGCGACGATGTTCGTAATAGTGTCTTTCTTCAAGGTCTGAACACACAATAGTTACTTTTATTTCAAACAATAAGTCCATGCTTTATCGTTCCTGCATCAAGCTCTCCCAATGTAATCTGGCAAAGACAGAAGTAAGACAACGCTGCTTCTACCCTACCTTACGCTAAAATATCGCAGTCACCGACACAGCTTTCGTTCTGTAATGACGCAGTCACAAGGTGACTCTGGTAGTTCTATTTAAAATAATGTTGTATTTCTACATTGTATTGATTATTATTATTTTTTTTTTTTACCTTTTACTTGCCCTCATGCACATATCAAGTGACCCGGATTATTTCCGTGGCCTTCATATGTATATTTATGCAGGCAGTGTCTTTAAATTCTCTGACTGTTGTTCAAAATGTGGGGTGCACTTGTACAATTTTCACTTAGTGAGTTTGTGTTGTCCACCGTAAAATGTAATGGTTTTAATTCCTGTCGTTGAACCAGAATCGTATGCTCAGGCGTGCAGACGAGTGATGACCTTTACAAGGGGTTACACTTGCCGTGTTCGTGTTTTAAGCCCACAACATAAGTCACATGTGTGACTGCATATTTACTTACTTGATCTCTCAGTTTTTTGTACAAAAAAATCATCACAGTTCATTGATACCGTTCAAGTTTCAACCACTTCTCTACGCCAATAAAGTTGAACTAATATATCTTATTATATACATTCTAACGACAGCAGCATGTCGAACAAGGTACACATTACATACAACAGAACGCCGCCATAGAGATCACCTGTGGTTTCATCTAAGTATGACTTCATTTCAAACGTGATGAAAATTCTGAAAGTACGAGTTTATTCAACTTCCTAGCCGCACAAAGTTCATCATAATGATATCTTGTTGTGAAACGCAGCCAGCTTTAATAATGGGGAAGCCATATTTTATATCATATTTTCAATTGACACTTTGCCGCTGAAATTTCTCAAAAGCGGCAAGACAAAAAATGTCGTCTGATTTACTCTTTTTGAATAAATGTAGTATTATAGAAAATGTCCTGACTAACAGTTGTATAGAAAACCTACCACAAATGCTAGGTCCAGGTCAACAGCTAGCATTGCTGCCGGTTAGGGGCAGTGCACTATTTTGAAGCAATCAATGCTCTTTCGCCCCCATGCAGAATACTGTACGAAATTGGCAAATAACTATCATGATCAAGACAGATGCTGGCCGTTGTCATTCTGTAAAGCTTGCCTCCACACGAATATGTCATATGCCTCAAACCTTTCCGTCATTATGTGGAGTGACCCGAGAACTGAATGATTATGGCAACCTCTTGACTTTCGCCAATATATCAGGAGTGACCACGTATAAGGTTCCTGCAACTAAAGTCACAAAATTCATTCAGTAGACAATATGGATGGATGGACTATGAATTCCACGTTCACTTGTTATACTAACATACGCTGTTGCCTTGACTCTTTGACGCCATAGCTGGTTAATTGTAACAGATGCTTTTGGATGTCATCTTTCCGCTCAGCCTCCAAACTTTCAGATTAAAGGAGACAGATTTAAGATTATAACACCTTCCCGCTCCAATAGCCGAAAATCCCCGGACATAATTTGTCGTCTATTTTTATATTCTTACTTGAATTTCGTATTAATAGAAAATACTTTGCTGAGAATTGCAGATAACACCTTTTATGATGGCATGGCCTCAGGTCAATAACATTCTTCGGCACGACTTGGGCGCAATAGGCTCAAACTGCGTCAAGGATATCTGTTGACCCAGTTTTATTCCGGTGAGGAAAATAAAAATGTTAACTTGTGTCCATAGACCAGAGATTATTGTTTTCATCATGTAAGAATCACTCAATGCCAAGTCATATTCATGAAACATGGTCTAATGTAGTTTGAAATATATATGTAGGTAAATTTCCCGGTCCACAAATAATATTTTTTCTCAATCACAATTATCAGTGAACCCCCCCCCCCCCCCTCCAGCACACACTATAGTTTTGTAACCATACTGTTAGCATAGCAAATAGTCCAAAAGTGGCCAGCTCTAAAATATGCAGGAAGTGAGAGACGTAGTGATTGTCCTCACATCAAGGGGACGCAAGTGAATGTTCTGTCCGAGTATCATAATTGCAGTTTAGATAATTTCAATGCTATAAACATGAGTGGGTAATTTGCAAAAATCGCCGTATTTCATTTCCTGCGTCTGTTTGGGAATCAATCGATGACAAATGGTGAACTTGTAATATCCTCTCCGCTGCTGGAGGTGGCAAAAAAGGTTTCGACTGACACCAGTAGAGACCCATCGGTCATAAATCAAACAGTAAAAACAAGGGGGCAGAGACTCACAGTGGATGGGATGATACGGATGGTATCTCATCGGTTACCGCGAAGTTATAACTGTCGCTGATACACAAATAATGCATTTTCGTCTCGAAAGGTCAATATCAATATATTTACACCAAAGTGAAGGACAATTAGACGGTAGCACACATGAAAACTGTATCAGCTTCAACAAGTATGTTGCAGGGGACAGGGCGATTTAAAAACATGTGATGTGTTTTGCATTGCATACAAAATGACTATGATATAAAACATATTTAATGGGGTCACTAACTTAAAAATAGGAAAAAAAACTGTGGCAATGGCGAGTATTTGGTTGTGCTCACCTCTCGGTTGATGAATAGATCGAGATGATGAATTCGGAAGAGCTGAATTGGATACGAGGGGTTCCTTCTCGCTAAGCTGTTTTCTTCAAGTCATTTTTTTTACCTCTAATAGGGTCACCTTGGAGGAGACCCGTCTGAATATAACGTTATTACACTCATAAAAAGAGACAGTGAGTGGCCAGTATTCAAACTTATCACCGTCATTGACCCCTGGGTATTCATACGGGAGTTGCGGACCTAGACTTTAAAGAATATAAATATTTCAGAAGCATTATCTTTGCGGTAACGGCCCCGCTGCAGGAGAATGGGAGGAAATGCAGATATTCCACTTTCCGATTGAAGCCAAATCATTGAAATACCTGATAGTGCTCCAGTTTGAACAAATGCATCAGTTAAGGATATAAATCTAACTGTGTGTACAGCCTACTTTTTCTGCGGATTGACCGGGTTTGTAGTCATGTATTTATCATAATGTTCACATACATCTAACATCATGTGGCTGACAATGGCAAACGGAAGGCAATGGGCTAATTTTGCCGTTTCTGCTTCATAAAAACGTTAATGATGCTGTAAATTTGCTTGAAGATGCCGAGTTTTGATATTGACATGAGCATAGATTTGCTTATTTTATCTTATGTTCCATGTTAACAAATTACAAGTATTGTCATAAGACTTCAATGTTGTTTTAATTATTATATTAACTCTAAACTTCCATCATTTGTCAATATTATGTTTTCAAAGTCAGGTACAGTTTGAGAGCAAAGTGTTCTATATGTTAGAGGACAAGAGTGCAAGGAAAGCATGGGTCTGAGATTTGCCTTGCTCGGCAAGTCAACAGGCAATCGGTAAACATTGCAATATGATGAACGTAAATAGAGAATGAGATAGGGTGGTATTTTACTTGGATATATGGATACTTTAACATCGCAAGCCTTCAGCTACTGATTTACAATACGATTTTACATGTACACTGCTGAACCGGACGTACCTTTTCCATTGCGTTAATTGTAGGATACCACCATGTGGATACAATTCCGCTGCGCACACTACGTTGAATCCACGCGGAGCCTACGAACATGACGCTGGTCCTAGGTTGAACCAATGTCGATTAATTTGACCCCATAAACAATGCACTGTGGCAGCAGATCAGTTTCCATCTCAACTGAAGACCAACGTAATTTTAACACTCATTCCAAGAAATAGGCATATGGCGCAATGTTGATTTATCGCTGATGGGCCACCTGGAAATTACGTAGCCAGTGTTCATTGGAATGATGATAACTGCTCTAGTTGAACAGTGCATCTATCCACAGCTAACATGTCTCTAGAAAATACTATTCGCACAATTTGATTGGGCACACATACATGCATACTCTATAACTTCTATGTTCCGATTTCATTTGCTTACATATTCCGGTAGGCAGAAGGGGAAAATATAATCATTCTTTCTACAAGTCAGCACTAACCAAAATAAATTTCAATCAGCAGATTCCGCACGGATTTGTCATGCCGTCCAACCTTTGGAGAGCCATCAGAGAATTGAGGCCAGTTTCTTTCTTTCTGGGTTTTCTGGCATCATACTGCATTCCATGTATGGATTCGTAAGGGGAATTATGAATAACTGCACAGTTAGCTTGGCACATTGTGTAGAAGATGCAGAGGCATAGAGTTTAAGATGCAAGGAATAACAACAGGCCTCATTGCACATTCCAGGCATAAACTGTGTGCGTCAAATGAAGTGCCTTGAATATAAACAAACATGGGTTAATCGCCTTTAAGCAAATAACGGATCGAAATGGAATCAACATTGTTACTGTCTTGTATTAATAAGCCCTGTGGCGCTGAATTGCCTACTTGTGTGCACTTTCGTAGTGGGTTTCGGTTAAGGGCACACCTCGAGGGAAAAAGAGCTACGAAGAACCTAATACAGCTGTTTGCCTTCTCGCGGAGTCCTTTCTGCTTCTTAAAAAATCACAAGGTAGAGTTTTTCGGAAAAAACTCGGCTACAGGGCCATTTTGGTGCCTCACGAGTTTTTTTTTTTTTTTTTTTTTTCGGTAGAGCTGGTACGAAAATTCCTTAGGTAGCCTTTCACTGTTCTTGAAATACGCGCATGAATACTGCTGAATAAATATATCAAATATTTTGATGGTATTGACAATAAAGGTAACATCCGTTTAGTGTAGATAGCCCTTTCACGGACTCCGAGAGCGCCCATCGGGGATAACTAAAATTCAGAAGATTGCACCAGGGAACCGCTAATCTTCCTTTTGTTTCATTCTGTTGAAAGCAGATAAATTGAAGGAATGCTATTGTTTCTTAGATGACAGTAAAACTCCAGTTTTCAAACAGTTTTCAAGTCGTTCCAAAATAAACTGTCCTTTGCATGTTGGCTATTTCTTTTTTAACCAGTCTTCAAGATAGAATCACGAAACGGAAATCTGGATAGTGTCACAAAACGGATGCTAGTAGTACAGTGCAAAATTTTATACACATTACTTCATTCACAACGCAGTTATAGTATTGTGAATATTAATAAATTCCCAGCAATATAGACAAGTTCTTGTGATAATACGCGAATTCCGAGAAATATAAGCGAATGCCTGGGAACATACGGCCAGCCCTGGGACTTCAGCACAAGTCTCGGGAACCCAGCGGTTTTATTCCTGGAAATATAACTAAGTTCACAGTAATATGTTTTAAATTCCTAGGAATATAACAAGCCCAAAGAGCTAAGAGATTAATTCCTTGAAACCCATCTCAAAGTCCATAAACTTTCAATAAATTGTTTAACATACTAGGAGTGTACAATACAGTAAATGTGAATAATGTTAATCATTTCGAATTTTGTTTTCTGCAAATTTGGAAGTATGCGACATAAACAAAATTACCGTGTTGAAGTTTGACCAGAGAGACATGCTTAAGTTTGGTGTGCTACAAACATTAATTCTGCATTTCTTTCTTTCTTTCTTTCTAGCTTTCTTTCTTTCTTTCTTTCTTTCTTTTTCTATGTTTTTTTTTTCTTCACAGTTGACAGTAGGTGTAAATATTGACTCCCGAGCAAATGTTCTTGGAGGGTGATAGTCAGTTGCCACTCCACCGGCGGCCATACCTACTGTCGAGAACGTCGTTGAGCAACAAGTGTAAATCGTACAGTCTATTTTATCTTTGAACAGGAATACTGAGATATCCTTGCTATCAATTTTAATTACGACTCGGTTGTGTTCACAGAGGCAATCTCACCTGTCTTTTAACAAAGTTACAGTGGGGAATACAAATGGTTATATGCATTGTATCGTGTGTAAACCTGCAAAAATCATCTAACTGCATTGAGGACTATTTAGTTACCTTCCCTGTGAGTACTACCTCAATAATGAAACTATGAAGGCGTCACAGGGATGACCCTTATTTTGCAATCGGTAGTTCATACATTCCATGCCTATTTGTACTTGTATCAAAATTTTGATAATAGGCCAACTGATAGAGAGTTATACCTGGAAAGAAAAAAAAAGCCCATTTGTTTATCAAATGTGTATTCTCATGCGCACATGACCTAACCGTAGGAAGCAACATGCGCGCAAAATTCCACATTTGAATTCAATTTGCATTTTATATATCACTAGATCTAGGCTTAATCGCGCTGACATGTTTACTTAATTAGCATCTCGATAATTGCAAAAGATAAATGTCTCCCTACTTGTCATGGTATTTCATAACATGTTCTATGCTTGCGTAAATATCATATTGCAAATTGCAAATGACCAAAATGCAGACTAAATGGCCAGGTAGGATCATGTTCGGGATCTTTTCGGGTGTAATTTTCAATAGCGATATCACTACAACCTTTGAAAATGTACCATTCAATCAATATGATAACCCCGTCACCTAGAATGTAACTACAATTCCATGGATGGACTTACTTTTTTGTGTCAGATTGCATGCTGTTGTTACAGTTATTAAACGGTGACGCCCTTTTTTCGCGCTTGTTTTGTTAAAGTGACATTACTACTCTGACTGTTGTTCATAAAATTCCTACACGCTAAACATAGGTCTGCATTTCGCTGCTAAGTAGAATTTGTTTAAATAAATAAAGTTGGTTTCCATGTAAGCACTACTGTAAATGTTTTTCTTTGTATTTTTCAATTACAACATTAAAACAGAAAAAAAAAACGCAATTAAAACCGCTTCGTCAGTCTTTGTCACCTTATGACCTTTGCCCGACACGCATAAGCGGCGCCTCCTAACTGGGCAATAGGGTTGCAACTCAGGTAGCATGGTGATTAGGGCCGGCGACTCGGGCAATTTTACTATCAGCACCTCTTAAGTTATGCCTGTATTACATTCCTTATGAAAACTGTAAATTAGTTTTCAGTGAGCGCTCAACTAGTCCCCAGTTAGCTGCTAACTGGCAAGTTGAAAATTCCACCCAGGAAGAGTTGAAATTAAGTTTTTAACTTTTAGACTTAAGAGATTTGTAAGATTTCAACTAGCCGCTTACTGAAAACCAGGACTTAGAAAATCTAAGACTTGAGAAATATTAGAAACCGAGTTGAAAACTGGTTGAAAACTAGGGCTTAGAAAAAATAGCAGCTGTACTGACTTTGCCAATATTTCAACAGTTGAAATCTGCTTGAAAACTATAGAACCAATACAAACCAGTTTCATATCAGAGCATTTCCTGGTGTCATTTTAAACCAAGAAAAGTGTCAGCTGCAGCAGCTCAGTGCGTAATTTGTTGCTTTTCTACTGGTCATGGTAATTCATAAGCATGAGAAAGGTACGTTTGTTACAATGATGTATCATGGAACGTGAAGATGCCTTATGATTGTCACATGTTACAGGTTACAAACCTCTTACAGAAAATATATAGTCTAAATTCATGTAAATGTTGGTATCTGGGCGTGTAGCCAATATATACACCATTATACACCGGGCACATGTACTGAAGTAGATAACTGTATAATCTCCAAAGCGAGCTGAATAATAAAAGCCATGTGATACATTCAGCTTGTTTTTCACAGTTTGCCGTATACATGTAGGCCTATTTCCACATCTGGGCTAAAATATACTTCTTTGCTAAATGTACTTTGTGCCTAAGAGATTCTTTTACTCTCAAGTGCCATTTTATGCAAATGAAATATTCAAATGGAACATTTGAAATTTCTAACATGAAGTTTTCAACTGCAGTGGAAATCTATTTTCAACGAATGGCTTCGTTTTCCATTAGCAACTGGTTGAAAACTATTTGCAGCTAGTTGAAATTTCGTTGAAATTCATTTTTAAACATAAGGCGCCATTTTCATTTTCAACTAGCGGCTAACGAATTTGCATGGTCAATTTTTCAACTAGCGGTTAGATGTAGACTAGTTGAAGACTAACTGCGTTTTCCAGTTGAAAACTCTGTTCCTTTTCTTCTTGTTTGATCGAAATGATACAAACATAGGATGGGCGGCCTTATTTCCCCCTCACATTTTTGTATGGGTGTGAAAAGATCATACCACTTGTGGCAAAATATGATCTCCACGTTATGTCACGGATAGGTTAAATCATCAACTACTGCCAGCGAGGGATATGCAACATTTAGCAATGAGCAAGAGCAAACAAACAGTTTTCTGTGCCTCATTCTGGTTGGCGATTTCCCATAGTTTCTACCACCCCAAAGCAACTTGATAGCCATGGTCTCATCCAAGCCAATTTTACCAGTGTTATGCCTAGATATATTCCACGTCATCGATTGAAAACATGTCCGTTTGTATCGTTTGTTGCACGTCGGACGCCACCTCTACAATGTCGAAAATTCTGGTGCGATATCCATTCGCTATATAACTGTATAGATTTCATTTCCCTATTAAATTGACACAAACTTGTCACTCATTATAATTGATGTCTTCCAACTTGTAAGGTTTCAGAGTTTGAAATTTGCGGAAAAAAGTGACGCAATTTTCTCCCATCTGGCTAATCGGTTACCTTCTATTGAACCATATTTACAAGATAACTGGACCTAACGCTCAGTTTGTCGCTTTGGAGAGAAATTGACAACAGTCCACAGTAATCTTTTAAATGTACTCGGTTCATCGATCGAAAGAGAAACCACACCGTAACAGTGACTAAATTTGGAGTTTGAACGCCGAATTATGAAGACATAACTTTGTATAGAATAGATTTTGAATGTTCAGACAAACAGTGAAGTAAATCCTATACTTGCCAACAATTCCTTGTTATTTGCACTTTTGTTTCATTATGTTATGCTGAGTTATGTCTAGCTATGTTCCTAATCAACTCACATGGGAAAGTTGATGTCTTTGTTATTTATTATGACTGATTTTCGACAATGAGACTATCCCCTTATGGTCTCATACTGCTACATTGTACGTAGTAGAGTACGGTTTGTAATTGTAGCCTAGGTGGCTTTCAAGAGAGTTGCAGATGTACCTCGAGATAGGATACATCCAGGCGCTGTCCATTGTGGACGCTTCAACCAGACCACACGATGGCCACTATGTTACGAAAAGCTGGTATATCGTAATAGGATGTATGAATTTAAATTGACTCACAACTTATTGGACTGCGGAATAGGGTAATGACTACTAGGAAGTGGTTCTGGGCAAAAAGACACAGATACAATTGTGAAATTTGCGGGTACCGGTTTACCAGCAACAGAACCAGAATACCCGAGAAGCAGAGATTCCAATAAGTGAAGGAAACTTAGAGCAAAGGTTACTGTCCCTGTTCGCGGAGATGATGAAAAGCCGGCAAGTGATATATGACCTGGGATTGGAACTATTTTCTATGTATTTCATTCACTACCCATGGCGTTGCATTTATTAACGTTCACCTAATTGCTTTTCGTAAGCATAGTATTACTCGCCAATGGACAAGGTCCGTAACAGATTTTGGTAGATTCCACATGATAGCATATACACACTGGCGGCACAGGTTTGAATAGTTTAATGCCATTTTTTAATTGGTTTTAACTGACTAAAACAGAGTATTTTCATCAACGGCAAATAGCAGAACATTGATTTGGCAATTATAAAAGAATGTAGAGTAAGAGCCGACAGCTTTTATCATGACACCAATTTTCTTGTACACGGCCTAAATAGTGAGCGCTGTGAACACTTGTCCATCTCCAAAATTGAAATTTTGTTTGCAATTATCACACAAAAATTATTGCGATAGGCACACAATTATTGCTGTTATGTCCGGCATTAAAAATTCATGTGGAATCCTGTAAGTATACACAAATCTTGGCCATTAAAACGTACGCTGGCTTTGTGTCTGTCTTCTCCATTAATATTCCTAATCACAGTTACACACTTTACTGTCGATAGGTCATGTGTATTGACGTGACTAATGGGACAGTCTACAATATTAAAATACATCCGGATCAAATTGCGTGTGAAACACATTATTCTTTCATAGTTATGATTTCAATTAAAGCCCACACTTGCCACAAGATAAGTGTGCTAATTACTTCATCACTTACTTCAGACAAAATTGTTGCGTTCCCGAAAATTAATTCCATAATGGGACTCAGAATAAACGACGTCCAGTTCAGATGGAAGTTGTCTGGCAATTAAGAGGTGTCGCTACGCAGCAGTATTGATGTATCACATTACAACACAACACCGCTCGGGTCATTTCACAGAGCACTTGCATGACGTCATGAAATGATGTATTGCTGACTTAAAATTGTTTTTCAGCTGATTTCGGGTCTTACAAAACATATATATATATAGCTGAATGCGTAGTATGTTAGAAACAAGACTTAGTTGGGGAAATTGCAGAGAATGGTCTGGTCGCTGCACTTCTTCCTTGTTATGTTATCGTGGTTGAAATCTATGCACCTTCGCGCACATTCATCTGTAATCAATCTCAACAAAGGGTTTAGCAAATTAAATGCATCGCGGACAGTCTTAGAATAGAATACAATCACTATTCCTCGCTTTGGTTAGGTAAAGGAAGCAAATAAATTTTGTGAGCCAATGATAAGGTGTTCTTGTTTTCATCTCAACGTTCTTTGGATGAAATTGTCATAAAAATGTAAACATTGATGGGATGAAATATGTGTTTCGCAATATGCATGCATGAGAGAGATCCGGATAAAAATTGCCATCACGGAACGCAATTGATGCTCTTATTAATAACAAGAAATATGTGCATTAAAAAGCATAACGTTCAATTTGGTTTGTCCCGGTAAATGCTCAGGTGCAAACGTAAATAAAACATTAGGTCTTTCCTTGTACTTCAGATTGCAGGGTCGTTCTATTGCTAATGAGCTCTGTTCAAATGCAGGTTGTACTCGACCTAGCAGATATTTGTCTTACTAAGAAAGTCAACACTTATATTTGTCTCAATATTGTTAGATAATTGAGTCTGTAGTTGTTATGATATTGTTAAGACTTTGTGGCACCCGGCTACGCGGCTCCTCTTCCTGGGAACTTTTTTTTTCAGTTTCACCATTGTAACCTGTGTGTGCTAAGACGCTTGTACTTATTCGAAGCTTAATATGCAAAGGCCTCCAGGTACACAACGTTATTGCCAACCCGGTAAAATTTCCCCCAGCTGACTCCAATGTGTCGTTGCTTCGTCGTTGAACTTTGACGTTTTAAGATCGCTGTCACAGGAAAAAACACATTGTTAGCTTGTTGGTGCGCTAACTGCCAGAAGGACTTCATGATTTAGATGGGAAGAATATAGTAGCTGAGGTCACACAGGGTCTAGGCGGATATATTGAAATCAGTTTTTCATCGGCTGATGAACATGATGAATGGATTAAGATTTTAACAGGCTAATTTGTTCACCATACTACGCTTCAGTGCGCAAACGATTGAATGCAAAAGTACAGATTCAAAATATCGACTCCCATGAACACACATAGTGTACCAGACTTAAAATGCACCAGAACTTGTGGTCGTCGCTCGTGCATGTTACCCATAAAGGTCATCATTGATCTTATCAAGTAAAATGAAAAGATTTCTAATAACTAGAATTATTCAAATCAGCAGGGAATTCGGCGTGTGTCTAGCTATATACAGCCCACAGAGAAACCTGAGCTTTAAAGACGCAAGCTACGTTTAAACGTCAACGACGGTTCCTGACTATAATGATGTGTTTAAGTTGACATACCTGGTGCCTCTACCTCTGCAAAATGAACAAGTTAACTTTTATTAACAAATCAGTTGGATGATATAAGATAGGACAAACACCGAGCCGAAAAAACACAAATTTTATCTAAGAGAAATGGGGGGGGGGGGGGAATAACACTCACTTTCGTTCCCATCTGGAGGACTATTTCAGGTAGATGTTCACAAGAGTCGTTCAACCTAGAACACAATTTCTTAATGGAGGCATGTTAGTGTATGGCAACTCGTCTAACGACTCCGTGCCTAGTTCGAGTCACTCTGACAAACACGTATGTAATTGTCACAAGACCATCGATATTTGGCTTCCTAGCTAAGTTATTAATCTGCCCACGAACCAACGGGTTTGCAATTCCATGCGGACAAAGCAACAGGTATCGGGCTTCCCGCCTACAAACAACACATACCTAGCTCTTCGCCCACAGATAACAGGTATGCAGTTCCTCCATGCATTTCTGTTTCCAAACTTCACTGAATACTGTTGACAAAGTTGACGGTGTTTGCACATATCCTTGCTGGACACGCTAAGTATTACTCCAGTGAAGCCGATTTGTCTAAGGTGATTCAAATGCAAAAACCCACTTTTCGTTTGTTTATCCAAATCCGCTCAGTTATTTTTTTTCTCAATGCCTGGGCTTGTTTTACGTAATTAAGTTTAAGTATTTAATCGAAATTTAAGTTATCTAGAATCTTTTCAGGCAATTTGGCTCAAAAATGAAAGATGTCTTTAGCCAATTCTACTTATCTCAGCACTGGCTAATAGAGAGCTCTTATCTCATCTGTTTATAGACATATTTTAGTACCAGTAATAACTTTTATTTGCAGGTTAATGATAGTTTAGTTGCGTTCATTAATTAGCTTGGTGTGATTCATAGAGCATGGTTTCCTAAAAATGTGTAAATTAACACTGAATCGTCTTTGATGCCACGGAATGGTCAATGATAGAGTTTTGGGTACTTTTTACATCATCAAAATATATACACAACCTATTTTGTCACGCTTTGAAAACTTTGGTTCTTTACAACAGGAGGTATTCATTATTTAACTGCTAACTGAAGACCTGCTCCCGTCTCCTCAATTGCTAGGCAACAGAGCATTGCCTCCGACCTGATGAGGGCACCTGCACCAGTCACGTCACTTAACCAACCAGAAATAACACTTTTCGAACAAACACATGAGACATTTAAAATATGTTGAGCATCTCACGCGTTTTAAACTCAACAACTGACTTCTCTTAAACTTTTTCCATTCATAATAATTCGTTTCTTTCATCAAGAGGCTCATTTGACATTGCTTTATACAAGAATCTGTCCCGCTTTCTGTCAAATTCCTTGATGGAGCCTAAATGGCAGCACAAGATCCCAGTTAACATGAATATCTTCTGTTGGCAAACAGTACAGCCGGGTAACCGAATCCTGCAATTGAAACAGGCAATCAAGCCTGAATCAGATTTTCAATTTAGGAACACCGTATGCGTGACGTCATGTGGACATGCTATGCATGTATAGCTGATTACATAGCTTCTCATATTGCAATGAGTATGTTCCATGCCGGCCAAAATATAGCTGTGGATATAATTTTATTGAAATGGAGGCATTTCACTCATGCGTCCGTTTATAACTTCTGATTAAAGTGTGTTATCAAAGATTAAACAAGAAAAACAAAAACAAAAAAACAAAACACAAAAAAACAAAACAAAACAAAAAAACAACCAAACAAAAAAAAAAAAAAAAACAAACAAACAAACAAACAAAGCAACGTTGTAAATGGTCGGTGGTCTGCAATATGTTGCTCGTTTTACTTCCAAATGTATATGCTGAAACAGGTTACAGTATGGCATTTCACTTAAGAATTAGTCGGTGCGAAAGAGCGTATGCAAGTGATGCATCCAGCTGTGAAGCCGCATCAGTTTAGGTTGACAGCTTTATGAAGAATGAAACTAAGTACAGTGTATGTGAATAATCGTTAATCTGTGTTTTTAATACGGACTATTAAAATAATTTAGACGCTTAATGAAACGCCTGCCTGCTCGTACCGCATCCTCATTACAATAGACGACAGTTCGTCGCAAGTAGTTCTACTTCAGTCGCAGTTGAAATTGAAAGAGTTAGCATACATAAACAACACTAAGAAAAAGAGTAAAGGAGTATGCCATAAGAAACACAAGAATCCCATTTTCTTTTATGCAGCGTCGTTGGTATTTCATGATACGTATGCACGCTTTAATATTTTTTCCCTTTAATTAGATGCTGCTGCAATTTGCTAACATTTGGTAACGTGACAATGCTTTTAGAAATATGTGTGCAAAACTGATCGACTGCCCCACCCTTCAAGCAAACGCTGTTGCATCAGCACTGAGTCCACTGTGAGTATGTTGCCTTGACGTTGATACCAAGTCAATGTCAATGTAACAACCCAACGGTAATGAAACATCATTTGACATCGTGTCAGAGATTGCAAGTTGACTTTAGCACTATAGTGTCTTTGTATTGGCAAATAAAAGGGTGTCATTTCTTGGGGGCGGGGGTTCTTTTTTTCTTTTTCTTTTTTCTTTTCTTTTTTCTTTTGTTTTTTTTGAATGCAGATATAATGATTTATGTCATAATAATAATAATAATTTTTATTAAAACCTCCACTTGGGAGAAAGTAAAATATACATATGTACATAAAAGCGGCCAAGCATATGAATTCAAATTAAATTAAAAAGCTCAGGTGAGGAGGCCGGTGAGAATGTGCTCCGCGGACCATGGCTTAAAATAGTTATCAGAATAAATTAAAAATTTGAGCGAGTCCACCAGTCCATCAGGGGTAGTAGTGTCCGCGGAGCAACCACTAAAAAGTCTAGGACAAGTGTCACTGAAGGCTAAGAACAGAGGAGTGTTAGACGTAATCTTCTGACACGTAGAAGTGATGTTAAGGCTTAAGACTGAAGAGCGATTGTATCAACTTTAAAATGCACATTGTATATTGCCGTTCACTTAGAGAGCTGCTGTACCTTTATATGAGGTCAAGTGAGAGATTGACCAAGTATGTAGACACAGACTTGATTGAAAACTCCAAGGGCTTGATGTGTTTATATAATGTGATTAGGGGTATCTCTCTACCGAATATCTTTTCCCGTCGGAATTACTCTGTCCCAACTGTTTTAATGAATAATTAAATCCGATTTGCTTAAAAAAAGTTGTCAATACGGATAGTATGATACATGTACATCGACATTTCAAATACGACAATTCACTGCACCGTTATGACAAGATAAAATCGCCGGTCCACTCGCATAAGCAAACAATGATTAGAATCGGGTAAATACATTGATTATGTTTGCCGTTGGGATCTGAATGGGCCGATCCACTAGGAACTCTGGGATTAAAAAATCATGGGTATTACTTATGTCGTCAATGAGGCTGCAGACTGCGTATCACACCAACATCTTACCCCGGAGTAACATGATTAACAAACCGGGGACAGAAGAATGAGGGGAAAGCAATGAATGCCCCAAACAAGCCTTTGCAAATTCAAAGAAAATAGAAGTGTTGAAATTCGTGACAAGTAAGCGCAGCCACCGACTTGTGTTTCCAGCCAATATATTTTGAGAGGCAAATTGTTTTATGTGACACAAAAGATACAATATCAGAAGTAGCTATGATACAACACAGTTAATATCTGGCTGAACTACTTCAGTCTCACATTTTAGGCTGAGTCAACTGTTTTCTTGGGCGCCTTTGTGTGCAGCTGTTGACCTGGACGATTGTATTCTGTGTAACTACAAGCATCCTAGTACTCCTTTTTGTAACGAAAGAACATAAATCCAGCAACCTTGTAATTCAGAGCAGTTCGTTTTAAATAGTTCCACTTGAGCGGCATTTGGCACTGCAGGAGTTAAATTCCAGCTGAATCACGCAACTCATTTTGTGGACGGGGTTACAGACATATTGAAATATTTACAATACAATTAAGCGGCTTCAGTGGCACAGAGTCTGTTCCAGGCCCACCATGTAATCTTTCATACCGAAGATGTTCTTCTCCTTAAACTTATAGAGCTGCTCCATTCCACGAGAAAAGAACCGCGTGAATGGGACGTATCTGCAGTGGATTTTTAAAGGCAGATTTCAGAGATGATACATGCAATCCATAGTTTCAACCAGAAAAAAAAACAAACAAACAAACAAAAAAAACAAAAAACAAAAAACAAACAAAAACAAAAACAAAAGAAACAACAACAAAAACCTTTTTTTTTTCGTCGTCATCGTCGCCGTTGTTGTTTCTGCCACAAATACCTGAGATGACGTTGTGTGCGTGATTTGTACTTGACAGCCGCTGTCTGCAAAAGAGTTGATCCCGTATTGGAAAACAGTAACATCTGTTTCAATTTAGGTCACAAAACTACTCCTTGCCAGAGATCGATATGCAATGCGTGCTGCGCATTGTTGTGAGGAGAATAATATTATTTGCTTCCTCTGCTTATAGTGCCACTCTTGTGGTTCACGGCAAAAACACGCGCGCAGTTATCAGTTTGACCCAGATGTGTACGATCTGACATGCAAAGAAAAGTGTTTATATTTGAATGTGTCTGTTGGCCCCTATTGGTTAACCCTTTTCTGGTTCCCATTGGGTTTGATAGAAAATTTCCTTCTTGTTGAGGCACAGTGCGCCCACCCGGGCGAAGAAAAGCTGCAGATCCGGGGCCTGCTGTCATGATAAGTCATTTACTGCGTTGCGCATCCAAATTGTTTTCTATGAAAGATGAAAACATTAAGCAGACGACATTTTACATTAGGACGTTTTGGAGCTATCTAAGCGGGAGAAGACTAACCTGACAAATATAGCGGGATCTTGGGTATCTGCGCGGCAGAAACACATGAATGCAGCAGGCTGTTACGGTACATCTAATGTGGAAAAGGATAATCACCTGTGGTACATGCTTAGAAAGAATTTGATCCGATCCTGAATTTGATCTTGAAATTAAAATTAATGTACTTTTGGTCCAGAACGACTTAATCCTCAGGCTAATGTTTTATCAAGACCAGCAGAATTAACCGATTTATGCTCTTGGCTATAATATTCACTTGAGGACTAATATTTCCATTCTGTAAAACAGATCATAGTTTTATCCAGTACTTTATCTTTAAATCTGGATCGAAATATAGATAAAATTACGATAGAGCCATAACTCTGAAATTTTGAGCATACGAGTCGGACAATACCCCCCCCCCCCCAAATAATAATAATAGATTGGTTTATACTGAAATTGTTAATACGCTATGGGACCCAGCATTAAGAAAGCAAGGATTAAACGAGTTGATTTTAGTTTTGAAACAAAAGTTGGTATAAACTAAAACAAAAGTTGGTATCAGATCAGTTAATATGGCCACTGAACAATTACTTATAAATAAGTTATTCAAATACTGCTGGCGCCACATAAAGCACATTGTGGTGTTTCAATTGAACGTTTAAATAGAAGAAAAACAGAGGAAGTATTAAATGCATTCTTTTGACATCATATATCGCCCCAGACACTGACATTCCCGGTCGGGCATCACCCGGGTTGGGGCAAAAAACTGCACGAGCTACCATTTGAGCTACCATTCATTCGATCGATCAGAGAGTGCACATACAATAAACAGTCAACAAAACAAAAACAAAACAAAAAATTTTATCATTTTTGAATATCCATCATCACATTTACAGTATCGTGGGCTACGCAACACGATGATCAGGTTACAGTGACCGATCTGCATTGTTTAGTTATCGGTATGCGGGTAATTCCACTCTTCCTCATGCTGCTTCATGACAACTCAGCAAAAGGAACTTGTGTCTGTTGTAATGCAGAAATGTGACCATCTCTGCCATACCTGGCTGTATACTTTATCATTTCGTTGTGAGCCTGTTACAACCGAACGAGAAAGAAGTGCTTGCACGGAACGCCGGTGCATGGCGTTGTCAACCACATATTTCCAAGAGTAAAAAAGCTGCCCTTTACGTCCATTGACAATTCATTAATCCTATATGCAAAATTCTCAGATGGATTTTTTTTCTAGTTGATCTTATTCAGACGCTTTTTCCGAGGTGCAGAAAGAATGAAGATATCATTGTATAATACTCTTTCCTTATTAATACAATATATAAATATATATTTGGTTATTTTTTCGAATAAATGGGCCTTAAACGATTGAGCCGGATCCATGTACCTGGAACAAAGGATAGCCTAGGTACCGGACTGGTTTCATTGGTACTCTAGAATGCTCCACGAACGTGAAGTACATGTATCATTCCCTTGCTATTTATATTTCATGTGAAACAGAGGCTACATTTTTCTTTCTTGTGTGATGGCAATGTGCTTTGCCAGTATTTGGCCGTACGGTATTTTATTTTCCCAGTATTGGGAGGTCAATAGATATTTTATTGTTCTGGCTATATCCCAAACATATTCTTTTTCAAAGATTTCTTCATTTGTTCGTTTGTTTATCTGTTTGTTTATACGCTCGCTCGTTCATTCCTTTATTTATTTATATAATTATTGTCCTCCACCACGGAGAGTGGTATAGGGGGAACATAGGAATAGTGCGGATGAGGCCGTCTGTCCGGTCCTTACGGCCTCCATTGCATGCAGCCCATTAACTGAACAGTACAATCTTGAAATTTACACCACAGATATATTGTTTGTAGGGCATGTGGCCCGTGCCCCGTTTGTAACCTCTTTTCAAGGTCATGGGGCTCCCAAAGGTGTATTTTTGCAGCATTCTGTTTTCACATTTTTAAAGTTTTGTTAAACCTAGGCCCTTCCTTTCTGTACCAAAGAGCCATCCCATGAAGGTATTATGAATGCCTTATTTTGGATGACCTTGACCTAGTTTCGGGGTCATGGTGACCCAATGCATATTTATTTGGTGTCCGTCGTGTCCGTACGTCCGGCTTGCACAGCCTGTAGCCCATCAACAATTTAAGGTGGAACTATGAAATTTCATCCACATATGTAGCGTGTGTATGGCATGGGGCTTCTACCTTGTTGTCGACTTTGAGCCTTTTTTCAAAGTCATAGCGCTCCTAAAGTTGGATTTTGCAGCATACTGTTTTTCACATTTCAAGTTTTTTTTTTTCATTTTTGGAACAAAGAATTATTCGATAAAAGTTTTATGTATGATTATTTTGGATGACTTTGACATATTTTCAAGGTCGTGGTGATCCAATACACATTTATCTGGGACATTCTAATACTAAGTGTTGTAATGTCACACCCTCGTTGTCATAATGGGGCGAGGAACAACGATCCTTTGGATCATCTAATGTTTTCGTCTGAGGATCAAACCCTTTGTGTGACGCCACGTTTTGTGCAAAGTGTCTGAATAAAAACGGATAGGATGTTCTGATTATCTTAATGATAATGTCGGCAATAACAATATATATATATATATATATATATATATATATATATATATAATATATATATATATATATATATATATATATATATATATGTGTGTGTGTGTGTGTATGTGTGTGTGTGTGTATGTGTGTGTGTGTGTGTGTGTTTGTGTGTGTTTGTAATGAATAAAATATGATTTTCGGAACCAACTATTTTGTGGTTTAACTTTTACAACTGGAGGTTAGTTCTCGCACAACACATAATAAACACAAACACAGATTACTGTTTCTGCATATTTGACTAATATACACATTTGGATAACATTTTTTTCCATTAACGCTGAATAATTTACCTGCAGCTTATCAATCTAATATCTCTATACGTATCCACATGTACACGGATATTAATGAGAAAAAAAGTAAACAGACATCTGACTTCATGATTAACAAAGCATATCCTGGCGCCAATTGCCAACCCGACGGGAAATTTACAATTTAGATAAGTATAGAGAGAAGGCATGGCTATTAGGTGATGTATACTGACGGATGCTACGTGATGTAGTAGGTTACATGATATGATGCTCTGTCCGACACACCCCTATTATGGACTATAATTCTTCTACACACAGTAGACTGTCGACACTACTGAAGACGTTGAACAGTTCGGCAAACAAGCTGCTGCATTAAATATGCAAGCCGCTTATAGAATTTTTTATGCAGAAAGACCTTGCAGTGCAAAAAGATATATACTTCCATGTTTAATAACCATTACCCCTTTGAATTAAGACTGAATCAACCGCTGTCGTTGGCCTGGGTTGGGTTCTAAGCACGCAACCAACGCCAAGCATATCCGTTGACCTGGGGAATGTTTTCTGTGTCTCGCGTGGCTACAGTTCTCGTTCAAATTGTTTTTGTTCCTGTTGAAATAAGTACAAAAAGCATTGTAGCAGACGACATTTGACCACCAGCCGATTTTTTTTTCTTTTCTTTCAGTTTGCTGTGGGGCTGGGGAGGTTGGTCAAAGCTGCAACGTAGGTTTTATCGCAGAAATTTTCGCATATCGCAAATGAGGCTATGATTTTTTTCTCCCTGCAAACGCTGTCATACTTGTAAAGCGCTACAACTGATTCATTGATAATACACCAAAATGCATTCGTGCATGGACCACTTTCGTCTGTCACATACATCCAGTACAGAGGCACTCACTCTTAACAGGGTAAAACGCGCGTGCCTGAAATATCTTTTCATGCAGGATTTTGTGTTTCTTTGTTATGGAACCGAAACTTATCGTGTGCCTCGCAGCAAAAGATGTGCCTGGAACGTCATGAATGGCCAGGAAGGAAAACTGCATCTTTACAAGTTTTGTTAAAGTTACTGTTTTTTATATTTCATTATTTTTTGTTTGTTTGTCTATTTGTGTTTGGGTTTTGTGTCTGTGTGTTTTTGCTTTTGTTTTTGTCTTTGTTTTTTTTTTGTTTTTGTTTGTTTGTTTGTTTTTTTTTATTTATTTATTATGAAATATTGCCCTGCCAATTGAGGTTTTTGACAATCAAGTTATTTTATTTGTTTGTTTTTTGCGTAATTGTCTTGTCCCATGCTGCTCTCTCTCTCTCTCATCTCTCTCTCTCTCTCTCTCTCTCTCTCTCTCTCTCTCTCTCTCTCTCTCTCTCTCTCTCTCTCTCTCTCTCTCTCTCACTCTCTCTCTCTCTCTCTCTCTCTCTCTCTCTCTCTCTCTCTCTCTCTCTCTCTCTCTCTCTCTCTCTCTCTCTCTCTCTCTCTCTCTCTCTCTCGTTGCCCTTGTTGCTTTTGGGAGGAGGGCCTGGCATTGCTATATAGCATATTTCTGACCCCACGCTGTCTTAAAATCGAATTGCCCTGGGAACGGCATATGTTCACTGTTATTTCTTTTGTGCTTTTTTTTCTTCCTTTGCCATATCCACGGAAGATGGCCAGATACACCTCATTATTATAATAGAAGAGCATGTTGTTCTCAGGAATGGAACTCGAGCGCAAATAATTTAAAGAGACAAGGTCGTATATCCCACGCTTGCTTTCCCAGATTCGAGCGGTAAAATAGGTTTCGAGGCTTGGTTTCTTGGCGCATACAACCTAACAAACCTAATTTCGAAGCGCCATTCCAGGCGGAAAATTGCAAGTGGTTTCCTATGGCTACTTGTGGATATACAGCGTTTCATACCTTCAATTTATTTGTCGCTGTTGGAGAAGAAAGTGCTGTCTCGCCTAGCTTTCCTGGGGCTAACTTGATATTTCGCAAAGAATGGCAGCAAGTTAGCCTAGGTTTGCGCGGATTTAGTAGACAAGTAAAAGTATAGACTATGTCATAAATGATATAGAGTATGTATCTGCGGAAAAAAAGGTAGCAAATGTTAGATTAATTTCATGTTATTGTCGCCATTTTAGCTTTAATCTTAACATAACCGTTGTATAGTGTATAACTGGATGACGCTGATGATTATCATCATTGTCGTCATCATAATGATTTTGCGTTGCAGTCACAGGAATTTTTGAGGGAAAAATTAAAATATGTGCCTAGAATTTTTGACTACATTTTGGCCGATTTGTCTTTGTTAATTTGTCTGATTTTGCTTTGTCCTATTCCTTTTTTTCTAGTTTCTAACATGTAATAAATTTCTTTTCAAACGGATTTGACACACGTGAAAGTTAAGATACTCTACTAGGCGTTAATGACAAAATGTGTGTCGTGCAAAAAATCTGAAGTCGATCTGAAGCATGATTCCTTTCCCTTTATATCTTACTTTTGACAGAGCTGCATATTTCAAGCAATTTTATTTAAAACATAGTGGTTGCAATGCGAACGTAATGGGAAATCTTAATGCTTCGTTGAATGGTCATTTTTTTTATGTTCGGAACGAGCGGGAGTCGAACCTGCAACCTGTGGCACCAGAGGCCTAGCTGAAATGGGAAACGCACATATATCCACTCTACCAAATCCCATTCTTAAAAAAGAATGGTTCAATGGAGGTATTTATGTGCGAGTGCCATATCAACACGGTGATACCGTACAAGTACTGAGTCGGCATTTATTTCCAGAATCGGAGACTTAAATCCACCAGCATTAACGAAATGCACGAACAGTGTACCTAATTTGCAATAGAACTGAGCCGCAAACGAAAGTGTCAGTTTCTTGGTATAATAAAACACATGCGCTAAACCTGTCATCAATGAGTTAAGAGTTCTACATATTCTTTGTTTGTGCTACGCATACGTTGAATGAT
>OZ026621.1:39488914-39506414 GCA_964020975.1 Hermodice carunculata
GATAGATAGATAGATAGATAGAAGTAAAAACCCTTTTGTCTGCTTGAAGTTTACCCTGATTTTTTTTTTTGTTGTTGAATTGGTCGATTCGATTCTAATGTTTGATTGCAAGGCTGTGCAATGACGTTTGCCTTGATGTTCCTGGTATCAATTAATATTATACGAATCCAGCCACAGGCTCTATATATCAAAGAACTGAAAATCTGAACTCGAACTGAAAATATGTTAGTCGTCGCTCATCTAGGTATATAACATAAACTCCCTTTGGTTTATGGTTACGATATTTGGAATGAAATATCCCATGGCGAAATATGTTCGACTTATCCATTCACATGAGGTTCCAAATACGGCCGTTTATTTTGCTACGACTTACACAGACCCCTCTCGGTGAGACGACAATCGATTTAGGAAAAGCGAAAAACAACCAAAATTGAATTTCTTCATAAACTGTTTGTCTTTCGTTGCCAATCCCCCCCCCCCCCCCCCCGATATATGTATACTTTGAATTAGCACATCAATGCCACATTTATATTCGTTGTAAACAGCCGTTTTATTCAAGTACTAGTAACGGCTGCAGTTGCAGGGACAATAAGAGTGATCCAGGACAAAACTTTCCTCGGCGAGCTTTGGCCGCAATTAAGCCAAATCGAACTCAGGAAAATATCGTCATACCTCAGTAGTTCTCGAAGATATACATGATATGATGTTCCATTAGTTTATTCAGATGTACATACCTTTTTCTCCATTAGTATATACAGATGCACATATTGTGTTCCATTATTAAATTCAGGGGTGCATGGTATGATGTTTTATGATGCCTTTAGATGCACATGATATGATGCTCCATAATTTTATTCAAATGTTCGTTGTATGATGCTCTATTAGGGTAGTGGAGGCAGTTTTCGGTCAGTTAAGCATAAATCGACTCATACCTTCGGAGATCTTGAAGGATTGATTAATATTTTTTTGATGCGACTTCACAGTGACATTACAAATTTGTTGTACTGATAGATGCCTCATGCAGCGTTTCTGCTTGCTGCGAATCATGACACGGTGGAGGGCGCAAAACGGCGATTTTCGGTGAGCGGAGGCAGTTTTCGGCCAGCAGGTCTTTACGGACGAAAAGCAAATATATGCTTATATTTGTGCAAAAGTTTTTGCAAAACTGTAAAATATACATACTTGTGACAGTTTCATGAGAATATAACAATGAATTATTTTGACAGGTGGCCAGCTTGAAATAAGCTGAACACTTTTCATCACATAATTACTCAAAGAACTGAACTTTATGATAAGGCAAATATCACACAGGTAATGACATGATGAGGACATTAGTGTCTGTGCAATTAGGTAATCCGGCCGATTGCAAGCTAAAATTTATATTTGACATTTTGTGGTCATTTTAGGCAAACACGCTTTTTGCGTTGTTTTTTATTTGTTTGTTTGTTTTGTTGTTTGTTTGTTTATTTTTTTTATTTGGGGGGTGCGGTTGGTTTTTGTTTTTGTTTTTGTTTTATTTATTTATTTTTTTTTTTGGGGGGGGGGGTTCAGATTGAAAACATTCCTGGTCAAAGGGGTTATTTTAGACCGTCACCTTCATCCATTTCAACAGATATTGTCTTTTCGCAAAATATCTGGGAAGACCTACCACGATAACATACTAATAAGCTTCCATCGGCAAAATCATAACGCCTGGGGCACTGAGCCCCAGAAAGCCTTTGTCAGTCCAATAAAAAGACATTTTCTGGATTAAATACCGTATAACTGATTTGGAACCCTTACTATCTTTTAGACTGTGCCCAGAGTGGTGCTCTTTGCGGGCAATGCCCTGAAAGTGGGCCAATACTGGTGTGAATTGAACATGATTCTTTAAGAAAACACCCTTTTTATTTATTTTTTTCTGAGGAGTTATAAACTTGGGCCAGCGTCATAATTGAAATCAGCCGCACATCTGCAACACTAGATCGCCAAGGCGTCATCACAAGCTTCATATGTCTGCTACATCTACATTTGCACGTGTTGAAACGTATTCTGCGAAAGAAAAATGGTACTACTACAAACAGCTACAGTTGTGTTTTTTGGTGCCACACATATTACATCAAGATGTATCAAAAAGGCTTCTCTGTCACCCATGACTCAGTGTCGCGTAACTGTTATACCACCAAAATGAAGACCAATTATTTTTGTTACATTCCAGTGATGACTCTGAAAAGTCAGAGCAGAACAACTGCCTAGGGGGTCCATTTTAAAAAGATTTCCCCTTGTACAAGAGGAAAACCCCCCTCCCAAAAAAGTACAAAATGTGGAGATAAATTGTAGAAAAATTCAACATAAATAACAAATTCATCTCTTGATACTAAAAATAACGGTAAATGATAGTAAAGTATGGAGCCTTTGGACATGAAATATTCACTTGCGCTAATTAACCAAAACAATTACAAGTGAACATAAAAAAAGCATATTAACTTTAAAATTTTGTACGAAACACTCATTGATGTAGTCAAGTTCCCGACAGAATTTCATGTTTCATCCTGATTGGCTTATTTCATAAAGATTTAAAATTCTGCAGCTGGCTGTTTCCAAATCTCCTCAAGGTTTTGTGTTACCCTCTGGATAGTTTATTTGCCAGACAATCTGTAAGAATTCTATCATTTCTCATGCCTCGAAAAGCATTTCCCAAAAATATATGATACACAAATTCCATAAAACCGTCTCCCGGGAGATATGGTCTATTGCAGACTCCTGTTGGCCATTTACCACAAATGCACAATAAATCCCCAAAATTGCATTCTTCAAGACACATAAAGAATTAATCTTGTCAAAAAAAAAAATAATAAAAAAAACTCCTTTCGGCTATTTGCTGTGTGGTAATAGCTATAGTTTTATGTTATTAATCGTGCTATCTGTCCATGTCACCGGTCAATTTCTGCGAAAACACCAATCATGCTGAATTCATTTTTTTTTCCTTTTTAAAAATATATGCAGGTGTCATGAATCTTATGATTAGGAAACTTCTATCGCTTTAGGATCCGATATGCTCAAGTCAACGCAAAAAACAGATATACAGCATCCCGTGGGCGTAAAGATGCTGCTGACAAATTATACGTGTCCGTGCAGAAATACAAGCACATGAGATCATTTGCATTATTTTATTTCGAACGTAAAGTATTATTCATCTTATTATACATATGTAGGATATAATTTTTATGTCCTATGGCTATGCATGAAAAGAAACCAAATACAAAACTGTCTGCATCTGTAAATTTAAAACTAAATGGAACACAAGTCAGCTATGTTATAGAATTGGTTTTGTCCTTTTATAGTCATGCTATGCTAACTACATTTTATAACTTCACTTTCCACAACCTTTTCTAACCAATTTTGCTACATGAAAGAAACTCTTCGTATCTCCGATGCAGTAAATCAATACGAGTCAAGCGCCAACTGAACAAACATAAACAAGGTTGCAAAAAATTATGTCAGTTAAATTGTAACGTATTTAGTTCTAGCCACTCTTTTTTATTATCAGAAATATAAAATGCTGTAAAATCATTTATATTCCCGAGCATAATATTTCCCCAAGTAGCATTAAAAGAAATTTTCGTTAGGTTCGCAACCCCCCCCCCCAAAAAAAAACCCCCCAGTATTTATCGTGTGAGACCTCTCCATTTGTGCGTGTGGCAGTTTCATTTTATATTTTAAAGTACCATGTAAAAGATATTTTTGCGTTGTGACTGTATTAGATTTAATCTGCCCAAGCTTTTGCAAGTTTAATATTCCCCAATGGTTTTTACTGGGACAAGCCGTTAATATCTATCCCTCGCAAAAAGTGCGATTATACAGTATATGCATATTTTATTTTTTATTTAATAACATTTTAAATAGGGGTTCATTCTTTTTCATTTGAACTTTTAAATATACCGTTATAGTGCCCAAATGAATTGTTTTCAAATGAAGAAATGTATTCTGATAGCATGATTTAAAATGTTATTTAGCAATTTTACAATGTAGACGTAAATGAATAAAATCAATTGGCACCATTTCTTACATAACATTCTATTATAGCTGTTTTAAATATTATTTAAAAAATGAAAACAATGTTATCTGGTCCTTAATAGTGCTATTATTAAAGCACCTAAAGTGCCCGCGTGTAAAGGGTGAAAATCGCTGGCCCGCATTCCTCCCGAGACTCACGGCCCGAAAGAAAGACGAATCACAATTTGCAAGAGAACGGTTATTGCTGCCAACTTCTCCGACAGCCGCACAGCTTAACACAGCAATTGGCCATGTCCAAAATAAGAAGGAAGCTGTAAGATTAACGATGCGTACCCCCCTCCCAAGTTTAAGTTATCAAAAGTGCGCAACTGAAGGGGGCGGGGGTGGGTGGGGTGAGTTTTATCATCATCGGAATCAAACGATCAATTTCACAGACCAAAGTGGACACACATCTTGAATACAGTTCCTGGGATAAATTGGGTCAAAGTACAGTTGGCTTCTTGCCTTAAAAATTATCATTTTTTTTATCAAAAAAGACGTTGAACACGGTTGCGTGTTGAGCCCAACTTTGTTCAATGTTTTTTTATAAATGATTTACCCTCTCAGTTTGATACCTCATGCGATCCCGTAGTATTATACAAGAAGAAAATTAGCTTTTTATGGTATGCTGATAATCTAAGTTTATTATCAAGTTCTGGATATGGGTTACAAACATGTTTGAATCGGAGTATTATGATAAATAGAAATTGAAAGTTAATATCAATCAGTCTAAGGTTTTGATTTTTAATAAGACGTGCATATTTAATAGAAAGAACTTTTGTTCTAGGTAAAGATGAGTTAGAATGTATGAGAAACTATTAGTATTTCCGTATAGAGATGTCAGCAAGTGGCTCATTTGAAGGTGCTATAAAGCGACTATGTGATAAAGCCACACAAGCACTGGGACGACACGAAAGATTATTTTTTGCTGGGAAAGTGAGCACTAAATTCCTTATTAATGTGTTTGAATAGAATGTGATGCCAATCTCTATGTATGCTTGTGAAATATAGGGCGCTTGCTCTGCCCTCCCATCAAAAAATTATCAATTGACTCTTTTGCAGGCTATTTTAAACTTGACTTTGAAAAATTCAATATCAGCTTTTCAGAACATTGTCTCGGTGTGCATTGCAAAGCATCAAATATTGCATTTCTTGTTGAACTTGGCCAATTGCCGGTGTCACTGAAAATGTTTAGACTTGTTTGTAAGGATTGTTAATTTACCAACCGATAGCCTTCTGTATGACGCATATTTATGTAATGTCACGCTGTCATTAGAAGGGAAAAGTACGCGGTTGCAAACTATTTCGGACACGCTACATGGTATGGCCTTGAAACATTTATGGGACAACTGCGAAAACAAAAGAGGTTTAATTCCAGATAATATATTAAAAAAACGTTCTCAAATTTTATTTGCAAAACAATGTAAACAAAAAATGAATAATAATGTAGCAGAAGAAAACAAATTGAGAAGCTAATAGACGTTTTATAGAAAAGGGATTTTAGATTCTAAAATCATATACATATGATCAAATATTTTACCATAAGGAAAAATATATCAAAACTAAGAATCAGTGCACATAATTTGGCGATCGAAAAAGGAAGGCACAAACGTCCATCAAAATTAGCCATAGAATTAAGACTTTGCGAGCAATGTTATCGCTTAGAGAGTGAGTGTCAATTTGTTTTCTCCAGTCAAAAGTTTCGTGAACAAGAAAAATTGTTAAATTCAATTTCGGACATGTTTCCAGTATTTGGTTATACTGGTCTGGAAAAAATTATCTTTTTTTATGGAATCATCAGATTATGAAGTGATCAGAAATTTTGGAATTTATATGAAAGAAGATATGGCTATCGAAGGAAATTAATTATATAAAAAATATATATTTCGATATCAGATACTTTCTCTAATGTCGGCCCTATTTACAAAAATCATTAACAATGTTTGACTAAATCAGAAATCCCTTTTTTTCCTTTTGCCAGGTGCAAGTGCCAGCACTTGTCTTCTGGGATTATCTGATGTGTTTGTAATTTATTATCATTTTTTTTCTATTTTGGTCTCAACACTATTTACATAGGGGTTGGTGTTGCTGATGTCGTGTTTCTATGTTGTAATCAACGTGTGGAAAGTTTGTATTTGTTTCGCTTTGCATGCTGCCGCACTTTTTGTATACTGTGGTGCAGCCAATAAAGTTCATTCATTACCCCACCTTCACTAATTAGCAGTATTGGGTGGTGATACTCAACAACTTCATACTAAACGAGAGCTGGTTTAGCGCTATTTCCACATGGAGGCTGCAAAACGACCAACTTTATTCTTGTTTTACTTTACAGCGTAGAAAGCCAGGTCGCGTGATTAATTGCAGCCGGTAGGACGACCGTAGGGAACGTTTTTTTTTTTTTTTTTTTTTTTTTTTTTGATAGGCCTACCTCCTTATTCATGCAAACCATGCTTAGCATGGAACTATGAATATGGAGAAAAAAGTGCGCAGGGAACGATCAAAAAGCAGGGTAAATTACAGAACGGTGTATGATACATGAAACAAAGGTAAGCGCATCGGATACCTCGCCTAGGCCCAATTTCTTACCTGTTTAATTTTAGAGAGCAAGATACCAAATGTATAGACCTTTCCAATATTATTTTAAACATTTTATGTTGTTTACTTTATAATATTCCCATAATAATACGTATGAACATTGTGAAGACTAAAGTTTGCAGTGATTTTTCAGAGAGGGGACTAGTAATGTTTCACTGGCAGGGTGCGAGGTCAACCGGACCTCGCAATATACAGTGAAATATGCCACGCAACAACAATGCAAACACGCTATATATACATATATTAAAAGTCCTCAACCTTAATTCAATTCAAATTTATTTAAGTGTGGAATATTCAACCTGAACTCCAAAGAAAAATGATTGTTTGATGTATCTATTCCGTCATGGCTGCTGTGTAGTTGTGAGGTTGATCTTTGGTAAGCATTGAAAAAGCCTCGTTGATTTGCTTTTGTATCACAGTTATGAAGCTTTGGACAGGCATAACTTAATTTTTAACGCTGTTATTTATGCAAGAGGGAACTCACCAGCCACCAATTCCCAACGCGTGTTCTATTAAGGCGAGGACTTACAAAGGATTACATTACGTGGTACTTTCGATTTCTCAGACTGAGGAACTGAAATGCTTTAGGTGCTTCAATTTAAATTATATATATATATATATATATATATATATATATATATATATATATATATATATATATATAATTTACCAAAAAGTTATCTTCGTTATTTTTCATATATATATATATATATGAAAAATAACGAAGATAACTTTTTACGTGATTTAAGCATTTCTTTATTGTTACGCAATCTTTCTACAAACCGTTAGAGCTGAAGCAGGATGTTTCCTGGACGAATAAGCTATCAAGCAAATATTATTAACATGCTCCTACCAATAATCTGTGACTAAAGGACAGATACAGCCCATGGATATCTGGTAATATTGCCAATATGAGGTTAGACGTGATTACCTGTATTACAAAGCTGTCAGGTTTGGTTCATACACAATGTCAGCTGAGTATATAGAGGCACGCAACACGGTGATTTCATAATCATGAAACGTTAAGCATGATTATTTTGAAAATATCTTCACCTGCGATTTTAATAAACCAAGTAAATTATGGGTATCCTCGAGGTTGGAAGCATTCATGTGATACTCCGATAGAGTTCTCAGCTCTGAATTTATCCATATATTAATTTGGTCACGAGATATCACATAAACATGTATCAAACCAAGGCATGTAACGTTAAGGTCTGGGAAGCGTTCATGAATTTATGATTCTCATGATCCAACCTCGCTCTGTTATCAGATAACTTGAATGCTGTTCTGAAGCTATTTCTTTCGGACATTGTTGGTGTCGAAGCCTTGCTATTATGATTAGGTCGAAGATTATTGTAGCATCGTACCCCTATATATTACAATTTACTTTGAATGTACATCCACTCTTCCATCTGGTTGGAAAATAGCGTGTGTGATTCCTGTGCCAGTAGGGTTCTGGATAGTGACATGATGTATGTAATAACATACCGCTCTCATTGTTTGTTTCATTGCTAATTGTTGACTTTAATAACATCAGAAGCGTCGAGCAAATCAAGAAACTTCTTTTTTTTCAGCCACCAGAAGCACGTCACTATTCTATACAGCCTTAATGCACCCTTTTGGGCCTAAATATGTGACCAAGTAACCCTTTTATGTGATGTTGTTTATGATACCAGAAATGTTTTTTTTCTTAATACGTGGTCTACAAATGCTAGTGAAGATATTTGTATTGAATCTTTGCATAACCACGTTGATATTGTTGGAACAACATACCAAAGAACATGCGTCAATTGATCAAATGTTCACTTTCAAGGGGAGATAATACCTCATTATATTTTTATTTTGTACAGTTGGTAAAAAACCTCATCACCGTGTATCATTTATTGGTTATCCTACGCTACCCGCGCACAATAGTTCATTGACCGGGTCCCAGAGGAAGAACAGCGATACGCTGACTGGGTGTCCCACTATATAGATATTAGTTATTATGCCCCATCGGATACTTTTGACAACGTGGTTCATTCTGGTGCATACAATAGATTAAGTACATTCAAGACACTTCTATGTAATAATAGGAGTTTGTCTGCGAAAAGTATAAGACGGCAACAGATTGTTCCAAAATATGAACTGTTCGTTCACTCACGTCCCAAACTGTTGTTTTTAACAGTCGGAAATAGATATACCAATAGTTAGCCTAGTAATTGTCAATATGCAACATTTGAATTTCCTTTTCATTTTTTTTTTTACTTTTAATGCAAACCTGGTGAAGAAGTTGACCCAATTTTAGGTATGAGCAAAGTTCTAAACACGTTTTCGAAAATAATATACACTGTATAGGCCCCAAAGATATTTCAGATGATGCTGCGGTAACACCGATACAGTAACAAGATGTGTTAATTGAATTTTAGTCGATTTATCATTGAACAAGTATGTGCACATTTCAAAAAAAAAAAAAAAAAAGTATCAGTCTGGAACTAAATTTGAATGTTTTACATAACCATGTCTATGTGTACCTCTGCTATTTTTGACCTCTACTCTAAAACCGTCAGTCAGATAATATTGAAGCGTGGTGGAAATGCTGCACGAAATGCTAAACAAAAGTGTCCTTTAGTTGATGTTACTTTAAAAGTCCGATTTTTCTAACTAGTTTTGCAATTTGGGTACTTATTAGCGGCTTCATGCATTCCTGTTGGTTGCTGTACAAGTCGATGGAGATTGCAGTTGTAATTCTCATTTTTAACTTATCAATTACCGTGAACCACATTCACTTTAACTTGGTGCAAATAAGACTTGGGTGTTTGTTGAAATGGTCGTGCGTCCAGTGATTTTAGGTGCCTCTTTATGATTTTTAGCTCAGGAAACTTGCTATTCAGGTTGAGCTTTTAGGAGGTTAAGTCGTCAGTCCGTTCATAATTACATTTTCGACTTCTCCTCCAAGCTGTCAGCTAGATTCACTTCAAACTCGGTGGCAGTGTACCTTGCGTGGGTCTCTACCAAGTATGTTCAAATGGTCACGCTCTAATGAATTTTAGATTTTTTAATGTTTTTTCTTGTGAGTTTTTTCTTGGGCAAATCTCAAAAAATCTTCTCTCAAACCGTTCACCCAATTCTTAAAGGGGAACAGTAATGATAGTTTTTTTCCTCTTTGTTTGTTTTTTTTTTTTTTTTTTTTGGGGGGGGGGGCGTTAATGGTTGTTCTAAGTGTTCATGTCACAAATTTTGAACATTTTTTTTTCAACCAGGTATTCACATGTAGTTAGAGCTATCTTATATTCCCAGTAGGTGTTCTCATGTGTGATGTTACCTCGGCGACCCTCCATATATTATGCACAAACCTTCAGGGGGCACCAAGCTGAGATACAAAAGATCAGCAGGCGTATCAAAATGACTTGTGTACTCTGTTAATCACCCTCTTTGGTCTTATCAGTGCGGTATATTAGTTGACGCCTGCTTCAGTAATTGAGTACACAACCACAGGAGCTGTTAGCTTGTGTGTATCGATTTCTGCATTTTCTTTCCCTCATTAATCCTCATTAAATGAGTAAATATCTCAATTTAGTAAATTTGATTATATCTGTACACACTGCTTCATCCATAGTAAAAGTGGTATATATGAAGTTGGTCAGGTTTCCATGTTTTTGTCAGAGTTCAACTCAGCTGTCATAGCATTAGCTGTAGCAGTTAGTCCAGGTGACATCACAACCCCTCATTTACATATATAAGAAAACATGATATCTGCTTATCCAGGGGGGAAAATAGTTTGTATTATCCGAAATGGGTCCACATTTATTATAAAGAGCAACTCAAAAATTGTAAATTATCACCGCGATACCCCTTTTATTTGTTAATCAGGAGGCGCTGTATTTTTTCTATTTATTATAAATTGTGTCTGTGTGTGTGTGGGTTTTTTTGTGCGTGTTTTTTTTTTTTTTTTTTTTTGTTTTTTGTTTTTGTTTTTGTTTTTGTTTTTTTTTTGTTTTGTTTTTTTGTTTGGTTTTGTTTTGTTTTGTTTTGTTTTGCTTTTAATTTTTTTTGGGGGTTTGGTTTTTTTTGTTTGTTGGTTTTTTTTTGTTTTTTTTGTTTTGCTTCGCTTTTTTTTTCGTTCTTCTTCTTCTTCTTCTTCTTCTTCTTCTTCTTCTTCTTCTTCTTCTTCTTCTTCTTCTTCTTATTATTATAATTATTATTATTATTATTATTATTATTATTATTATTATTATTATTATTATTATTATTATTATTATTATTATTATTATTATTATTATTATTATTATTATTATTATTATTATCATTATTGACTTCTTCTCAAGAACCGTCACTCAGATTTAGCTGAAACTTGCTGGATGTGTTTTTAAGTTGTTCACTAGGTGACGTTGAAGTGAATTCCTGATTTTTTTTCGATTAAAAAAAAATTGTGTACTTATCTGTTAATGCACCTTTTTTGTTAAGTTATATGTAAGTCAACGGACATTCATATACTAATTTACATTTTTTACTTCTCCAAATCCCTATGCCAGATTCAGTTTAAACGTGGTCGCAATGGGTGGCTCTCTACCAAAATTGCTCAAATTGTCCCGTTCCAGTGACTTTTGGATTTTCATGATTTTTTTTTCCTGTTTCTTTTTTTGGGGGGGGGGGGGGCAGATCTTAAAAAAAGAAGAAGAAGGAAAAAAAGCCCTTTCCAACACCGCTCCCCCAATTGTTTTGATATCACACATGAACACTGCTAGGGACTCATAGTTACTAATTTGTTCATCATGTGGCGCTGCTTTTTTTCCATATTTATGAGTTTTATTGAGCTTTCGCTATTTTTAACTTCTCCAGTATCATCAGCGAGATTAAGCTGAAACGTTGTCGATATGTTCCTTGTGAAAGAGTCAAACAAAGTTGTTCTCTTGGTGGCTCTGCTGTGGATTCCTGATTTTAACGATTTCTCAATTCAAGTACTTATCGGTAAATGTACCTCTCCTATTGATCACTATGTAAGGCAATGGACATTTTAATTCTGATTCAGATTTTTTACTTTTCTCTGAAACTGTCATCCAGATTGACTTCAAACTTGTTGGCAGTGTACCTTGGATGGGACTCTACCAAGTTTGTTCAAATTTCCACACTTCAGTGATTTCTTTTTCGTTTTTTTTTTTCTTTCTTTTTTTTTTTTTTTTTTGCAAATCTTCAAAAATCGTCAAAACCACTTACTCAATTGCCATGATATCTCACAGAGACCCCCTTAGAGACTCCTAGTTGTTTAGTTGTTTACCAGGTGGCGTTTTTTTTTTATTTTTCTTAACTTTTTGTTTTTTTTAAGAGTTTTTGCAATTTTCGAGTTCAACTCGACGGCTGTCATTTCAACAGATAAAGCTGAAACTTGGCAGATATGTTTCTTGTGAAAGGGTGAAACAAAGTTGATGTAACATAGGTACGCTTCCACGGACTCATAGTCCTGAATTTGCTTACCAGGTGGCGCTGCAATTTTAAGCTGACTTGGTAGTCAGGCTGAGCTTTTAGGAGGCTCGGTTGTTCGTCTTATAATCACTTCTAAATGTCATTTGCACGCAGCTAAAGCTCAACACAGGTCTATTCAGTTGTAACCTTAATTTTGTGTGACAAGCTTAGGTCAGCTGATCACGGGCTGTTCAGGCAGCCCTGTAGCTTTCAATGTTGAGAAAAAGATTGACACAAAACCTTAACTCCTTTCGCAAGGTCTCAAGGACACTTGCTTAATTTTTACTGTGCACTTTAAAAGTTGAAAAGTATTTGACCTAGGACTTTGATGGTGGTCCTCTATGTGGGCCTGTTTTGAACAGCTCACAACTGACCTGAACTTCATTCCTAAGGTCAAAGGGTCACTTTGTGAATTTTACGTTTCTTTTGACAACTTAGTAGCTGTAAGAGTGAGGACTTTGACTAAATCATTGGGCAATTACTTTGATTTTGTGCATGGCGGTCTTTGAGAAATGGTACCTTGGCCTTATTCCAAAAGTCGTCTATGACCACTTTATTATGTGCATGCATGGTCAGCTGCGGACAAAACAATCACAATCTTCTTGTTTTAACACTTTGCGGTGATATAATTTTGTTATCTGTAAAACGTAACAGTAAGCTTTGCTTTGACACTTATGGAATATAGAGAACCCACGATGAAGAAAAAGACCGATTCCATCATGCATGATGTTTTCAAGTTAAACCTATGGAGCCCAAGGTGATTCCTTTTCCAGTGGCATATGTAACACGACAACGTTTACGAATCAGACGCTTTCTTTAATTCTTATTCGTTCTTTCTTTCTTTCTTTCTTTCTTTCTTTCTTTCTTTCTTTCTTTCTTTCTTTCTTTACTTACTCACTCACTCACTTATTATTTATTTATTTATTTATTTATTTATTTATTTATTTATTTATTTATTTATTCATTCATTCATTCAGTCATTCATTCATTCATTTATTTATTGATTTTTTTTATTTATTTATTTATTCATTTATTCATTTATTTTTTATTTATTTATTTATTCATTTATTTGTTTTTTATTTTTTATTTATTATTTATCATCTTTTTCTATCCATCCATCTATCAATCTATCTATCAATCTATATGTCTATCTATCTATCTATCTATCTATCTATCTATCTGTCAATTTCTTTCGTTATTTTTCATTTATTCATTCATTTATTCATGCATTCATTAATTCATTCTTTTATTCACTTATATGTCTATTGTGTATTGTGGTTTGTTTTGTTTACGTTTATGTTTGTATATTGTTTTGCTTTTTGTTTTGATATTTTTTTTGGACGCCTTTTGTTTTTGTCTTGTCTGATTGTTTGTTTGTTTTCTGTTTGTGTTTTTTTTTTTCTTTTTTTTCTTTTCTTTTTTTTTGTGTGTTTTTTTGTTTGTGTTTTTGTTTGTGTTTTGTTTTTAATAAAAAAAATGCGTTTTGGTGTTAGGTACCTGTGTGTCAATAATTGTTTTCTAGGATCATACGGGTCAATAAACTAATTTAAAAAAACAGCAGAATTATTTTGTTCGTGTAAACTCCCACTTACAAAACTGGGTCCCTGGGTAAGATTTCGAGAATAAAACGAGGTATCAGAGAATCAAATGTGAGCGTTTGTCTGTGAATCTCACAATGTTAAAAATGTATAAACGTCAGCACACCATAGATCGATCCAGAGCAATCAGGTTGTAATAATTTCTCCCTAAACAGTTTCCTGCTCATTTCTCCCAAAGTATCCGAAAGTAATTTGTCGGCTAATTATTGTTGCTTTTGCTGAAATCTTATGCTACCTTAAAACGTATTTGCTAAAAATGGCAGACAAAATGTCGCATAGAGCCATGCCCCAAGTTGCTAGTTTTCGACGGCGTTGTTTGTACTCCACTCCGCCGGACCCGCCGTAAGGACAGCTATCGACTCAGCCTCATTCTGACCGGGAAATAGTGAAGCAAGAATTATACTCATATGGCAAGGATCAGAATTTTGCACGGGGCCCCCAGCTGAACAGTTTTTTTAAGCGTTTTGCTACCTTGGCACATAAATTGATACATCAGGAAGTAAATCAATTGTAAGGGTACACATGTAGCCAGATAAAAGCTGCTTACAACTGTGTTTAAATTTCAAAGGTGCTCGTACGGCACTAATGAGCATCCTTGTATATGTATTAGGCTTTCTAACCTAAACCTGAAGGGCTTCTGGCAGAGCTGACATGAGGCAAATAGCTGGATCTTTGTATTACGAATTTTGTTGGCCAAGCAGACATATATGTTGGGATAATGGTTGCGTGGGTTGAAACATTAGCTCATATTAAAGAGTCATTTTGAAAGTTTGAAAATCAATTAGTCATCTGCTTTGAAGGGCAGTGTTCTGTGGGAAAATTGATATTGGGAGTCATGGTTTGTGACAGAGTGTACCAAACATTTGATAAAATGCATGCTTGATGTATACCAGTATGACGGTGGATATGTTTCTCAAGAATTGTTACTTCCACTGCACCAACGCAGTTTGTTTGATAACTGATTCCGTGATAAGGGGATGTCCTAACATATTTGGCATGGCAAAAACAGAGGTATGAAATTCATTGTCGTCACTTTTTTTTTATTCTTTTAGGGGGAGCTGCCCATCTGAAAAATAAACAGTATAGGCTGCCTGTTTGTTTTGTCGGTCAAACTGATAGAAGCTAACGGTATTAAAACCGCACATTCGACTGAAAAATGAATTGAATAACATAAACAGCGAAGTACACTTATTGTACTCAAATGAGAACCTGAGGATAGACTGCATGTAATCATGAAGGTATCAATTGATTTATTTGTTTGCTATGCGTGTGCGTGTGCTCCATTACTATTGTATTTATTTATTTATTTATTTATTTATTTATTTATTTATTTATTTATTTATTTATTTATTTATTTATTTATTTATTTATTTATTTATTTATTTATTTATTTATTTATTCATTCATTCATACATTAATTCATTCATTCATTCATTCATTTATTTATTTATTCATTTATTTGTTTATTTATTTATCAACTAATTTATTTATTTATTTGTTTATTCATTTATATATTTATTTATTTAATTATCTGTTTATTTATTTATTTATTCATTCAATCATTTACTTATTTATTGATTAATTAATTTGTTTTTTTGTTTATTCATTCATTTATTTATTCATTTATTTATTATTTTTTTATTTATTTATTTATTTATTTATTTATTTTTTTATTTATTTTTTTATTTATTCATATATTTATTTAGTTTTTATTCACTTCATCGGCATGGACCACTGTAGTTGACTATTGTGGGGTTTTTTGGGGGGGGGGGACGGATAATTTTTTTTTTTTTTTTTTGCACAGATTATATTGACAATTTTGCAAAATGGGTTCATCATTACAACAACCATTATTTCATTTATTGTGCCGTTATCATAGGGCCACAATACTACTGTGTTTTATTTCGTTTGTATAATTCATGCAACGGTGGCCTTCTGCTATAATCGTTCACACGTTGCTTCATATGGGAGCGTAAATGATTCTGTCAATCAATGTCTTGAATCCATCCACACAACATCAAAGCTCTGGAGAACTAATGAACCAATCACAATCCTCATTCAGCCGGTCGACTTGAAATCCCTATCACTTCGTGCCGCACGAATGAGAACCATTCTTTTGGAATATGGTCTTAAAAGCTGAAAGGAACACGTTCCTGGTGCAGATAATTAAGCGCCTCAAGGACGCCCCTGGTAGCTAAGGCTTGATTGTGCATGAATTTAACCCTGGTGTGGAGCAAAATTCTAATAAGGAGGGTTTTTCTTTTCTTTTCTTTCTTTTCTTTTTTCTTTTTTTTTTTTTTTTTTTTTTTTGTAGATAAGTGTAACTTCTTCAGGCGTATGAAAAGGGTCTTCATCACAGCTAATGGCACGGAGTAATGTGTCTTAACTACACATTTTGAATTGTGATAAATTTGAAACCATGATATCGAGCAGTGCGGTTTGTACAAAGGAGAGAGGTATTTTTTCTTTGTTACAATTTATGACTTAATCTTTTCCATTACGCTGTGTCATCAAGCGTGTGAACCAAGAAGAGCGGACAAAGAGTTTCCAAGGCTATGGCATGGTAGCTGAAAGAAAGCTCTAGAAATCTATGTACGCCATCTTTGGCGGTAATAATCTGTATATCAATGCCGAAACTCCCGCACAAAGTGCAACCTAGGAATGTATGGCGGAAATTGTGATTCATAACCGACCAAAGCTGCCACAGTGGCGGATTTATGCCGTATGGTGGACCTTCCATTGGTCAGTCAGGAACTTCTCAGTGGCATGTGTTATGGCAGACTGGTCTTTGTTGCATGTTAATGGAGGGTATTGGCGTTATTCGGTATGTAGCACCCTAGCCTCAGACAAAAATTCATTTGCTACACTTTTAGCATATACAAGCAATACGCACGTCCAAATTTTGTGTCCCAAATTTATGTACCAAATGTATTCGATGACCAGGTATAAAAATGCATACAATCAGTGTATTGTTATGCAAACAAATAATACCTAAAACACTGGAACGGTCTCTGATTGACCATTGGGCATTTTGTTGGCCCTGTGGCAGATGTACCTGAATTCTTTGCCGCTTAAAATTCCCAAAAGCGTGTGGGTATTAGATGTGGCACGTTTCAGTGTTTAAATCCTTCGCTGAAACAAAAACATGCTTACAAGAATTGTGGATAATGTTAAGGAAAACTCTTGACTCCCCCATAATTTTGGCCTGCATTAAAAATTAAAGGGTTAATAGATAACCTGCCAGGATCAGCCAGCTTGGGTCAGACGCTTGTGTCTGGTCAGAATATCATGAGATTCATGAACACAATGTGAGTGAACCATCTACAGGTCTGTATTTGAGCGATATTGTCTGCTGGCCTTGACCTATGACCTCCGCCCTCGAAACTAATATTTGTCTATCACTGAGGGATGTACGTTGAGGAGTTTGATGGCAATTACCTGTCACAATACTCAAAAAAAAACAGCCATATGCATAATTTTGGCATTGCTGGAACCGACACAGAGTGTATGATGGTTCTCGTTGCGTGAGTGTGAGCCATCACCGCGCTTCAATCACAAAGACCTGGCGAAATACCGTAGTGTGACTTCAGGCTGTTTAAATGCTGATCCTCCTGTTATAAAAAAAAAAACAACACAATTGCATACGACAAAACGATAATGTGATCTTGGTATCTATTAGGACTAAAAGGTGATGTGTGCCTCTTTTTTCCCAACCGGAATGGAATTATCGTAAGGTGTTCAAGTATGAGTCTTGACTTCAATCTGTTATCGCTGACTCTTTTCACTTCTTAAGGTAAAAAATATCAAATTTATGTTCATGTTTTGACACA
>OZ026621.1:39508914-39528914 GCA_964020975.1 Hermodice carunculata
ATATATGGAGAGAAGTACCGGGGAATGTTTTCCACCGTACCTAATTGGCCCCAAAACATCTATTTTTTGTTGTAATCTCATAAAAAGCTGATGCACAGTACAGTCAGTTCTGGTAAATAAATGTTGCTTGTGAATATATCTCTAGTCATTGAAATTTTCATGCTATTTATTTCTTTAAGCAAAACGTATTTTCTTTCACACATGGGTCATCAGTGTACGATTTTTTTTAATCTGCAAGATTGAATATTAAATCTCATGGGGCTCAAATGCATCATTTCAAAATGTTAACATCCCTCAAAGGTTTTCAACTCTAGGTCCGAATAGACTATTTGAAATCTAAACATCATGAAGGTATCAAAACATTGAATTGATTTCTCAAACATATCCCTTTTGCAATTCTGTAATTTCAAAAACAGACAATTATGTATCTGGAATAATTACTTCTCTCACCATAACCATTAAATAAAATAAATATAAAGGTCTGTTCTCGGCCCGGCACTTGAATTGCCTGAAACGTGAATCATATTTTGAAATTAATTTTCTTAATATTATACAAGAAAACTCAATCATAATGATTTATGAGCGATAATAGAAGGTCGTGATCGACAAAAAAATTTCATTGCTTTCAATAGTAAACGGGACAATTCTGGCATATTTGCAATCACTGTACGATACAAATGTACTTTTTCCATGTAGTACATTTTTCTATGTATTTTTCGGGAAATAAATCACGTCACATAAATGCATTTAGTACAACCGATTTGAGCGTCTCATCGGGTACATGTACTTGGCAATAGTTTGATGCCAACCTTGAGATATCATAAACAAATCTTTTTGCTGACCAGGACTTTGTTATTATTATATGGGGAAAAGTATGATTCATTGCCTTAGGTCACAAATCAGCATTAGCCAGCTAATCAGGTATCCATGTTATTCGTTTGCAACCGTGTACCTTAGGGATACGTTACATCATTGATGGGTAGCCGGGTACTCGGTCGGGTACCGGGATTATAGAGAAAAACAGGTACCCAGGTAGTAATATAGGGTACCAGTTTAAACAAGAAAGCCTGAATATATACATGAAACAAAAGATATTTTTTTCCGTGAGATAACGTGATTAAAGGACGAGTGAGTTAAAATTCAAACCAGAATGAGTTTCATAGTTTTAAAGCAGGCAGATCAGAGAGCAGTATGTCAAGTTCTGAGGCATGGGCATATTTTTTCTGAGATTGCGATTATGTCACCTGCAACGAGTGCAAAAAGACACTCAAATATACTGTAGAGTCCAGATGTAACATGCACAAGCATATTGAGCAGCTTTTGTTTATCCCTTTGGCACGATGGATCGGAAAGTAATCTACGGGTACACTGGTATTTACATTACCCGAAAATTGGGTACCCAGGTAGCAAAAATTACTACCTATCAATGCTCTAGAATACCCACAATTTACCTTCTGGGCTTAGGATAATGTGTTGATAACTAATATTTAACTGTCGGTTTCACAAATTCCCCAACATCAGAAATGTTATTGCTGGACAAACAAAGCTTGGTTACAGTTCGACTCGACAATGTACGCGCCTTCGTTGGCAAAATTCGGACTGCATTATGGAACGATAAACACTAACACATTGCCATGATTTTATGTGAAGTTTAGTTTAAAAGGTTATTCTTAACATTTTCTGGCATGTTTTAGACGGGATTATACGCCCGATTTTGTCCAATAATATGAGCAATATGTGCGTTCATCATGGGCTTATCGGTGGAAGTTACATTGTACATGCAATCAGAGATGGATGACTGTCGAAAATCACAAACGGGCGGTAAATTTATTATCATTTTTAGTAGTAGTTGGAGTGGAATCAGTATTATTATATGTGCACGGTATGTTGCGGGATTGCTTATCAGCGACCTTTGATCTATATATCATGGCCCCAGGCGACAAAGTAGAAACCCCGGGAGTCTCAGGGAGCGTGTGTCTGGCAATGTACGAGTGCGCTGTAAGCTTTTTCTCACAGTCCAATTTTGTCACAAAAATGACATACCTGATGTCTGTGTCACCGAAGGGAAGCTGCATTTTCTCATTATAACACAAAATGTTATACACGAGATAAAAATTCCCTTGAAGGTTGTCGATTTGGTCTCATTAAAATATAATTCAGACGGAGAAAAAATAACCGCTGTCCTTGCGCATGAAGGAATACAAATATTCTATTATGGTGCACGTGGCAATCTCCTTTCCGACAGGCCACACAAATGTAAACATGCATTGTCGCACTTTTACAAAACGAACACATTGCAATAAGCAATGCCCGACAGAACATTGGAGCAAATTGTAAGATGCTGGCAAAATTTGAGGCTGCACATGCTATATTTATGTATGTATATATATATATATATACATGTACAGGGAAGAAAATGGCAATTTTTGTATAACGTCATGGTCAACTGATATTTTAATTCTCTTCTGGGTTGCGCCATTGAGTGTGATACGGTTCCCCCTGATCGAGATTACATTTGCACAAATGTTCTGCTAAAACTTTAACGGGCTACTGAAAGCATGTTAATTTGGCAACCTTGTCGGAATCACACACCGAGTAGCGTGCATTTGTACCCTGGTGAAAGAAAACTAGGGGTACAAAAGTGGACCGAGCCGGAGAAACTCCACGTCTTGTGTAATGTCAAACATTATTAGAACCATTCATACCAATACATAGTTCAACAAGCCCGAGGACGTTTCTCAGGTCGTGCTATTTCAGTTCGACTGCTGAAGCACTGCTTGCTACTAAAACCCAACGGGATAACAAGTTATCGAACATCCACCATGAACGCCATGCAAGAGCGTAGGGAATAGTCAAACCTCAGACCCTCGTTATCCGCAACTCTCCAAAAATAAGATTGGTGAAATAGTTGTATGGCCCTTCGTTAACACGAATTCACGTCAATTGATTAGCGAACCAAAAGGAACTGCGTAATGTGCCGCATTATACAATATGATGGCTGGACCGAGCAGATAAACATTGAAATCACGGCTAGCACGCTATTTATTTTCAGGTGCGCCCTGTGATATTTGCTGCAAAGGAATCAGCAAGGTTTGTACCCCCAATCAATAGAGCATTATACGTCATAGCTGGCTTTTGGTGACTCGCTTTTGTTCTGCAGAGATGAAATGCCAACACGAAGGAAAGCACGATGCGGTCAAATGCGAAACTATGAACGAGTCTCACTTGCCTTGCACTCTGTGGTCTATGATGTTAGCAAATCTAATATTTAGTTGATTGCAAAAGCAATGGCATTTTGTTACACGGCGCATATAACAGCAAAATGTCAGGCTCCGTACGTAGCATATTAGTCCAAATTGACTGGAGCCATGCCTTAATTTTGAACATATTTGACCCATGCAGTGACCTTATAGGGTTTAGACTTCATCTTCGTTCAGGGTAATGTCTGCACTAATATGGCAGCACGGATGAGGCAGTTGCCGATGTGCAGTGCTGACGTGAGCATGGTCACTCCTTGAGAACGCAGGGCGTAGAATTTTCTAGAGTTTCCTCTTGCGTGCAGGTTGATCAAACAATTGTTCGGAGCACATGTGCTACTGAGTGCTGAATGATCGGATAATGTTGGATGGTTGAAAAATTATAAACCAGAATAAACTTGCCCTTTTCATAAACGGCCAGCGCCTACAAGACACAGATACTCGATATCTTCTGACGAAACTATATCGACTAAAATGCATCAAATACACAAATTCGCAATAGCTTCCTGTCCCATGGTAAGTTTCAAGAACCACAAGACAGGATGATTTCCGAAGATACCGTGTCCTTTATACTCGCCAATGTCCAATGTTGCAACATGTTGCAGGTATGGGTCTCTGCATAAGAGCAAAAGTATGACCACAGATTATCACCCCACGCAACCTGCTGAAGTTTCTGTTTATATTTTACTTTTGGTCCTCGTAATGCTGAAACGCAAACTGAGCTTGGCCACTACACTCTGCTGCACACTTCGTTGCCTTGTGTTTCTGCTGAGGATGAGCCCATCAATACACGCAGCCAACCCGCCTCTCGTGATTTGCTAAATGTACAATTTACAGAAAAATAGTCGTGTCTGCGTCAGCATGTAGTTTCTGTACTTCTTCTTGCGGACAACCGTCAGAACACTTCAGATTTTCTGCACCTCTCGGACCCGTGTTCATTTGAAATTCAATGTTACATACAGATTCAATATATTGAAACAGTGCAACTTCATGCAGTGTTATGGATTGTATACCAAAATTTTGTCTTAGTGGCCATCATTTTGCCACACAAATATCCATGTGTCCAATCTACAGCAGCGTTGATGACATAACAACCTGTCAAACAGCAATTCGCACATAACAATTTTCATCAATAGCCACATATGACGACAGGCAGGGAACTAGACGATATTGTACATTGAAATTTTCATATCTGAGCTCCACAAAAATGTCGCCATTGATTTATTGAACGGATTGGTAATTTGCCAAGAGCACTGCCTTGAATCCCAGTACCACCCACAGAGCCTTGATTTCAATCCGCCATCACGCGACCAATATCCCAATTTTCTAAGCAGAGTTAAACCTCATCATATTGGCCTAAGGGGTTGTATTTTGCACGGTAAAGCCTACATTGATCGGGTTTGAGTGTGGCAGGCTTTCCAATCTGGGCTGTACCGGAAAGTGACGATGGGTTGATTCGGATATGTTCGGTTCAACTATCGGGAACATTTGGAACGCTCCGAACTTTAAGAATCCTATCAGGTGACATTGAACAAAACGGAACTTTTGCTGCTCGGACCTGCACCCAACAGCCAGTCTACAATGATTCGTTGCCACAGTTAAAGTTGTCATTTGTTTGCACCCTAAGGTGCGATTTGCATTAAATTTAGTCACCCACGTCTCATATATTCCATGTTAATTACGTTTTTCTCTGAATTCAATTTTGGTTTGGAGACTTTCCTTACCTTTCCAACCTGACCACCTCAACCACACCATGGGCAAAATCAGCTAGTATTGAATATGAGATTCCTTACTTTGTATAATTTTAGCTCCTTTTCAAATAATCTATTCGTTAGTTGTCATTTAAACTTTCATTGGAAGGAAAGTGTTTCGTGTTTATACTCACGTATCTTCAAAAGTGTGTTTTCATTGAGTGGGCTCTTGCCATTTTGGGTTAAAATGATATATTTTATAGGACTCCTGAATTAAATATGAACATAACTCGGGTTATTTTCAATATTTTTTTTACCAATCTAGTTTTCTCAAACAGCAAGAACCTGGGAGTGTCGTCTGTTACTAATTATGTGCAACGTATTTGTGATAAAGCTCGACAAGGTCATTCGGCCTCATAAAGATGTGACTTTGAAGTATAATCGGGAGAAACCTGATAGTGCATTTTGTCATATTTCCGATTGACAATTTTTTATTCACCTTAATGTCAATTAACCACCTGGATAATTCAGTAATCTTATTTTCATTACAAAAGAAAAAGAAGTATCTAATATCCTGATATTTTCAAAATTGGGTTAGTGTGTCTGCTCCAACATGATGTTGTTTGTCTCACTGCCAAAATGTATCACTTGAACGAACGTACCAAATCAGAGGGGTTTAAACTTAGCTTTGAAGGTTTGTTTTCTTGGCCTGTTTGTTGGATATGGACGCTTTAATGTGCACCTGGAATGGAAGCGAATTTTATCCAACGGAAAATCACATGACTCGGCTAAGATCAGTGTTTCGGAGTAGCTATATCAGAAGACAGCCTCCGCATGAGTCGACGTGATTGCATATTGAGTCGCCCCACGGCAGCCTATTCCGCCTTGACCTCTATTAGACTTGATTGAGATACCGTTTCCCCGGGGACCTCTAAAGAACATGACAAATTGCAAGGTTCCTCTAAATTCCTTTAGCCTGACCTGACACACAGGGCTCCATGTACAGTGTACACCAAATGTACACTGATCCTTTGGCACAACGTGGTGCAACATAGATATCAGTATGATGAACAATGACCGAGCCGTCAAGGCCAATATCGTACATTGGCACTAAAGCAGCTCTGTCTGCTAGAACCAGCAAATCTGCTGCCCAGCAGTAAACGTGTAGGCGTCTATCTTTTAATCTGTGACGGGTTTGAATCACATTGTCCACAGAAGACACGAAGGCAAGATGAAAAAAATGTACAATGCAAACCAGGAACAACTCTGTCCATTTTATTTAACTTATCGATTTTGAGAATCATGGACAGTCTCGCGGAATTTTTTGAGTTCAAAGCATTCCCACTGAAATGTGTTGCATTTGATATCCTATATCTGTATGCTTGGCTATTATTTTGTGCATGAAATAAATGTCATATGTGACTCTTCGCACAATTATCTCAAGAAAGCAATGTCCTGTCCATTCATCTCATGATCCCAGAGTCAAATTCCTCACAAAGGCACCTTTCATTTAACTCTTCGCTTGCTTATTTGAACAAAAGTCGATCGAAGTGTTCTGAATTGACGTAGCAATACTAGCTTCATATTCCTTGTAAGTGGACCCTTTCAAGTACCGGCATGCCAACAATTGTCCATACTAACTTTCCGAAGTAAACAGCCTTTCTGAGCGCACTTAGTGCCCAATGCGCCCGAGGAGCACTGATGAAAGCCGTTGACTCAGTCTAAACTGGGAACTGGGAAGACTCAAGTAGTAACGTGCGTTGTCTTAACTAAATGGCTCCCAATGGGGCAGGTCAACGGATTTCACCAGAACTTTCTGGACGCACATGTGCATTGCTCCCAAAGAATGCTGACACAAGTTAAAGACTAAGTCTACAACCTGGTATTGTGGGAGATTATACTGTTGTTGTCCATTAACATATTGATGTAATTTGGGTCATATTTGTACAGGTTTTTCCCAAGTAGACACATGGATGTGAAGTTTCGTATGCAACCATATTATGTATCAAAATATGGGTTTAACAACTGCAGTCTCGTCGGAGGACGGCCTATCATCAGTAATCTTACATACGATGAGTTTACGGTGAAGCCCGAGTTTTTGAAACCAGGACTAAACTATTTTGTAGGTAAGTGCAATGTTTTGATATAGTCTAGCTGTAACCTGCACAATCAGTCAGCTGTCCCACTATACGATAATATGTGTTGAATTAATCCAGATCAAAGCTCTTTTTTGATGAATAGGGCACAAAGCATAGATTCAGGATGGAAGGACACTTTGAAAACTTGACTTGATTGCGCGATAAAAATCCTTTACTCAGAGCGCTCAAAAGACTGGAACAAAGTGGTGGCAACGGACAGGGGCCTCAATACTGCATAACATAGATAAGTAATACCCAGGAACGGGACCTCGAAAAGCTGGTTACAATAAGAAGTGATCTGTGTATGGAGGGTCTTTATAGAAAGACGGTCCTAAATTTGCAGCAGATGTAGCCAGCCCTTTTTTTGGCCACTTTATCGTGACGGGCAAACGCATAAAAAGAATAAGATGAACATTGACTTGGTCTGCCAAATTTCAAAATGTTTATATAGAGCCAATATATCTCATATATCATATGTCTGGTTAAACTAGCATCTGACAAGGTTTCTATATAACGGTTTGCTTTTCAAGTTAAGAGGACCTAAATGTACCAAGTAACCACTGAGTGCTATAATTTGAACTATAAAAGAAACACGTGACGGGCAGACGCATAAAAAGAATAAGATGAACATTGACTTGGTATGCCAAATTTCAAAATGTTTATGTAGAGCCAATATATCTCATATATCATATGTCTGGTTAAACTAGCATCTGACAAAGTTTCTACATAACGGTTTGCTTTTCAAGTTAAGAGGACCTAAATGTACCAAGTAACCACTGAGTGCTATAATTTGAACTATAAAAGAAACACGTCGATGCCAATATATGTAAAAAAAACAAACAAACAAACAGACAAACAAACATTCAAACAAACAAAAACAAAAACAAAAACAAAAAAACAAACAAACAAAAAACAGATTTTGTAGCATAGGTATTTATTTTTGTGAAAATGTAATATATTTTATGTTTGACCTAGTGAACTGTTATATCAACGTTTCTGTGCATACATGACAGTTCAATTACTGAAAACTAAAAATACTGTTTTTTTATATGACAGTTGTAAACAACGGTTTAGAATGTAAATATGACAAGAATATGTGGGCCCCGCTCTATTCAAAACCGGAATCATGTACTTTGCCCACGTTTGCGTTTAAAACAAATTTGGTTATTATGATCACTGACGTATTATACAGCATATATATATCATTTGGGTTAATATTCATTACGTTAGTGTGCCAAAACATATTTCCTTGTTTTTTTTTCTTTCTTTCTTTCTTTCTTTCTTTCTTTCTTTCTTTCTTTCTTTCTTTCTGGCATTTTCGATTTCTCAGCAGATTGTTTAATGCCAAAGCTTTATTTTGCTATAAATTTTGTCTCTGAAATCTCATGCTTTCTATGATAGAGCATTTTTAGCTTTGAATTTAAATGTACATTCCTTTGTACGCATACAGGCATATTTGTTTTGAAGCAAATCTTCTTTTCTGGTTCTCATTGCTGGTATATCAGGTAACAGGCGAGCTTGTATAAATTTACTGGGTGCTTACACATCAGTTGCTTTGATTATAGCTATGATGGTTCTCATGGGCTTTAAACTAAATTTGATTTTGCTATACCGCATATGGACTCAACCAAAGTGCTACAGCATCCTAAACCAAAGTTTGTTCTTGGTTAAACAAGATAACAGTCTTCCTTGGAGCTCTTCTCACCAGCGCCAAGGAAAGCGTTGAACCTGGACACACTGTCCGGACAAGTCTTGTGAACCAGAAAAATGTTGACCTAGACCATTCTTATGGTCTTTGTAACTGTAGGCATATTGGTACCTGAATAAAAGGTCGCTTTTTAGAGAAAAAATATAAATGAAGCATCGTTATAAAAATCTATAGCGCATCGACTTTTGTTGAAATTTGCAATGGAGGAGGTAATGCTACGAGATCCCACACTTATCACTCATTGACGCCCTGCTTGTGACATGTAACGTCCCAATTCCCTTAATTATTGTTTTTTTTACCACGGCCACTTTCGTACGGGAAGGTGAGAAGTGCATCGGTTATCGGGCCAATCATGGCCAGTTTGATTTCAGGTAAAGCGCTCTCTCTCTCTCTCTCTCTCTCTCTCTCTCTCTCTCTCTCTCTCTCTCTCTCTCTCTCTCTCTCTCTCTCTCTCTGTCTCTCTGTCTCTCTCTCTCTTTCTCTTCAGGTGAAGCTCTCTCTCTCTCTCTCTCTCTCTCTCTCTCTCTCTCTCTCTCTCTCTCTCTCTCTCTCTCTCTCTCGGGCGCGCGCGCGAGAGCGCTCCATCGATCGACTAATTATTGGTCTTCCTGTACTTTTGGCTTAACAAATATTGATAATAAGTTTCAAATTAGAGTTTTATGATTTCCAGCGTCAACGACATCGACAGTGGCGACAATATATGCTTCTGCTTGTATCCGATACGCAGGTCACAGTGTTCAGTTTGACAATATAATCTGCAATTAGAAGGATGATAAGATCTGAGTTAGAGCTGTTTTATTGATAAATAAATTAGACTTTATTAATGTCTTGTATATAGTTGAGTCTCATGATAACATTATGAAAGCCTGTCGTAAATAAAACGACATTTCTATCACATAGAAATAATTTAATGCCTAAAAAGTAAAACTGGTGTCTCACAAAGTACAAATTTGCCATCATTTGAGTCGTCTGTTGACATAAGCTGGCGCCCCGGTGACATGCTTAGCTGGGCAGTAACGCCGCTCAAAAATTCAACTTTTGTGCACGTACATTTCCCTTTTTATGGTGCACGTTGTACAATGTTTCGAACTTATTAGGTTAGTTTGCTATGTTTTGTACACCGTAACATAAATTTCTGACAGAAATGTTTTACAAATAGGCAAGCATTGGAAACAAAATGCGGACTGACGATAGATGAATTGATCTAAGTGCAGGTTGATTTTTGATATCAATCATTTAAGCATTGGTACTATGGTTGTGATCCGTAATGAAATAATATTTTAAGTAAATTTAGATTGATATGTCCCTTAAAGCTGATCTCTCGACTTGAGACTACCAGGTTAAAGTAAGTATATCAGAATGACTACCATATGTTTGTCAAATTTGAAACGCATATAACTTCCCATTATTAAGTTTATATATATAATTATATATATATATATATATATATATATCAATGGGGCTGGGGGTCCATATGTACATAAAAAAAGACTTAGGCAGACCGCAGACTTCAGGGGACCAAAAACACTGGTTCCCCTATATCTGGCCACCTTCATGCTTATCTGTATGTATGCCTAAATGTCCCTTTTATGTCCATATGGACCCACCCATTGCTGAAGTATTATATACGTGTGTGTATATATATATATATGTGTGTGTATATATATATATATATATATATATATATATATATATATATGTATAATATATATATATATATATATATATATATATATATATATATATATATATATATATATATATATATGTGTGTGTGTGTGTGTGTGTGTGTGTGTGTGTGTGTGTGTGTGTGTGTGTGTGTGTGTGTGTGTGTGTGTGTGTGTAATTATAATAATTACGATTCGGATGGAACCTCATGTATTTTCTTTCCTGGCCGTACCGCATTATAAGTCATACACTATGTGCCAGCTTACCTTGCTGTTTCCTGCTGTAGCCTATCGCACTAATTGAAAGGAACTTAATTATCCCATTTACAATAGTCAACCATGGCACTCTTTAGAAAAAAACATGTACTTTACTCGACCGTGTCGTCTGTAAAAAAAGACGTCAACGTCGTGAGATATGCAAGGTGAAGGAACTTAAATGTGAAAACCGTTTAGTTTCTGGCTTTTTTCTTGTGTACGTCTCGTCTAAATTGATTTGCACCTGGAGTTTTCGTAACCAGGTCGGAGCGATCACTAGGCTTATAAATCGATCTCTTATGGTGTGACTTGTGTTAATTAATTCGTTATCCTGTGAAATCCCTAGGGGGAAACTCAACATGGATTGAAATTCGGCCTGTTACTAGAGTATTTATCTACATTAGGTGCGGTGAGAAAGATTTAAACGACATTGTGTCTATTATTTATTGCTTTTATTGATTTTACACTCGATTAGAGTATCTGTTGTTTGGTCGAGTGTGTCTTGGCAATGCAAGAGAGAAATATAGAAAAGAAATAATATTTCGTTATATTGATTGTTCTGCATCGTGTTTTCATTCAACTGCTTGAGTGCAATACCATTATTTTGTCCACATGTATGCATAATTGTAGTGCTGATGTCCGTACATTCTAGGCTGTGTTTGTACACACACACATACCTGTATCTAGATGGATTTTTCGATGAAAATACGTGAACCAAATGCCAAACATAGGCTTGGCAGCGAAGGAATGAATATAACTTATATTGCCCGACAAAATATGATCTCGTATGGACTAGAATAACAGGTTTGTAATTTAAAGCCCATGCAAAAAAAAAAAAAAAAAAAAATACAAACAACAACAGCAAACAACAACTCTTTAGGAGTGTTAAAATAAGTAAATTACGACAGTATCGGAACCAGCTATGTTTTCCTCAGATAATATGGCTTTTACATACCAATGTATTGCATGAGCAAGCACGATTTATTTATGATAAAAATAACACTGGAAAAATATGGGTCCCGTCGGTGCAAATTCCCGAACATATGCGATTTACCAATACATATTGTCATATAATCGCTGAGATTTGAATTGTCTCAGCGATTGGATTCACTGGGCCTCACATAGGCAAGTGAACGCTACTAAGTATTTGCCTTGAGCGCGCTTTCAATATAGTTTATATATACAATTCCAGCAAAAGTGTTTCTATCGACATGCAATATAAGGACAATTATGAATGCACACAGATTATACCCGGGTGCATTCGGGCGACATGAGTAGGGCACGAAGAAATATTTGGGAAATTAAGGGTACAATATCATGGTAAGGAAGTGTCGAGCATGTTCCAAGCAATGAGTAAAATGGTGGGTTGGGCGTGCTATATCATATTCTCGAAAACAATATCTGTCACAGCTTCAATTATCGGCAACGAGTTCGTTATATTATAAAACTACAATGATAATGGCTCCGATTTTAATGGCAGACGCTGAAAGTCATTTTGCTATAAAGTGAAAATGCTCACTTTGCTGGCATTCATATTGAGCGCTGATGGCAATAATGTGCCATAGCTTTGTGCAAAATTGCAGACGTTAGACTATAAGAGTTAAATAGTTAAATTGAGATATTATTCATAGCAGTTTGTCTATAACATCGGAAATTGAAAGTTTTCCTGAGCAAACGTCATGCACCGTTGATGATCTGAGGTAGCCAGTAATCAGCAGAATTGTCTTGAGTGTACAAACGACCACTTTTGTTTACTGCATTGCCACAGTAGACCCCTCCTCTCTCTCTCTCTCTCTCTCTCTCTCTCTCTCTCTGTCCCCCTCTCTCTCTCTCTCTCTCTCTCTCTCTCTCTCTCTCTCTCTCTCTCTCTCTCTCTCTTTCTCTCTCCCTAACTCTCTCTCTCGCCATATTTATATATACTTATTTTTTTTTTAAACTTGACGTTTCTTCGTCCAAACATTCAAATAGAAATTTAACTCTTAGATGTTGCTTGTAGCCTCTGGATTGAATGCTTACGCTTGTGCGGAGAACACTGCACAATATCGTGTCAGAATAAGTTGCTTGTTTGTCCATGTCAATATATTCATTTTTCTTTGAAACAACATTTAGCTGTTCCAATACTAGAACTACTTTGCATCATGCAGCCATAAAAGCGAACACTATACTTGGTCTATTCTTCAGCATAGTGACGCATACATATTCTGATATTAGATTGTGTTAGCCCAGCTATCACTGGCTTCTAAACGTACCTCAAATAGCATTCAATGCAACTCTTTCTTAGTTCATTTAATGTTGAATAGATAGAGCCAGAATGAACGGTATTTGGAATTTTGTAACGCCACCTCTATTACCAGCCACCTTCTAGGTTGTCACTTTTTTAAGCCAGGTTGATTGTATGAACGTACCTGTAGATACCAATTGAATTGGTCATTTCTGACTTTGAGTCGACTTCCCTCTGAAACATAATCTCCTAGAGTCAAATATTACCCAAATTGTTTGCCTCAGGATGAATTCAGGGACGTAATGAATGCTCCAGCTTTGACGTATGCACGCCTGGCGATGGTGATTGGCCCATATTCATAAACTAATGTTTACTGAAGAAACCAGTCTTGCTTACTTATTAGGCGCGATATTGTATTTGCGCAAATTGCTTTGTACGGATATGGTTTATATATACACATCCTTTCACCTTTTACTGTTTTTTGAAAGTAGTGTGTAAAATGTATATCTAAATTAACATGAGAATGACTTGACAGTATTTTATTTTGTAAACGTCTGCTAGAGAAAGAATTCTGTTTGTTTGCTAGCATAAATCCATTTCGAGTCACTATTTGCCTATCCAGTTACCCGATGACTCGAAATTCTAATCAGCTCTCGACGACCTCTGTCTTTATCACCGATGTGACCGACTCGTTTGAATTGTGTTCTTTATTTTATAATGCAATAGATAAGACAAATTATAGGTGGTATATGTTGCTTATCAATAATGTCGATCTGTGTGTCTTGTTAACGTGTAGTGAGACTAGCATGTAACATTTGCCCCTACGTATGTATTTATAGTCGCTCCCTGAAGAAGAGAGCCATCATTTTAGGTTTGGAATTCCTCTCTCAAAATATAAATCCTGCAACACTCATTTTCTCTTCCTTGCGTGATGAGACCACCCCTGGTGCTTTGCTGTCTTGCTCAAGGCGGTCAACCTATCTGATTTCTTACTCAAACATTGATATTCTTTATCTGTCATGAATATTGCATGGACGTTTCCCACGAGAGCCAAGTCTGGATGACTGATGTGTTGAAGGACTGAAGGGTTATTGTCCCCACGGATGTGACTGTAGAATTTCGTATCAGATAAGCTTGTAGTCATTTCCCAAAACCATTGATACATAAATCCAAGAAGTTCAGCCTTGTTCGTACCTAGGGACACAAAATAGATTTTTCTCCCTAAAGTCGTCCTTTATAAAGTACATTGCCTTGAAGATCAAGACGTTGCGTTTACCACGCTCGAAAAAGAAGAAATGAAACACACCTGTGTGTTGGTAAAATCCTCTGTAATCTCAAAGGTCAGGGAAATGTTTGTATTCAGGAAACACTTCTTTTTTTTCCTGGACTCATATATAGGTGTGCAATGTACAATACTTGTGTCACATGGTAGCCATATACAACCTAACAACTGTTCCTTCCCTGTTTATAATACGATCAAGTTAACAGCTTTCCTTAGTGCGGATTGGACACACTGCGCCTAAGCAACTCGCGCCATATTAGGCTGGAACATGTTGTCTGTTCCCTCTCAGATACGTACCTTATTCAAAATGTATTTTATTTGATAGACCTTAAAGTGAAAAGAGACGAAAATTATACCTGGTTGCTCTCGTGCCATTATAGCGGGAATAAGGTAAAAAAAAAGCTACATTTGGAAGTTTTCAATCATCGTAATCTCTGCAATTATAACCATTACTACAATAGTGACTGGCCTGATCCATTGTTGTATTTACCTGTATCATACATCATTTTCCTTTCTGATTCTGGATTCCTATAGAATTATGTCCCTTTCGTCTTCACATTGCACCAACCATTAATACTGAAATGAGATACGAGTCATTCTTCCAGAATATTGTGTGAATGTCCATGTAAACGAGGTATGCTATATTTTTGTCTTAACTTTAGGTGTATTAAACTGGGTATCTTATAGAATGTAACTCAATATAACTGGATGCCTGCATCAATTCAGATACTAAGTTTAGCGTTTGTTTGAATCGAATTGCTGCCAAAATTTGGCCTCCTGTTAGACTACAAGACACAAAACTTTTCCTGAGACAAACATTCGATGCAACATAATTAGTCACATTGTGACATAACTGTGCATGTCATTTGCTGATAAAGAGTTCGACATACAGTAATGTTTTTTCATAAGTCAATAAACACGCCCAAAAACTTCTATAAAATCTCCAAACACGCAAATCTGCTTCTTTCTCACGATCAAATGCCTGTGCATATACGCCTGATTTTATCTCATTAACCACTCGCCGTGGAGAGAATGGCCTTCTGTGGGACACCATAAAAAAATCCTGAAAAGTATGTAATGTATGTCACTGCGTCCATGTAATTTTCTGGCTAACTGCTTGATGACTGTAGGACGAGGAAAGGAGCCCCAATTGAGCGGTTGTATAACACTTTCTGAGCACTCAATTCCATATGAGCACCCTCCACAGTCTCTTTACTGCACTGCATTTACCATAAAAAACATATGCTGAGAGCGGCGATTTTTTGTTTGAGACGTTTGGGTGGGAGAAAGTCTTCCGTGTCATAGCTTGTCTGGTAGTGACGCCTATTGTCATCACTAGTGGTTGTTCTCATGAGGTTCAAGTGCGGCCGCCTTAAAATACCGCTTAATTTGTTGCTGCATGAAGGTTGTGGATTCGCCTTCACCCAAATACATATCAAGTTGGCAAGATTTGGCATCAATGCGTTTTGCTACATCTGAGAACAAATGTTGGTAAATTAAATTATCAGTAAGTCAAGAGCTTGGTTCCTCGTAAAAAGATATTCATTCAAGTACCAGTATGCCCAGTTTTGAAAAAAAGTAGCTACAGAGTTACCGCACGACAACAGCTCCGTGTAATGTACAATAGCCTTCTGGAAAATATATGTTGAAACAGTCTACTGCATAGCAGTAAGCATAGGAAAAATTCATGCTGTTTCTTGATCCGTAAAATGTGCAATTCCCGTGTGCGAATTATTGACGAAGATGCTAATCATGCATTCTTCCTGAGGATAAAATATTGTGCAGGGACGCGTCATCTGAAGCTGTTTCATCCACTTTTTATCTTTGTCTGATATAATAGTGGCTTAGACATCAGCCCAAGAAACATGATCAGACTATGGCAGGTTTTTCTCCCTGCTTTTGATTCTTTTGTGCGCCATAAGAAATTTACCGCACGCGTACAAAAAGGAAAATATGAGAACAAATGAGGCTTATATTGATATACAGCCATCTTTTCCACCCGACCAATATCTGTACCTTCTTCTCCACGTTACATTGTCAGAAGTAATTTATTGAAGTGGATTCATTTTATCCATTGTTCAGCTGTGTGTGTGTGTGTGTGTGTGTGTGTGTGTGTGTGTGTGTGTGTGTGTGTGTGTGCGCGCGCCCAATATCTTTTTCAAAATGCAGGGATAGTGTTTTATTCAGGTAATATTTAAACTTAAAAGTTTGTCAGCAGGGTTTGTCTAGATGTGTCCAGGTCAGATTTTCTCAACACAAACTTACATATTGCAGGAAAGCATCATTCTGCAAAAGTGTTGGACAGAGCAAAGCGTATACTATTGAAAGAGGCTCGACCTGAACGCCTTCGCAACTTCACTTTGAACATATAACTAAATATTCCGCATATGGCACGTATGATTGCGCCTAATATTAGAAAAAAACGAAAGATGTTTATGTCTTGGTTTTTTTAAATAGAATTTCCAGGAACATCCGCCTGGATACCGTTGAATTTAGCTAAAAAAGGTAACGCGCAAGGAACTGATAACAAATCGAGTCCTGACGCGATAGCTAATGGATAGCAGGTCATGTTTGTACTAAACCAGCATTATTGGGCCACTTAACGGAGCTTGCATGGATTTGTTGTTGTCAAACATAGGTCTGAAACCATGGCCCAATGCATCAAAAGTCAATACGTTAAAGACGCGTCGCATTAAATTGAATTAAGAAACGAAATACAAATACTCTTCATGTAAGTCCACATACATCCTTTCTGTTGAGCTGGGACAAATTCAGTGTATATATCTACAAAGTGCATCATACTATCCCTCTATGTATTTTGGCATATACTGTTAAAGCTGTTGTAAAAACAATGCCTCAATAGGATGGATTTAGTTGACTCTAGCTTTCCTTTCACATGGCTGAAAATATATGTGAGTCTGTTTGCCGATTTGATGAAGGCTCAGTTGACACGTTCAGCCAAATTTTCTTAATGCATAACATTGTAAATGGATAGCAGGATGAATTTTGAAGTGAACACACAAGGGATATATGACAAAAATGGGCAACGGAAAACAGCATTGCAATGTGTCATCTTAGTAAGTCATACATACGCCAGCAAGATCAAAGTAAGTTCTGCCTTCAGTGGAATCGGTGTAGCATCAGTTTAGAGAATCACCACCGTTTGAATCAGTTTGTTTCGAAGTGTGCTTAAATGTGTTTGTGGACTGGACCGCAGGTCTCTTGCCTTCCTTCTAGTCACTGCAGGGTCAACGCATTTTTAAGTTAACCATACTACTTCGTGTCGATCTTGTCTTAGGTTTTGCGCAGAAATAGATGCGTCCTTTTTGCCCTGCAAACTCATAACTTACGACGTTGTCCCACCTTTTAGATAATACTGACTAAGTTTTTGAGGACAGTTAGAGATAACTAACTATATGAACACAAATTTTCTTTCATAAATGTTAATTTCATTGGGCATAATTTTGATATATTAATAAATTAATGATGTATCAAATGATTATGCACAATAATTACAGGAAATAGGTATTAGTGTAAAATATTCGTTGCAAACATTAATTTTAGACAAGGAAAAAGAAAAAAAAAGTATATATCGCTGTATACATTAAGGTACTTTTGCGGTCATTTTGATATTTGACGAAATTCATCAAATCTCGAATGTACAGATTGTTCGGCGCCACCATGTTGGCGGGGCTACCAGAATGATATGAGTCAACTACATGTTTCTTTTACTTCTGTTTGACACATAAAATAAACCTGGATTCACATGAGACTTGTCAGGATGATAGGTAAATGTGTTTCATGTTGCTCTCACTGACATATTTTGCACTTGTAGTGTTCATACTACAACGAGAATACCTATTGACCCCCAAATCAGTTTTATGAATATGATTATTTTGACTACTTGATCCAGTCATTGACCTCGAAGCGGAGACCAAACCTATCCTGGTCGATATTGCATGATTTTAATTCAGTAAACGCCTGTTGATATAGATTTTCTTCCGATGTATGTTGACATTTTGAATTCTTCAGATATTCATATTGAACTCGACAGTTTACCCCTATTTCAAAGCGTCTTGTAATACGTCTCATCTCTGTTTTGATTTTTTCAAAATATAAATTTGGTTTTTCATATAGAAATGATGTATCTGCTTGCATGAACGCTGTCTCGTGATATCATGAGGCCAGAGTGACGATGTATAGACATGCGGCGTCTTCCAAATAATATTGACGGAGACTATCTGGTATAATAAATGTATATTTTGTGATATAATGACCCTGTCCCACCAGAGGTCCTGGAGCAATTAAAGCGTGTCCTTGTGGCGACTTCAGTGTGAATAACAATATTCATGTATTGAGATACAGGACTGCCTATAACACTCCAAGGCAGCGTATTCACATTTGGGATACGCCCACACAGTCCCACCTGTGTATCGAATAGTACATTATTTTGGCAAATAAGCCTTTAATCCAGCTGAACCCTAATGGCGCATATGTTTTGGATTCTGTCTCTTCAAGGTATTCAAATGGTACATATCGCATGCTTTGCTGCCCTATTGATTACAGTTTATTCCGCACCCAATGTTTTGTGAACAGGAACAATATTTTTGCATTATTTTTTTTTATTTTGGATCCATTGAATATGAGATCTCAAACGTTATTGGCAAATATTGCAAAACACCAGGAATGGTATGATACCTGTGACAGCTGCCTGACGGTCAGTACATCTAAGAACTCGTGGTATGTGTCCGATGTTGGGTGTGACACAGGTTGGGCTCTCCAGCTCCCATTCAGGGAGGGCAGAAAAGCAAATAACATTTGCCGGAGTTCATGTTCAGTTTCTCGAGAAGAGATCCGGCGGTCAAGCCGTGAATCGAGTGTGTATAACAAGAATGACGGTATCTAAATCTTACAGAATAATTTAGTTGTGAAAATTTATGATTATATCAGGCTTCATTTGAAGACCCTTTATACTGTTACTATTCATGTTGGTTGCAGAATACTGTCTGTTTAAAGTTGAAGCAAAAGTAATTTAGGGTGTCTCTAATTTTGAAACCCAAAGACACTGATGACGTGTGTACATTTAAAACAACCACAGGTAAGATGTACCCATGTGAAAATCGTTTGATGAACAAAAATTTCTTTTACTAATCTGAAGAAAACTAAAAGCTTAGTAATCTTTGTCTTTGTAGCTGCAGGGGCACTCTTACCAGCAGTGTAAAGTGGTACATTCTCTTCCACGCAGGTACAAATAACCATTCCTTCCGCAAAGCCTCTTCCTTTTTTGCGTCACTTAACAACAATTGGAGGTGAATGGTTACTATCGCAACAAGGCTGGGGAGGCGGGACATATATACAAAAATGTCTGATTGCGCCTTTATTGTATGAAAAATCTTTAATATAATATCACCATGCCATGAATATCAATATGCCATGAACCTTATGTCTCTCTGTAGAATATTCGGACGGTTTAGAGAGTTTGTTACGCAGAGCATGTAATGGAAACGTCCAATGACAATCCTGAAGCCATTTTTTACAGGCGCGGGGGCTTTCACTTGGGCTCTTTTTATTATACACGTGACGATATGTTCTTTTCAGTAAAAATCAAATGAATAAGATCTCCACATTTGGTAAAGATAGTGTTGTAAATCCCGTTTACGGTTACCTGGCTTTACACGCGCGACGCTGTTTCTTGCCAGCTCATCCGGTCGAGTGTCAACTTGACGGTGACTCAATGTGACTCTGATACGAACCAACTTGCTATCCATGGTTTAATACCTT
>OZ026621.1:39533914-39541414 GCA_964020975.1 Hermodice carunculata
ACGAAATGTCGCGAGAATGGGAGGCTAAACACAATAGTACCGAGATCACTTCAGGCTTAATTATTAGCTTGAGGCACAAAAGGAATCATAATGAACATGTACTTATGACAGCAACCTTGACTTGCTTAACTGATAAGAGTGGGTGGACAATCATATGGAACATCTGTCGTAGCCTGGTGGCTGTGGGCATCTTAACCTCACATGCTGTCACTTAAGTTCACTTTCACATTGTTGGTGAAAGGCCGACCTTGAGGACAGAAGAAAAGGCAAGCGATATATTCGACAAAATCACTTGATGTTGTCAGCTGATTAGCGCAGCGAATTACCCCCAGAATGAATTCAAAGCATCCAACCAAAGAAGCTACACACAAAATCCCTCGTTTAATGAAATATGGATGAGAGAGCGTAATAAGATTACATTGTGAAGCTTGAACAAACTGGTAAAACTTGTGCACCATTTTTTTTCACATGGGTTACGTTTTCAACCCTCAGGGCATAGTTAGTAAAAAATTGTGACATTAAGTATATCCCTCATAAATTTCCCCTTGAAATCTCTCTTATACAGTTTTATCATTGTACAGAGTCGGAGGACAAATATGGAGCAGGCGCTTTTTTCATGATATTTTGAAGATAATTTACTTCGAACGGAAAGAGATCAAGCACAAAAAGGTCAAGGAACCTGCTTCATATATCATGCGATCAAATGTAATCAAATACTATGTATTGCTGTACAGATACATAATAGTAACATAAATAAAAGACATGCCGTGTCTTCCATCACAAGGATCCGGCTTGGAGAATTGCGGGGCACGTGCGTTCAGTGGTATGGTATCACAGCATAGATTTATGCTTGTTTCCATCGGGAAAAAATCAAATGCGACCACTTATCATGTTTATACTGACTACTATCTGCTCAAATATGATTATTTCTGTGTGTCAACACAGACTTTCCGCTTTTCCAAGATTTTTTTGTGTCTTATTTTATTTTCTTTGAGCTTTTTGTTCCTTTACAGCTATTAATCTTGTCCGGAGTTTCTGTCGAAAACTGCGCTACGAAGCAACTCCAAATTTTGCATGGGTTTAGCCTTTTAGTTGATATTCGGCGCAGTGCGAGCCTAATTTGGAAAATAAATCAAAATGTTGAAAATTGTGCAAATTTTATGGAAACGAAATTTTCTGTCCTTCATATCTTCATCAGTGTTATAGAAAAAATGCAACACTTACTCATTGGCTCGTAACAGGTGCGCGTCAGATCAATATATAACCTGAATACGCAAGACTATCAAATTAATGTTGATGAGAACATTTAAAATTAATATTGAATATCTAAAAGACTTTTATAGATAACTACGATATTCCAAACTCTGTTTCTAGGTTTGAGATATAGGCGCGTCAATGAACGTATGACAGAAACCGTAGCTTTTAGTGTATGCTATTTGAGAGCTCAACATTTGGATTTGGTTTCTCTTGGAAACTAAAATACCTGGAAACTCCATATTTGGTATGGCTATATCCCTATCTGTGCAACTGTGCTTTCTACTGGGGAAGTTAATGATGTCCAAAATTATACAATTAATACATGCAATCTCTCATACCTTCAAACGCATAAAGGTAGCCATGGGGTGGCAACACCAACCTGTATGTTCATGACAAGTGCACCTTACACGACAATATTACTCAAGTCACAGTCTTTGAATTTATGCTAACTAGGGACATTAAAAATTAAAAGTTGAATACCCGCATGACTCTTTTATATGCATATACAAGTTCAACTTCGACGATATAAGTTTGTGATTTAGACGCATCCAGTGGATATATGACCTGAATCATAGTCTATGGATGTATGCCAAGTAGCTAGAATAAAAAAAAATGTTGTGAGCAATTAACATTGCGTTTGCGTCAGATTTAGCCTTTAAAATTATGCTAGTTAAATAGATTTTAACATTTAGATGATCAATATCCCCAGGACTATGATAGGTTTATGTTTTATTTTATTATTTTTTTTTTTTTGCATATATGTTCTCGATAAAGGCTTATATGGATAAAATTGAACATAAGGTACATGTAAGCACTTCAATTTATACCAATCAGGTCATTAGAAATATTAAGTCCCATGTACACAGCAGCTTCAACAACCTAATAGACAAACTCACCGTGCATATATGGTGACTTTATTGCATGGTCATAGATATATGATTTTAATTGTAAACAGTTCTTCCTTGCTAACACACGAATAGAATTGCCGTGAAGGATATTTTCTCCAATATTGAGTTGCACACCTAAGAGACGTTTAAAAAAATATTGAACAAAAATTCCACTAGAACGATATCCATGCATTAGTTGCTTCCAGTGGCTTCCACACATGACTTCGGGAGTGTCTCACCGCGAGTGTTGTAGAATCTTCATGTATCACAAAAGGGCAATCTGCTAATGCAGCTACAAATTTTGCAGAGCTGGCAGCAATTTTGGCGAATTTATGGGATGGTCATCACCGTAAGGTGATGCCGTTTAATGTGACACAGTGAGCACGTATTGAGTTTAGCTTTTATATTGAGGCACTGCACGTGAAGTAGCAGTATCGAAAACAAAAACTGATTTTGTACGATGTTTTCATTGTTATGTCCTAATATACATATAGGTATATGTATATATATATGTATATATATATATATATATATATATATATATATATATATATATATATATATATATATATATATATTTATATATATATATATATATATATATATATATATATATATATATATATATATATATATATATATATATATATATATATATATATATATATATATATATATATACTTATAATTTCCAGCACATACAGTGGATCCAATCTTCCAATGCAGTTATGGGCTACGCTTAAACATTACCGTAAAACGCCATCATTGCACAAGGCCGGGTCACAGAAAGAAGTGTTCTGGACATGGAAGATGTTTAACACGAAGAACTCAGGTACCCATTGATTGATTGATTGATTGATTGATTGATTGATTGACTGATGGATGGATAGAAGAGCCGGCTGCAGGGTGTCTGGCCGGTTTGTAGGTTGGTATGCATTATGATTGTCTGACTGTTTGCCAGATTGGTTGGTTGGTTGGTTGCTTTGAAAGATGGATGTTTAGTTTGTCACTGTCGGCTAGTTGTTTTAATTATGGTCGGTCAACTGCTTGTTGGTAGGGCTGGTTTTTGTCGTCATCATCATCATCATCATCATCATCATCAGCAGCAGCAGCAGCAGCAGCAGCAGCAGCAATGAACCGACATAATTGGGAAATTGAATGGCATATGAAGATAAAATATATGGATGTTAACAAACCATTTTTCTTTCCATAGGTTTGTATAGTATTAAGGGTAGTTAAAGTCAGTAAAATGACTGTGAAGTTGAAATAAACAATTTAGAATTAGTGGAGCAAAGTTGCCATAATGACTGACGGCAGCACTTTCGTGATGCCAAAACATAGCGTGATGTGTTGTTTCTGTTTCTGATCAGGCCTTTCTTCTCTATTTATTTCCGTAAATATGAATCTCCTTTTGCTTTATATTACAATGAATTTTTGACTAGGTTAAGTCAGTCTCAATATGCATATTTGAAGACAGCATTGCTTTGCAAGTAGAGCTACTCTAATGCAGATATACTTGAAGCGTTCCTTAATACATACCTTGTCGATTGTGCATAACTACCTGTTCTGGAGAGTTTTTGCACAACAAATGGTTTCAACAGGTTTTCTAAATCGTCCAGTGATACTTTTCGATATATATATATATATATATATATATATATATATATATATATATATATATATATATATATATATATATGTGTATATATATATATATATATATATATATATATATATATATATATATATATATATATATATATATATATATATTACATGCATCCAATCAGATGTATAAAGTGTGATCAAGATCCATATTTCCCGCTAAAATGTTCCAGAATAAATTACTGGCAAAATGGAGACCCGCCCCCCACGCAAGCACGCACGAACGCACGCACGCACGCACGCACGCATGCACACACACACACACACACACACACACACACTTCACCCTTAAGCGTGTACTGTGCTTCACTTTGGAAGTGTGCCTTCGTTTTATGACGCAATATTGGTATTATTTCCGTAATGATATAATGACACTCATCCCAACAGGATAAAGCAATCTCTGTCTCCTTCGGAGAAAGGTCGACAAGGAATGGTAGTATTTATAAGGGAACGCAGATATATCCTATAAGTCGAGCACACCAGTGCAATATCCGCTTTACAGCTGGTGGGAATAATCTTTCTTGGATATTTAGATATGGTACGTTATTGCTAGCTGTGTCACGTCCATAAAGCTTCCCATAGCATCATCACGTGTTTCCTCTCAAAGCATAAAGTATACCTAAATTGTAAAAAAAGCCAAGCATTATAGAGCTGTGGCTTTCACCGAAGGTCTTGTCTGTCGTACAGCCATCAAGTGTTGGGCAAGTAAGTGATTTAGCATGCATCTGACCGCACTTAACCCTTTGGTGGTCCAAAAATAAATAAATAAATAAATGAGTGAAACTACATGGCCTCCCTAGAGAGGGAGACACCCAACCCACGTCAAAACCTGTGGTGAACTGAGAAGCGCCCCAGTAATATGATTCATTTACAAATTACAATTTCTACTCAAAATGTACTCCATTATCAATAAACTTGAGCAAACACATTGAAGCAGACGACATTTTATATCCGTCCTTCTGGGGCCATTTTGGCTTTAAAGGGTCTGTCTTTTTTAACATGTCAGGACCTCTTTTGCAGATTAATTGGGAAGTACCTCACAAGTCTTTTTTAACATATTTATTCAAGGTAATGCCTGCAGAAAATATCACCTGAGAGGAACGAGGCTCTTTTCATAATTCCACCTGTCACTGAATGATAAACATGATAAAACGTAGGCCCGTCTGGTATATTGCACATTGCTTTTATAGCGATGAATGGGATTTCCTCCCCCCCCCCTTGACTGAGTCACAATACTGTGGTGTGCTTACGTAGGATTGTGAGGATCCTCATCTTTTCCACATATATATATATATATATATATATATATATATATATATATATATATATATATATATATATATATATATATATATATATACATACAAAAGATGCCGACTGCAATGTAGGAAGCCGACACTCCTTATTTTATGCCCATATTTTGTGATGATCTCTACGCAAACTTGCGAATCTCCCTAAAGACGTCAGTTTCGTCATATGTGTTTTGCATTTATATAAGCTCTTCACACATTTTTAGGTTATGCACGCTTGCCAATGTTGCTCTGGATATACTGGTCAATATTGTGAGGATATTGACGCATGTGCGAGGAATCCGTGCCAAAATGGTGGTCAGTGCACTGATGTCCCAGACGACCCAACAGGAAGTCGGTTTACATGTAAATGTCCAAAAGGTACTAACAGTTTTTCCTTTTTTTTCTTCGTGTTTTTTCGAATGTTTTTTTCAATGGAGGCTACACAGAAGCGTCAACCCAAAATTTACAGATAATAACAATAACGTAAGCGATGCGTTTACAGAATGCCGGCCATCAGAGCTTATTGCAGAAGAGAGGACCAAAATGTTTTAGCATACTACTCGTATGGTCATGTTTGTTAACTTGCTCTTCGAAACGATTACGCGGTATAGTAATTAAAAATGTAAACTTCAATATTTTACCGTCCACGATCAGAATATTTGAACCACTAGGAGGAATCAATTTTCATTGAATGCATGCTGGCGAAATGTGAATATTAATAACAGTTAATTTATGCAGTTTGAGGAATGTATCGTTCATTTGTTTAATCCTGAAGAGATATCGTAGAGCATTTGCAAAAAATGATAATTTTTTTGCCTCATATTGGCGAATGCAACCAGAGCCAAATGAAGCTGCTTACGAAGACATCATTTTGAGTAAAACCAGATGTTTCTTTAAATGTTTGCGCCTATACATATGTATTTAGCATGGATGATAATGAGAATTATTTGTGCGTGTATTGTACCAGAGATGCACATCTACGATCATTCTGATCACTTAATCCTGGTGCTTCTCTGCCATATATTTTTTTCGTAATATCAAGATCAATGGATTTCGTCACGCCAGTGACTTTAACAGTTGTCGTTCTGTATGTGGTAAAATACTTTCGCGCATGTGAACTACTGAAAGGTATTATCATCTGGCACGCACAATAATCAGAAATTATTCTGAATTTCATGCCCATGCGGATTATCATCCTGATTATTATATGTCTTGTTGCCATTTTCCATAAGGTAAGCGTTGGCGTAAATAAGACATTTGGAAGCCTTGGCGTGGGCGTTTGTAGCAAAGCAGGTGCAGTTATATTTTTGGAATTTAATACCAGTCTGGCTGTAACATTGATTCGGCGCATTACGCTACTTCGCATTATAACCTGACTTCCTTCTCCATCATTCTAGCCTTTTTGACCTTAAAGTGAAAAATCATTTAAAAAAAAATCCAAGGGACAGCCACATTTATGAGGTTTGTATCTATAAGTTAACGGCATCCTGAATCGCAATTTTGTTTGACCTGCTATGATTCTGTACACAACTATGAGTGGTAAGTACATCACTGTGACTCCAATACGTTGGTGATAATCCTACAATCTGTTTATCAAAAACAGTGCATGGTTCTATGTGATCACGATCGAACCCACAATCATATTTCCCTAGCGACTTAATTTACAGTGTTAAATTTTATGAAGGTGATAATTCATAACCATAATAATCTTTCCTGCGTCTTGTCATATTTCGTGGTTTACTTTCTAATAACTTTACATTTGCAAAAGTTCGATGTTAAGTATTTTTAAAAGATCAGTACTGACTAATTAGTAAAATGTTGAAGCAACTATATACTTTGTCCAGCAATGTTAAATGTAACCTCAACTAGCCTTGATTTTCCATCGTGTTGCCACTGTTTACGCAATTGCCTTTCCTGTCTGGCATCGATGACCTTATTTGTCAATTAATGATAACTGGTTGTTGGTGTCTCTTGTACGCTAAGGGTGACTACATGTTATATTGAGAGGGTTGCACTATTATTTGATGCCCCCCCCCCCAAAAAAAAATGGTTCATACTTAACTTTGGTAAAATCTACAGTATCATACTTCCAGCCGCATTGCTTGCCATTCATTGTAGCTTTCCTTAGCTTTTCATTTGAATGCCTCTTTTACTTGCACAGATTACGCTGGAACAATTTGTGAAAAAAAGCTGCCAAACAAATGTGACAGTCAACCGTGTGAAAATAATTCCACCTGCGTCGGGAGCAGAGACAAATATGATTGCAAATGCCTGTCTGGATTTACTGGTAGTCATTGTGAAATAGATATAAATGAGTGTGCATCCCAGCCTTGTCAAAATGGATATTGTGTGGACAAGCAAGACGGATACGAATGTATTTGTAAACCAGGTATGTTGTC
>OZ026621.1:39543914-39641386 GCA_964020975.1 Hermodice carunculata
TCTATATCGTGAATGCTTTGACAAGAGACAAACATATTTTGGCCGATGTCAGACAATCAATCCCACAAAATCTCTATACATACATACACGTTTAGTCAATTTGTAGTTTTAGCTATTATACGGGTGCTTCATAGAAAGATTAGTCGTCAAAAATAAGCATGGAAGTATAAAGAAACTTTATAAGATCAAAGTGCACATATGAAATATGAACTTAAAGAGCATAACAAATCGAAATTGAAGTTTAAATCCCAATGTGATTTACTTTAATGCTCGTCCCAGTTGTCTTGCAGGGATTTTATCTGATGGAAAGAATTCTGATATAATTAGTGTTCTTGCAGGACATGGGGGAATAAACTGTGAGAAGGTATACGATAAATGCGCCATGAATCCCTGTCAAAATGGCGGAGAGTGTATTGCAAAGGATGGAAACTTCACCTGTCACTGCGGTCGAGGATATGAGGGGAAACTTTGCTCTGTAAAGGTAAGAAATCTCTCCTTTAACGGTGCTTGTAACAAAGTAATTGCGGACCTGTTGAGTTCATAATCATCTCCAAAGAGAACATCCAAAACTATAATGCTTCGATACGGCTACTTTGAGATCGCAGAGAGTGGGATCTGTATATTATTTCAGTTGACAAAATTATAATTTCTTTATAAATGCATTTATATCAATGGAAAATTTAAATTTACACAAACCGAAGACACAAATAAAGAATCAAATCATGCCACAATAAAGCGAGTCACATCCCTAGTATAATTAGTATTAGCACTCTAAAGCAAGTCATATCCCTAGTGTAGTTAACATCAACACTCTGCCAAAATGGAGTTCAATAGGGACCAGAGGCTGACACAGATCAACGTAATAACGATCAACTTTCTGATTGATCCCTCAGTCGGGAGGGAGGGTCAGAGCAAGATTTTATTCCCCAAACTATTAATAAAATCCTGTCAATGAAGAGCAGACCAGATGAAGTAGAGTGCTTGGCCTCATTTGAGGGCAAATGTATGTCGAGTGGATAGTACCAAGTTTGTTAAATTGGTTACACTCCAGTGATTTATATTTTTCGGCATCGCTTTTGTTTATCTTTGGGTAGGGAGTTTCTTTGAAACCACGCAACCAATTACCGTGGAGACAGATACATATATTTGGGTTTTTGCTGGTTAGAATGGCCATAACATAACTTATAGTATCGCAGGGGAATCTTTATTAAAGTTCTGTGTGATAACCCGGGCTCTCTTTTGGTAGTGACTTCAAATTGTGAACGTATAATTCCTACTGTAAGAGCTAGAACTTTTTTCTTTTTCTTTTCTTTTCTTTTTTTTTTTTTTTTTTTTTTTTTTTTTTTTTTTTTTTTTTGTTCATTGGCTGACGTGCACGTCACTGTCAAGGTCAGATAGTTATTTTCATAGAATTGTTTTAGGATATCAATCCCAAGATATGGAGCCAAGCTTTGGTTATTGAATGTTATGATTGTACTGAAAAATATGGATCAGTGCACATGAACTTGACCTGGTTCTAAGACCACAGGGTCGCATTGATGAACATTGCTTTACAACTTGAGTAGTATTTGAGTAATGGCTCAGACAGTGAATATCAAGTTTCCATGATCAGTTGCGAATTGCATTCATGTGACATGGACGCACTTTGTAAGGTTCTGGTGCATTTGTGTTTATTTTCGTGTCTGTATTGTATGCCAAAGAAAATTTCGGAGGTATGACTTTAGATATTGTATTTGATAGTCCTCTGTACATGGAAACGCACTATTAGCAACGCAGTGGGACTTTATTTCTGAGATCACAGGACAATTTTAGGGAAGTTGAGTCAATTACGTGTTGTCCTATTACATATCATGCAAAGCTAAATGAGCAAGTCTAATTGCATCCGATTGTGATAATATCCAAGCCAAAACGACCAAAATAAACGTCATTTCATTACAAACGTTCATAGTCGTACAGAAATGTCAACATGGCAGCAACAATTGTTTTGCAAGGAGGTTGAGCCAACCATTGTGTTGTCTTCTTGCTAATTGTATGTACTTTGATTTTATTATTGCTTTCTAGATTGACATATGTGGGTCAGGTGTGTGCCATAAGGCTTACAGTTGCGTTAACCTTGGACAAAGGCCCCACTGCGTCTGCCATGCTGGGTACACAGGTAATGTTGTTAAATGACATTCAAATCAGATGCCCCTGTCTGAATAATTATGCTGTACATAATGACAGCAATGAGAATTGGATTTTTACAAATTAACGGTGTTTTTCCCGAGGTAATCTGCATGCATGTGTGACGTAATTTGTGAGATATACATCATGCATAAGGTAGCGACAGCGTCTGTTTCCTGAAAAACATTTTTTGAATCTGGACAACGACTAACTTGAATCTCGTTATCCCCGCTAAGCTATATCCCCTTTAACCTAATCTATACTATTCAATTATTCCATGCATTGGAATTATTCAAAATGCCAAAATATAAAAGATTGTCGGTAAGTCAACAGATTCCCCTTTTTGCAGGTTGCAAGATCTGGAGTCACATGACATCCACTAGCACTTCTTGCTGGTTTAACTGGGTGCACAGCATTTCTCTCAATGATACGTTACACGAATATGACCAATGTATTACATGAAAGTGTGGCGAAGACCATGAAATGACCTTAACAACAATATCCTGGTTAAAGTATAGCGGGAAATTTTAGTCTTGTTGCTGATGATGATGTTGAAACGGACAAGGTTTCTTTCTCCAGAAAATTTGAAAAAAGTAAGAAAACTGAAAAAAATGCGAAAAAGCACATGAAAATGAAACAATATATTATCAGTTGAAATCTTTTCTCAAGGTCATTTGAAGGTCAAATGCAGGCATTTTTTTTTTCTTTTTTACCCAATATTCTGACCCCGTGTGTTTTAACCGAAGGGTATTCCCACAAAGGTGTGCATTTGGTAGCAAAAGAACATGTGATCCCAGTTAAGAGCAATTAAACTGCGACGGGAAAAGTTCCAGACCCATGACATACGGTATAGATATCGCGTCTACAACTCCCCTGGGAGCCGTCTCGTAATTGTCTACACAATTTAAGTAAATATATTAAAGCAAACAGCATTTAAACAGGGGCTCTTCTTGGCGACTCTAGTGACAGAGGGTTTAAATGAATCTCAAGATCAGTGATACACGTGTACTTATATCATGACTGATTTTTGAATTTCATTGAATGCATAAACAAGTGAACACTACGATACTGAACTTGTTGTTGTTGTTGTTGTTGTTAATGATGATGATGATGATGATGATGATGATGATGATGATGATGATGATGATGATGATAATAATAATAATAATAATAATTTGATATCTTTATCGTGTTTAAATTTCTTTCAAAGGGCATCACTGTGAAATCAATATAAACGAATGCGAGGCAAAACCTTGTAGAAATGAAGGAAAATGCCATGACGAGGTGAACGGTTATAAATGCATCTGTAGGACTGGATTTACAGGGAAGAATTGTGCAACATCAGGTAAGGCATATGTAGGTAAATTACGCTAAATGCATTTCCCGGAGCTGCTGGCAACATACGTTATCACTAGTATTTTACAAGTATGGTAAACTGACATAACAGTAAAGCAAAATATTTTCAAGTTGATTTAAGGCCTTGTTTAAGTCTTCAAATTGACGAGAGTAAAGACATATCGCCCAGAGCTCGGATTCTGTTGATTTAAATGTCTGATATATATATATATATATATATATATATATATATATATATATATATATATATATATATATATATATATATATATATATATATATATATATATATATATATATATATGTATGCATTATGCTTCTGTATATTACCAGTGCTTTCCAATGCAGTTGTAGGACAGTTGGATAACTCCAAGGGGCATATGGTACAGTATTACAGCCCAAATCCTCACCTCCACAACCTTTATGTGGTAGCTGGAACTCTCGCTGGTGCCTTACTGATTGCTTTGCTAGTCCTGGCTGGCTGCTACTGCCGGTTGCATGAAACATACAAGAAAATTGGATCTGGTCTACTTGGAATATGTTCTGAGTATGTATAAATAGATTTTTTTCCTTTTTTTTTTTTTGTTATTAAAAGACGTCAACAATATTAGGTTAACAAGTACACCGTAGAAAGAGTACATAAAGGAAATCCATATTGCAATACAAATGTAACTGATATTCGTTTACCTAATTTTTGAGTCATACAGTATGTTACAAAGCGAGGTGACATTGTACCCAAAGGTGCCTTAATCTAGGAGCATATTTATGCCAAATGTATGCAAAGGGAACTGTCATATCATAAGGAGCCACGTATTTACTAGACTGCTTTGTATCCATGTAGATTCCTGGAAGACAAAACCTTCATTCGGGTCTTTTGCTATTGTCGCCCCTTAAGATTGTAATATAACACACACACACGCACGCCACAAAACTAAATCGCAACATATGGGTAACATCCAGGATTATGTAAAGCAGCCAAGATATTTATGAAAACCATATGATACCATTCCAAAATCCAATTATCGCGGCTAATATTTGCAGTATATTTCGGTGAAAGCTTTGTAATTTATCTGCATATGGCAATCATTGCATCAGTATGCAATGACACCATGTATTGAATAATGTGTTGGCGTATGCATGGTGAGATTGTAGCAAGCAGTTCCACATATTATTTTTATAATTTTAAATGAGATGTAAGCTGCACAGTAAAATTCATTTTGATTGGGAGGGGGAGGGGTTAGCAGAAAATTGGCCTGCTTAGTAATATATCATTTTGCACACAGAAAAAAGGCTCGAAATGTCGTTGACGTCAGCAGCGTGTCTCAACCCCGTCCATCTCCCGACGCCATCTTTGAAGCCAGTACCACAGACTATCATCACAACAGCCTGAACGCTCCCCTTATCAGCTCTCTCAAAGCCAAAAGGATATAAGGACATCCAGGGATACATTTTAGCTTTTCAAGTCCACCCGAGCCTCCTTTACCTCTTCATTTCCACTTTACTGTTTCTAAAGAGTTCAGTATACTTATAAAACCTCTCTATGAAGCAGAAGATATTAACTGGACATTTTTATTAAGACTGACAAGACTAATGATTCGTAATTTGAGATCATCATCATTATCATCGTTACTGTCGTTTTTGTTTACGAACACACAGTGGACATTGTTTCAATAGAGCATGGAGAATTACCATAGCTCCATTGTTGATCAAAGAGATCGGGTTAAAAAGACTTGTTTAACCTGTAGTGCCACGTAAATGTCATTCTTAAACCTGCCATATACAACCGGAAAAAAAATAAATCCACATTCATATGCATTTCAAGGGAGGGCTTAATCTCATTAGAGGATTGCCATGTAGCGATATATAGCCCTAGAAAGACGGCAATTGTGTCAGGTGAAAGACATATACTACAAATGTATTACTAGCTCACTTCCTCAGTAATTAAGATACAGTATATTTCGAAAACAAAAAAACAAAACAAAAAAACAAAAAAACATGAGTTTACCTGGTGGCAGTGAATATAATTATTGCAGCCGAAATCTAAAAATATAAATGAAATAATAGTAATAATAGAAAATGAAATAAATAATAATAATAATTATAATAATAAAACATTTTATAAATCATAACAAATTAGAAATATATATATTTCGATGTTACATACACTAAGTTGCTATATACAAGCAAATGCTGTTAATTCCAGCCAAGGTGTCTTCCGGAACATATAACGGGGGACGTAGTTATCATAGTTCATTATATCTAAGAAGTGTCCAAGTTTTGAGGACTTAGTTATTTAGGTAAAGTCTATTTTTAACCCCAGAGAGCACAGAATTTTTTCATATGCCAGGTAGGTAATTCATGAAGTACGGATAGAGAATCTGTAAAGTGAAATGGATTAATAACTACAGCTCGGCTCTGTATTGTACGTATGTGAAAACGTAAAAAACCTTAGAGACATAAATGTGTCTTATTTGTAAAAGTTTGAAGCCCCTACACGCAAAGAGGCCGAATATAAGAAGGTCCAAGGTATGGTGTATTTCCTGTCACTTTGCAGCACACGCAACATAACTGAAAAATGCGTGTTGACTTCCACATACTTTGTTTAATATGTTTACTAAAATAATTAGCATGGCACATTAATGTTCCTCATACAAAGGTACAAGATATAAGAATATTTTCATATTTATTTCACATATATGAAAGATGCAGGGCAAAATTAGAGTCAGCAGGAAGCATTTTGTCTGTATGCATTATTATATGCTAATGGTTATGACGAAAATAGCACAAGCACATTCAAAGAGTGTTCACCTTAGAGCCAGATACAGGTACTAGTAAGCAAAAGCTTTATATTTGTTTCACCGCATTGTATATTTTATATCAGAGACTTCTTGTCCAGGTAAAGTGGTATCAATTTTTGCACAACTGCTGATCTACTGACAAGGATAAATTCTAGGAAAATTAGCATGAAGCTGTTAAAATACTGCATAATCAAATTTTGTGAGTGGCAAATATTCGTTATATTCTCCAGGAGGTCCATTCTATAATATGAGACCCTGGATATATTTCTGTCCATAGATAGTGGATCCAATGCATGATCAATTAAGGAAAACGAAGTTCTGAAAATTCCGTTTTGAAATCAAGTTGGGAAGTTAAATATTCTAAAACATACAGCACAGTAGAAGGACCACTCCTAAAGTTAGAACCAAAATTCCACCACAAATAAATATAATTGATACAACTGTTGTGATAATATATCCGGGAAGAAAATTTTTTTTTTCACATAAATGATTAGAATTTCTATATTAGGCACAGCCTGACTCACGCAAACACTGCTTTGGTCTTTGTTTTGCTATCATTGTACTAGGTACTCGATAGATTGTTTCTGGTAATACCAACAGTCTTTTAAAAGGCAACAATACCCAATGTATATAATTGACGTACTTGCAATTCAGAGACTGCTAGGCAAGCTAGGCTAAATTCCTAGACCCTAGATTATATCTGTATGTATTATATGTTGGTACTCTGTACATAATAGACATGTAACTCGAAACAATATTTTCGAGTATTTTTATGGCATGGTTAATTGTTGATTGACAATATAAAATTGGTCCGTTATTATTATTATTATTATTATTATTATTATTATTATTATTATTATTATTATTATTATTATTACTATTATTATTATTATTATTATTATTATTATTATTATTATCATTATTATTATTATTATTATAAGTTTTAGTGGTTGATATTTAAGATCATGTAAATCTCTATTTTATAAAATTAATTCAAAACAAATTTAATTACACAAAAATCTAATGATCTACGGTTAAACTCCTCATACGATTCGCACAATTGTTTTCTTGGTTCCATTTGAGTGCACGGTGTACCTTTTCTCAGTTTATTAACTTATCAAACCCATCTCAGGTTGTGGAAAAAATGTCACCAAGAAAGAGTTTTCAAAAACTCAGATTATCTTAGTGATGTGTCTATCTGTTTTATAAAGCATCGATATCACTACGCTAGTGAGAACACGTAATACACGAAATGCATGTGTATGTAGAAATTTAAATGTATTATGACACTGGTGGGTTACCCTGATGGCGTAAAAAAACAGTATTGACTATGACCTTGATGTTACGTCAAAATAAATACGTATACGTAAAAATACGTTAGAGTTGATTGTTTGTGTGCTACTATTATGGTGAAGGTATCAGTCTACCTCGCCCAAAATGTTGTTTTTCGGCCCATTTAAGCAAAACACATTTAGAATGGGGAAAGGTACCAGAATAATCCAATACTGTGAGATATAAAATTCAAACTTCAATAGCAAAATAACGAATTCAAAATGCCGTGTTTGAAACAGTTTCGCAAATCACCTATAAGAACTGACACAGATTCAGCTGTGTGAAAATTTTGCATCCCACGCAACACGGCTAATGCCAAAACTTGTGCAAACAAATAAAGATTTTATTTTCAATATATATATAATTATTTTGCTTCATCCACAACAGGATGTGGACCTATCATTGTCTTGATGTAAGCAATTAGCCTGCAGAGAAGTAGAAACAACATGTGTTTTGTGCAGGGACTATCCATTTTTCCCTTTTTCTCTTCCTAAACGAACTGATGTCTTTTGTACTTTTAATGTTTGTCTGAAGCACGTCCAGAAAGGCATTTTTCTTTCACAACTCCTCCATGATTTCCCCAAATGCAATGTTCACGAACATTGTCTGGGAATATATTGATCGCCACACAGGAATGGCTTTGGTGGGACGAGCGTCTGTACAGCAAAATATAAGGGTGTGGGATGAAATCGCAATACGCTTGAGCAAAATCTCTGAGACATCACACCAAGATGCTACAAGATATTCTCATAAGTTTTGATTTCAAACTCAGAAAGTTTAAGCTCAAGGTGAGATAAAATAGCTTCCTCCCATAGCCAACATAGTGAAACATGATGGGTACTTTATGCAATAACATGTGTGTATATTAGCCTTTCTGTACAGGAAAACCAGCTAGCGTATAATTCCTAAAAGTAGCAAGCACCCAAATTATAGAACATCCCCCTTTTGCAAAACTATTGGCGTTATCCATGAGGAAAACGGGTCTACATTCACACAAGTCCACTGGGACCCCAGCCCTTTTTGAGCCGGAGGCGACAGAGTAAGGCCATCAATGTCTCTGTTCTACTGGCGCTACGGGTCCGGTGACTAGTTCCAAAGGTCACCATGGTGTCTGGTGCATCAATGAAATGATCAACTATTTAACCATAATTGCAATAAAAATTTATAAATGAATGCAAACTAGATCTGTTGCTGGTCCAGTATCAAGAAGTGGGAGTATTGTGAGCAATATTTAAAAGAATTTGGTAAACATGGCAACTGCAATATAGTTTGGGCCAGTGCATGTGGCCAGTGGATTCAGGACCTCAGTGTCAACTCACAGTAAACTATTGAAAGCTTAAAATAATTTTGCAGTGGTAAGTCTTAGGCTTGATAAATATATGTTTTATGACACTACTGTGGTATGACCATTTCCCCTGAAAAGCGACACTAAAATGACAATATGCTTAAGTTATCCCTGCATCATAAAAATGTAAAAGCTGAAGCAGCAATCTCGTGTTCAAGAGCAGCGTGCGAAAATCAGGGAAAAAATGGTATATTGATCTTTGCCAAAACTTGTTTCTTTCATACTGGACATTTGAGCCCATAACCGTTATACTTTTACTGGCACAGGATCACTTTTCAGGCTTAATTCATTTACACAATATTAAAATTGTGAAAATCTTATCACATATTTACCTCAAGTTGTACAGGGGACTTTTGCCGGCCCTGTGTAATTTTTACTGGATAAAAGCTGAGAACCGGTGACATTTTGGAGAGGCTGGCAGGGATTTAATTACGGCATTTAGGGTGCTCAAATACTGATATATTCTATTTAGCAAACGGTCTGAGAATCCGAGAATGAAGGCTTTTTGGGGGTCAGTATTTTGGGGCAATATATATATATATATATATACTAAAATTTAGGGGTAAGCAAAAGTACCCTTAGGACTATTTAGGATACACTATGTTTCCAGTTTTTGCTCTTAGGAAACCCTGAATGGTATATAGAGGGTGACATCCTTCCTACGAAAATACGTGCACTTTTGCCTTTTCCGGAAAAGTACAACCCTAAGTTTATTTCATAGAGATTTTTTTAAAAAATACCAATTCAATGTAGGCCAAAATATCCTATTGTCACACAAAAGTGACAATATAAAATATTAAATATAATAGTACCACCCCTATTGCCAGACAAAATTGATTATAAATGAAGGCTTTGCCAAAAGCCATCGGTCACCAGTTTTTACCAATTTTACCGATCAAAATGTTTTTGGACCGATAGAAAATGCATGTTAATTGCATTTTAAACTATTTGGGATTCTGAAAATTCTCTTAAATGACCAATTACGGTAACAACCCTTCTGCAAAGCCTGTACATGATAAGTGGTCTTTAATTGCAGGGAAATTAACATAAAGAAAAAAAATCAATTCACTATGACAGTTAAACTTCTAGCCATGGAAATCCATCTTGCACAGTTCAGTCTTTTCTCACACTCTGGAACTGAACAACTCAACCTATGCCTCAATTAGCAGCCTAAGCCTAATAAAGCTCTTAAGCTCATCTGACTATCATCAAATGAATAACAGTTTACTTAAAGCAACCACCCCGCTTATATCAATCTGTGCACACATTTGTACAAAAAGTTACACAGACATCAGTGTGAAAATAATTAATAAAAGTACCTAGTTTTTGCCAATTCTTGACAATGCAGAGCACGTCGCAGGAATACTGGCTGCTCCATCTTGAGGAGTGACCCAACAGCCCCATTTGTTTTTGAAGTTTTATGCTGCAATATGTACTTAAGCAGTATAATGTCTGATATGTCAGGCTGAAGACTAATGTGAACTGTGTATGAGCTTCTCCTTGGTACACATGTACAGCTCACGCTGTAAGTACTGTCGGTCGAAATACTATTTTATTGGCTTTAAAAAAGTCCATTTCAGTTAGGTTGTCAGTTGTAAGAATCCTCTTCAAATCTGCACAAATGTGAGCACTTATTCCTTCAAACGTACGTAGGTGAACAGGTCTGACAACTTTGCAGTGATGAGCCGATTCTCCTTTCAGAAAATGCCGACTGCTCCAATGCAGTCTTGAAAGATATATTTTACCACGTCATTGGGAATTCTTTAGTTTCCAGGTCTTAATGCTTCTAAGCATTCAATAACCATATGATTTGTTTAGATATATTTCCTTTCCATACAACAATTTGAGCACATCGCAGTTAGAACGTTCAAATCCAGAGCATTGACAGGGCCAAATAGGACCCCAATTCTGTACTCATTCTGTCATGTGGTAAAGGTTGTGAACCTTGAATCCAACTATTTTGTCCCCACACAAACACTGTACATCTCTCACGGAAAAGGAAACACTTTCTGAAAAGTTAGTGGTGTCACCATGTTTTGAGGTCCCCAAATAAAAATTTTTACTTGGACTGTGTTGATACTTTTCATCATATTGGCACATGCACTTTCTTCATAGATGATCACATCTTCAAACCTTTGGGTGTTCCTCAAAGGCGTGTTAAGGCGCACTGCTCTACCAAAATCAGTCATGGCAAAAGGGTTGCATCATAAAACTAAAATTCCGAAAATGTTATGGAAGTTTCATTGAAGCATAGCAATGGCTTGAGTCAACAGCTGAAAAACACGATTTCTCATGATTTGATAATGACTATCCGCATATTGATGTATCATGTTACAGAACAGGCCCATTTTCGAAAGCTATATAAGTTCAGGAGAAAATTGGTTATGAACATAGGTACTCTCTAAGCCAGTATGGAATATTGTAATTTCAATCCATCGGTACATTTTCAACGCATCGTGAACCGTTTTAGTTTATTTTTTTAAACCACAAACACAACAAACAAACATACACACAAATAAATAAATAGACAGACAAATTTAAAAGTGCTACTGAAATATCTATTGGTTCACTCAAAAGCAACATGTTTGCTATGCTTGAAAACATGAAAGGAATCCTTAATTTACTAAATTTTATACAAAGGCAATTCTTATATAAAATAACCCACTCATATTTTGAATATATTCAATGTTTTTATTCTCTATACACTTTAGAGTAGATCTGTAGAGGAAATTCTGATCAAATGAAGTTACGCTTCATTGCACAGTGTCAATAAGCAGACAAAGTCTGAATCACAAGTTCGCAAGAGTACCTGTAGAGCGGTCAAACATGGATATGAACTGAGTGCATAGTCCCATCAGAAGTTATCACAGATGGTGCTTGGTTGCATCAAAAAATATCACAGACTGTACTGAAAGTTAAGGCATTTTCTGAGTTCAATAGAGCAGAAATTGACTCATCACTGTGTCACATAAAGCACCTTTAAATGTCCATTCAATAGGATGTGTAGCCACCATGGTTGTCAATGCACTGTTGGCAGCGTTTTCGCATGCTGTAGATGAGCTTTCCCACAAGTGCCTGAGGTATACTGTCCCACTCCTCCAGAAGATAAAGCCGTAGATCTGCGAAGTGTGAGTTAGGACCCATCTTCTGGCACACATTTCTTTTCATATGGCTCCACAGGTGCTCAATCGGGTTGAGGTCAGGTGAGCATGCTGGCCATTCCGTCACCTCAACACTCTCACCATCCAGGTAATCACGAACCACAGCTGAAACATGTGGCCTGGCATTGTCGTGCATCAGCATGAAGTTGTCTCCAAAGGCACCCGCATATGGAATAACATGGGGTTCCAGGACATCCGTTATGTACCGTCTGCTTGTCATTGTTCCTTCCATGATGACGAGGTCTGTCTTGCCATTAGCAGAGATGCCGGCCCAGACCATGATGCTGCCCCCTGCGTATGCAACTGTGGGCTAAACACAACACGCAGCGTGTCTCTCCACTCGCCATCTCCATGCACGAACACGTCCATCACTTCTGTGGAGGGAAAAGCGACACTCCTCAGTGAAGAGAACATTGCTCCATCCTGCATGTGTTGTACGGACATGTTCTCTTGTCCACTGCAACCAAGCAACCTTGTGACGTGGGGTAAGAAGCGGCTTTTTCACCATGCTCCAGGACCTTAAACCAGCAGCATGCAGTCTGTTACGAACAGTCTGGATGGACATGCGTCTTTGGTGAGGATTGGCTCTCTCCAGCTGGCTCTGAATATCAGGACCTGTGTGGCTCCTACTCCTCACTGCTGCATTGACGATGAAACGGTCTTGTTGCCTGGTGGTCAGCTTTGGCCTTCCCGGGCGTGGTAAATCTGCAACATCATTTGTGTTTTGGTATTTTCTCAACAACTCATTGATGGATTTGTGGTTCACACCCATTGACCGTGCGACAGCTCTGGAACTTTCACCGGCTTCAACGCGACCTATGGCTCTTGCCCTGTCCATTTTGGTTAGCCTTGGCATGGTGATGTTCACAGTTTGACCAGTGATGGCGAATCCATAACTGACAGAAAAAAAACCCATGCCTTTATACCCATGATTGGCACAGTTTCTGGCCACATTACACAGGTATGGTGAGAGAAATCAATGGTCAGGAGGGTCCTAACAGGGACAGGAAAGACCACTCATGATCCTTTCTGCGAAGTGCAGTTTTTGACTTTGTGTCCCATTCAGCCCATGTGCAGTCAAGCATGGGCTCCAACTCTGCTCATCTTTACACATGATGTAATCAAAGGATTATGCTACACATACATGTGCGTATCTTTAAATTACCTAAAAAAGTATGGGTACACCATTAAATTATTTAAGCGGAGGGTTATTAATTTTGCCTAGTTTAGTATATACATATGTGGTTTTTTTTTGCATAATTAGCCAAGTCACTTTGAGGATCCTGTCCACTTTTCGAAACCTTGCTTCTACAAGTGGGCCTTGACAGGCAGTTTGTATGTCAGTGGAGCACCTTTTTTTCTTTTAATTGGATGACTGTTACAAATACTATGCTTGCACTTTGGGTCCGATAATGCATCCGACTTATTTGATGTGTTGTAAAAATGGTACATAAATCACAAAAGGCGCTTGGTTCAGAACATTTTAACGGTGTTGGGGCATACCCAACGTACCAGCCAGTGACAAATAAGAGTATTCATACGAGAGAACTTGTTCGTTCAAACTGGGATGCATACACATATTTTAGGAGTACATTGGCCTACTCAGATGTCAGAAATGGCGCACTATTCCCAGAAACGTGTGCACCAGAACAGCTGAATTCATTGGTAGCTTCAAAAGAAAGGATCTAAACTGATGCTGGATCCAAACCAATCTTATATTTGAACTTTCATTTTAAGAGTCTTTGTACTTGTTGGAATTGTAGTGTAGAATGTATTTGTCCTCAACTCAGGGAACTAAGGAAGATAAGTACCAGTTTACCAGGCCACCATCTGTCAAGTGTATCCATGCCGTGAATACCTATGTATTCACTGCATAATTTGGTACCTGGGTTGCTACATACAATTTTTGTTTACAGACCACCATAATATATGATGTCACACATGTATACTCACCAAAAATTCTTGAGTGGGAGGCAGAGATAGAGACACACAGGGACAGGCAAAGAGAGACAGAGCGAGACACAAGTGGAAAGCAGTGAAATAATGTTCAAATGGATTGAAATATAACTTTCAATGACGCGAATGCATTTAATCCCAAACTTTACTTTTATTCTTCGTACAAGGTATCAAAGTTACTTTCAACAATTTCATTACCAAAGTAGACTACAGATCCATATATGTTTATTCACTTCTTTAAATCGTGCCAAGAAACACAAACACATAATATTAGTATTATGTCTTTAACGCCCACAAGACATCTTAGGATCAAAAGAAAACCAGAAACACCCAGATTGGCAAGTACATGTCCAGCCAGGAAAGAGCTTTGGCCAAGTATAAGGCCCTACGATACTCCATTATCTCAATATCATCAGCCTATGACTGTCCAGATGAATTCAACAACTAATCACCCCACTCTTAGCAGCTGACGCAAAAGCGGTGGTTCGTCAAACTGACAGCGTCAAAGTCTATTTGTACGTAGGCTTCCAGCACTAGGCGCAAACTACATAAATACTGTACTAATACTGGACGCTGGTTTAGAGAACCATGCTGTTTTGTGGTGACTGTGCTGAAAGGGCTTCCTAGTTTGTGAATAATTATATTGTCCATACAGGTTGGCACGGTAACAACTCTTGAACCACCAGGACACTTGTACCACTAGATATCAACCTACTCTTAGCAGCTAACGCCAAAACGGTGGTTCGTCAAAGCTGACACGGTCAAAGCCTATTGTGCTGAGGCTTCCGCCACTAGGCGCCACCTTCATAGATACATTACTAATAATGGAGCCTGGCTTAGATAACCATGCTATTTTATGATAACTATGCAGAAATGATTTCCAATTTTGGGGATCGGTATATTGTCCATTCAGGTTGGCACGGTAACATCTCTTGAACCACCAACCACACTTGTACAACTAGAAGAGAAAGAGTCAATGTATTACTTTGTGCATTTGAATTATGTCATGGTAAAAGTTCGTTTCATAGATATTTTGTGCATATAAATGTAATTTTAATATCATTTAGAACAAAACAATGAAACTGGGTTTACGGTTTGGCCACCCCAAACGTTACACAACTGGTATGAAAATGTCCCACTTTGCAATATCATCATTAAAAAATCCTCACGTTTGGAGAAAAAGATTCAAAATTTATACGCATAAAATTTCACAATCTTCTATTTACAATTCAAAATTTGAAAGAACAAAAAAAAGTAATGCTTTGGATTAGACGGAACCAATGAAATAGTATAGAAAATCTTGGGTATGCTTAATTCACATTATGGTTATAGAAATTTCATTGCAGATGCAGTGTGGAGTAATTAATTAGGTGCGGGTCGGCTGGCTGTATCTTTGTCACTCAAAAACGTTTTGACACACGCAAGTGTATCAAGGAAAAGGTACCCTAAACTTTGCTCCTTTATGATATGTTATCAATGCAAAATTGCTGTAATTCGGCTCCCAATTGGTGGTGTTTTCTTTGTCATATCTGATAGAGTTGTCTTTAACATTGACATTTTGTTGTGATAACGATGGTGATGGCCATTCCAAGTTGGCAGTTACCGCCCGCCCATATTGGAATTGTAAATAGCCGCAGGATTAGTCTGCTTTCAGATAAGAATTAGTTTTGTTTCATGGTTATCTACATTAGCAGGACCTGTTGGTGTTACTTTGGTCGTAATTTCGTGGAAACGTTGAGGGTGTTTTCGCAAAATATTTTTCTTCATTATCCCACACTATTTAATCAACGATGCTAAATCCATTCAGCATACAGCTACAAATCAAAAAAGCAAAGACGACGGCTGTTGGCACTGATGGGCTGGTATTGGTATCAAGTATCGGATATTGAAGGTATCGGACTTTTTTGTGCAATATCAGCTATTGGGGCCGTATCGGATTAAACAGCCAAAAGATAACCGCCGCTGCCTATCATATAATATATGTAAAACTTCCATATCTATCTTTAATCATATTATGTGTTCAATCTTAATATATTGCTATTGCAACTATTTCAATCAATACTGTATCATTCATTAGTAAATTCTAATTTATATCGAATGTATGTAATATATATATGTACATATATATGATAATGAATGATACTGTATCGGATCAAATAATATCAATTGTAATTTATTAAGATATATATATATACATATATATATATATATATATATACATATATATATATATATATATATATTTATATATTACAGAACCTGGGATAAACATCCATTCGATAAACTTGATTCTTTAATCCATGGTTGGTAACTAATACTAGTATCAGGCTGCAAGTTCTAGGCAATGCATGGAGAAAATATATATCAAATCAGTAATTGTGACCCTAAGTGTCTACTAACAAATTACTACAAACATTTCTTTTTTTAAAAAAATGCCTGATTTAAGTGGGAAGTTGTCCAGGATGAAACTAGGTTATAGGTACAGAACGCACGACGCAACTATTTTCTGATAAGGTAAACACGCTACGCTTTATCGACAACAAATATAAAGTTCCTTGATTTTCAGGATTTAATTATGCACAAATTAAAAACGGGGACCTGAATCACGGATATGCATTAAACATATGGGTCATAGCGACGGGAATAATTATGACCACACTGACTTAGCATTTTTATCTTTTTTGTTTTAAATCTTACTCACTGGTAGCATTAATTCGTAATTATCGTGTCGGGTATGAGAATGGGATGGAACAAAAATATTTAGCATCTGGAGCTTATTTCACATGAACTCATCCTTAACTTTCTGTCTTGTTTAAATATTTGGTTCGTATTGTGTTTTCCATTTTCCCCGTGTACTCTGATTCTACACGGTACGCAGTGCTCCAATTACTATGACATGTAGCGTTGGTATAAAATAGTCGTAACAAAGTTCAACATTAAAATACACTTTGCCTCATGCCTAAAGCAATCACTACAAGTGCCAAGACCTTACTTTGTCCACGACCCCTGCAACTCCCATAAACAGCAGGGAATGGTCCAACAGTAAGTCTATTTTTTCACCCAGCGGTTCACAAAAAAAAAACAAAAACCAAAAAAAAAAAAAAAAAAAAAAAAAAAAAACGGAAAGAAAAATCAGTCTTAAAATGTGAGGCAAATGAATTTATTTTTAGTGAATTGGTCCACTGCCTCAGAAAATAAAACCAAGCATTATGCAAAATAAAAAATTGTATTCAATTCCATCATGTTTGGCTCTACGCATAAAATATGTAAACTTTCAAGTCTGCAAATTCAGTCTCGTCTCCTTAAAATATACATTAATTTTAATCAACATAAGAAAACAATTGACCAAGCATCGCTGTTTGGCGTACGTCTGATAGATACTTGCCTTGGCGCAATTTCCTCCCCATTTGAGCTTATCGTTGTCTCTCTCTGGAGTGGAGAAGGCCTCTCCGTTGTGGTATCCCAGAGCATCACCTGTTTGATTCCATAGATAGATATGAACTCTTTCCACCCTAATGACGCTATTTTTTCCCGTTAATATCTAAATGTCGTCTGTTAATTGTAAATTACTAATTTAGGAATTATTTTTCAAAGTTTTGGATGCAACTTGCATGGAAGATTATTCCAAACTAGATGTCCATGGTCAGCAAATTTCCTTTGGCGCGCTGTGGGTGCAATGCGCCCAGAACGGACCAAGGAAAGCTGTTGCCTCGGTCTTCTATCAGGACGGAATGAGTCAAGCAATATAACACGTGTCCCCAGCCCTTGCTTATTTCGCCTGTTCTATATGTTCATCTCCATTTCGTAAGTCTCGCTCAGTTACCCTAATGTGAAGATTTCTTTTTTTAAACATTTTATTTTGATACATTTTGGAAGACAAATTATGTTGTATTCCTCGTGTATTAAACCTTTAGATCTCAGTTACGGAGGATACAGTACAGCCCATGGTTTTTGGTCCAACCAGGCTAGCATGTAAGTTCCTCGCTCGCATCAAAAGCATAGACTTCCCGTGTGAATGGCGAGGTTGGCGTGCCATTGGCGGGCAGTATTTGCATAGAAGTAATATATTTGCATGCTAGCCAGCATGCTGGCCAAATTTGCAACGTGCGTTTGGTAGGCTAGCAATGATATTAGACAAATGCACGATGCAAATCCCCATTTCTTTCTCTGTGGCACAGAAGGAAGTCGCAAGCGCACATTCCTCGCATCAAATGCACGTGTTGCTTGTTAAAAAGAAAGACTATGAGGCTGGGGGATGGTCATTTTTATGCAAATCAGCTGGCAAGCATGTTAAGCATGTTCATGCTCAAAGTAGGCAATGGCACTTGCGTTTAGTCACCCGCATCCGATGGCATCGCGTAGCATTGCTCCATTCGTATCCGGAGGTGAATTTGTCGCATTGCCTGTCTGAGCAGTTGTTCTAATGACCACACTCAGCACGATGCGAGTACGTGAAGCGTCATGCTGGCAAAATTGGCATTTGCTCACTGGCGCAAATGTTAAAACCGATACAAGCAATGCCGATCATAAGTCACTGGCTGTGCTGTGGGTATCTGCACCAAATTGGCCATTTTACACAGACATATTTCTAATACTTGTTTTACGATCTAAATCCTGCAAAAACTATTAATTATAATTGTAGTTAGTTAGGTGCTCAGCACCCAACACGCTCCGCTGAAAGCTATTGATTCAGCCTTAATTCGAGTAAAAAGTATTGGATATTGTGATTTTTAAAGTTTAGCAATTGTCACTTGGGTGAGAAGTGGGTATGGCATCCAAGCCACGGCACAACAAAGCGGACACATGGTTCAGCTTGGCATGCTGTGTGTAAACATACGAATTTTAAGCATGTGTAAAGGTCTAACAGTGTCGGACACTAGGGCTTTTTCATTCAGAAAAAATATTTGTGATCATTATTCCCGCTTATTCGGTCGAGATTCCACAAGCAAGCTAAGTACCCATTATATGCATAAATTGCCTGGCTACATGCTGTACAACATTTATTTTGTGTGTAGCTCATCGTTATTTTCTTTGCTTGTTGTTTGTTTTTGTCTGGTAAGGACGGGTACATCCAGTTATTATGAGTGACATATGACGGATGCGCAAGGTGTTGTTACAGTTCATTTGGTATTATTATTTTTTACTACATTATTGATACGCAGTTTCCATCATAAATGTACAACCTAAATATTGATATGATGGACCTATTAGTTGTACATGGATTTTGAAAAAAAAAAGTCTTGACTTATCGGGTGACTATCCATGCCACAAATGATATTGACAATGACCATGGTGAGATGATCATGATGATTATTTGACGGAAAATATTAGCATCAGCATCCAATAATAACAGGAGAGCCTCACCGGCATTTCCACTATAATTACGGACATGAAGTTGATATTTGTTGTCTTCTGAATCCACCCAAAACTGCTCGTAGATCGCTTCACGTCGGTACGACCTTTTGCCTTTTCTAGTCTCCCAAAAGACCACTTGCAGCTTGTAACTTATAAAAAAAAAAAAAAAAAACAGGAATTCGGTACATAATATGGACGGATGGATTAACAGCATTAGTGTTTTGACAGATGTCTAGCATAACACGCCTTCCTGAAATTATCCTCCAAAATAACAGATGTCCTCAAATGGTATTTTGGTCAAAGAAATTATCTAACTAACTAACTAACTAACTAACTAACTAACTAACTAACTAACTAACTAACTAGCTAACTTACTAACTAAACTAACTGACTGACTGACTGACTGACTGACTGACTAACTAACTAACCCGAACTAACTAACTAACTAACTAACTAACTAAACTAAACTAACTAACTAACTAACTAACTAACTAACTAACTAACTAACTAACTAACTAACTAACTAACTAACTAACTAACTAACTAATAATGATAATAAAATAAATAAAGGAAACGACTGTCCAAATCAGTATCATGACTTCCTGACTTTCAGCCTTGTCCAGAAAAGAAAAAGTGAAAACATTACGTTCCGTGTAAATACCTTGTTATTTGATAAAGTTGTCCGTAGAACAAGTCAAACATATCTTTTCTTACTCTTTTTGTGTTGTCAGATGATGAAGCTTTTCTAGACCCATCCAGTAGTTGGTATTTTCTCCAAGCACTCCGAACCCTTTCTTGTACTCAGCCCAGTTTCTGTTAAAGCTGACAGACTTGTCCACTCTGCGCTGGATGAGGGCCCAGCCCGTATCTGCTTTGACGTCACACCACGCACGAAACTCGGGGAGTCCCTTTACTTTGATGACAAAGATGCCACTTTCTGAGGCACCATGCTTCACGAACGCGCCACAGTCTTCGTAGCCTGTGATGATGCAAAGTTCATATTGACACATGAATAGTTATTCCGATTCCATATTCGTTAATGCCAGCAAACTCAACTACTGCTGCACCGGTATATTTAAAAAAAAAAATATTCTGAGGAGTCTGGTTGTGCATGGTTCGTAAATGTTGGATTTTTTTCTCAATTTGTACATTTTGTTTTGTTTATCTTATTTGTTTATATTTTTTTCTGGAAAATTCAAGACAAAAATATAAGTCTTCATCCGGCGATTAAATAGTACGTGTGTTCGTGATTGGTTCTAGACAAATAAAAAAATGATAGAGTTGAATGGGGATATCATGTTTTGCTTTATATTCAGCATGCTCAGGTGTAAAATCCCTTTTGTAGGGCTTAGTCCTAATCCGTTAATCTTTTCAGTGCTTTGGTTTTGGACGTAGTCAACACTTTTCTGTCAATGTGCCCAAAACAAACCGATGAAAGCTGTTGACCTGGACCAGTTTTATCTTGTTTGGAACTATACGCATATTAATACTTGGATGAGAGCTCTTCTCAGGAAGCATGTTCAGGTGGAATTAGTGTAGTGTGTTGGTACTTACGAGCCGTAACATGTGTTGTCTCCTGGATTGGTGCAGTAGTCGTCTCAGGAATTAACGCTGTTGTCGTACCCTCTTGTGTAGTTTGTGGGCGTCCAGTCCGGCCATGTGTTTGCCTTTTAATACACTTCGGCATTATGTAGATCGTCTTGAAGTTGATTTTTGCTTTTTGACCTACAGTTATAGTTGGTTGAGGTTGTTGATCTCTTATAATATGCATCCAAACTCATGCTGTTTTGACACACTTAAAACCATTCGAATAGCTCCATCAGGCATCAGCAGTGCAGTACGTCAGGCAGGTAAGGATTATATCATTACCACTGCCTAAAACGTGACGCATACTCTGCTTCCATTACATGCTTTGATTCGCAAATACGTGACCCGCTATATATAGATAAGACTCGTTTGGGACCCAGCCCTGAGAAAAACTTGACCTGATTAATAATTATAGCTGAGGGAAAACAATATCCAAGCCTTTGAATTCTTTTCTAATGAAACAGATTTTCGGTTTCGAGAGAAAAAACAACAACAACAACAACAACAACAACAACAACAACAACAGCAACATCTCTTTCTAGTACTCTGCGCTGATCATCGTTACTCACAAGGCATATATAATCCGTTTTGACCCATTGTTCCTGCCAAAGTTATGCTGTTACTCTTGTGAGTATCAGTATTAGAATTGTCATAATTGTTGATATAATAAAGGGTCATGGAACTACGAAAAACAAAACAAACAAAAAATCAAAGCATTTTATACAAATACATCACTACTGTGTCCAATTATTTGACATCCACGTGACTTCTTTCATTCGTCACCGCCAGGACATACAGATGTAAGTAGCAAAGACCGTTATTTTTTAATGGTTGGTAACTTACATCTCAATATGAAACGGCTGCTGAAAACTTACTTGAGTAACCGCTCGGGCATTTGCATCTAGGTAGAAAAATATCAACGCCAGAATGTACAGGACCCCCATAAGAGCACCTCCCTGGTAGACATGTTTGTTCACATCTGTGCCTTTCACAGAACCGTCCTGATAAAGATTAAAGAAAAATATTGTTAAAAAAAAAAAAAAAAAACTCTATTTTTTAACAGAGGCCTATTGAAGATGTATGCGCAGATACGATTCTTTGTGGATTTTTCTACGTTCGAATATTTTTTTTTTTTTTTTTTTTTTTTTTTTTTTTTACAATTTGTTGTTCCTTCTTGCGGCCTGGCGCCTTCTGGCTGTGTACATAATTAGACATACGAAAATGCGTTATTTTGAACAATTAAAGCACAGCTTTACTCCAATAATTACACCATGTACGCCAAAATAAAATTAGCCAATTTTGTTTCGTCAACAGCTTATAACATTCCCATTTGTCTCACTCTGTTCCTGATCCCCGTTTAAATCGAACAGTGCATAACCGTTGATCGTGCCCCAACCCCCTTTTCCCCTCCGGATTTATTTATTTTTATTTTTTAATTTTGATTTTGACGGGGAGGGGGGGGGGGGTAAAATTACTTTCCAGTGGCTGTTGTGGGAATGTGAATCACACAGAGCACTATAAAAACCTAGGATAGTCTGTAATAAGCATTGCTTTATCGATGAAAAAGCACATGAAAAAATAAAAGTATAAATAAATGTATCAATCAATCAATCAATCAATCAATCAATAAATAAATAAATAAATGAATGAATGAATAAATAAATAAATAAATAAATAAATAAATAAATGAATAAATGAATGAATGAATAAATAAATAAATAAATAAATAAATAAATAAATAAATAAATAAATAAATAAATAAATAAATAAATAAATAAATAAATAAATGAATAAATAAATAAATAAGCACATAAACAAATAAATAAAAAATAAAAAACAGGAACTGCTGGCTTTCTTATTTCTACGGGTCCGGGTACAGCATGAGACCTCCGGAAGGAATGCCGTCAAAATCAGTCAGGCTCATAATGGAAGATACACATACATCACAAACATAGCAACAAAGCGGCCTGTCACCACTGTATCTAAAGCAATTAGGTAATGTGCTGAGCACTTAACACTGCACATTTGTAACTGCCAAGTAACATTGAACTGCCTTGACAGAAGAGTAAACTTCGGATTGCAATACGAGTGCAATAAACCGATGGCATTGCCGTCTCAAACTGTTGTTTCCTACAAATCAATACGCAGGACTTCAAATGGTCCTGTCAGCGCCAAAACAAATGCACGACCAAAACTTAATGTGCGCTTAAAATTCCTAATAATTAAGGAGGAAAAACGTACAGAGTCTGAAAATTATAAATAGCTGTTGACATATGTCTGAGGTGTAAAATAAATAAATCGACGTGCTCTTCATTCAGATTGGAAAACGATACGCTTACAATTCTTTAGGTGTCAATTTTTGAACTTTCTTATTTTTTGAGACCACACTTCAACCTTCACTTATTGCATTAACGTTGCTCCAAATGTGTACGGAAAGTGACTTTTTGTGGTCCATATAGGCAAATGTCGTGTTATGCCTTATGGGGCGGTGGATGTGTTGACAGTTGGACGGTAAATATGCCAGTTTGTCCGTGTGTCACTTTGTGTCAGAACTCACAGGGTGCCAGCACGCAAGTTATGTAGTCTGCACTAATACTATGTACCGGAAGAATATCTCAGGAAATGGGTTTTTGTGAAAAATACACCAAGTTGCCGCATGGCATCCTGAGGATATAATTGATTTGGCTGCCATTTTTCTTTTAAATTTGGTTTTGTACAGTTTGGTTTGATTTCACGCGTGGCTTTTTTTTTTTGGGGGGGGACTAATACTTTAAATGTCCACTAGTTTACTATTCTTTAAAAACTGGAAATTTGCAAAACTATTCATGAAAACTGTTTATTATTTGGAACTATACCAGTCGAACGACAAGTTTCTTTAGAACTGCTCAAGGTTCTCGGGAGGTGAACAGTAAAAGCGGCAACTCAATAAAGGGGTTTACGGTTTCTTCAACCAAACCGTCTCGCCAGAGGGTCGGACAGTTTGGTAAACTCAATTTCGTTTTCGGAACAAACGAACCAACAGTTGCGTACAACCGGTTGCATGTTAGCAATGTGTTAGGTCAAACGAATGACCCTTAGTTGCAAAATAAATGCAAAGTAGCAGACGTAACTTACTGTAATTGAACAGAACTTCCACATATTACGCATAGCGGTCCAATTCTGTAACATGCATTGATTGCCTCACTCCTACGAGCCCTCCTGTCAAAAAGGTTAAGCCTCGCCGCACTTATCTTAACTGCCAAAATCAGCACTAAAATATCATATTTTGTTGACGTGATCAATATATATTTATCGTGACTTGTAAACATGGTTTAAGGGACGTTATTTAAATAAAATGAGCATGACATCAGCGTCACACTTTTGAAAGCTTGGTTTAGTAGGGTTCAAAGGATTAAACATGACTTCCAGGTAACCAAAATGCCATATGCATTAATCTTCGCCGCTTTGCGAGTGCTGCAACATCTTTCTTGCATAGAACCTTTTGTACAGTACTCGCTTTCATTTTTTGCCTGGTTTGCCATTCAAGTGCATACCGATTGCGCTGCCGTACATATTGGCATAATCTATTTAAAGTATACAGACCACATCTAAAGTCATTATGTGTACCTATGCGACTCATTTCTCAACTGGTGAATCAGCATACAAGCCAATCTTTTAAAGACCACAGTTAACATTTATTAATGCCAGTGACGGATTTGTTGCTGTTAAATTAATGAAATTGCACATAATCTAATATTGACACCAAAGGTATTCACAAAGTAAGTTTACAACCACATGTACAAGCCTAGAAATAGAACCACGCTGATAGCGGACGATTATACGTCATTTAATGCAGAGTTGTCACATTGGGATATGGTATTCGTTGTGATGTTTTAAGCAGCACTTATATTGTCACAAATCATGCCAACTTACCAAAAATAATTGAGTAGCTATAATGATCTTACATAATTTTACAATGAACAACAGTGTGACCTAAATTTCAAAACACGAGAGACGGAAACATGTTCAACTCGTTTTTTTTTTGTTTTGAATTTCATTTATTTATTTATTTATTTATTTATTTATTTATTTATTTATTTATTTATTTATTTATTTATTTATTTATTTATTTATTTATTTATTTATTTATCTATTAATTTATTTATTTATCTATTATTTTGGCTGTTTTATTTTTTTTTTGTACAATAAAATAGACCATAAAACCGTACTCATAACAAACAAAGAAGCAACCAAACACACACACACATACACTCACACACACACACACACACACACACACACACACACACACACACACACACAAACCCAATTGAACAGAGTTCTGACTCTGTTACATACGTAATTCATGTATAATGCTGTTGCTATACAAAATTACACGAGTTCGTTTTCTCTGTCAAATAAATACTACAAAAAGCAACAAGTATGCATATACATATTATGGTTGCAGAACATACAAGGAAATCGCTGGAAAATGATGGTTTATCAAAGTTTGTTGCTGATTTCGACAGTTTCAATTCAGCCGAAAATGTTCCTTAATTATAAAGTGCAACAATTTTGGGTTTACTTAATAAATGGAACAACTCATCACAGAAGCAGTGCTAACAGATTATAAATTTCAAATCGTGTAATGAATGACAAAAAGGTTTGCATATTTACATTGACTGCCTTCGGCGATAAGTAATTTGGATATGTTTTATTTTTTATCATATTGTAACGTGTTTATGTGCAGGCCGCTTCTGAAGAATGAATCGCTGTATAATATTGTATTACTTTGTATTGTATTGCATAACAGTGCCCTGCAGTGCTTTCTTCTGTACTGTAATATGTGACTAATGAAATATTACGTATTGTACATGGTGGAGTTAATGAAGTGATTTATTAATTCATTCATTCGTTGAGCCAGGTTACAACGATTACCCGCTGTTGGTGTAGGTTGCCATTGAATAAACAGGGTCATCAGCATTCACTTTGTTAAACTAGTGTAGGAATACATATGTGCAGAACCCCTAACATGGGCTGGAGAACTCGCCCTCCTCCCTACCCTCTACTCCCACCCCCGCCCCCGAAAAATTACTCAGAACGTATGCACCTGGGGGGAGGGGGGAGCCAGGCAGGTATGAGCCCTCCCATATGGGCTCTATAATTAACTGTAATGAATTGTAAAGTCACTGGTAAGACTGATGATCTCTCTCCTGCGTATTTTGCTGGAGAGGCGTGTCAGTTGATAGGACACAAAACATTTTTGGTAAGCTCAGAATAGTGAATCTGCATTTAGGGGTGGGGCGTGGCATGTTAAATAACTAATATGAAGTTAGGTGGGATATTATTACTGTTTTTAATATTTGAACTTTGATCGCTAAATTGGAAACACTTTTGACAAAGAGCAGGATACTGTTTTCAGATAGTCGTAAACATAAAAGCATATGATACAAAACCGAAACGCTGGACATGAGAGAGTCAGTGACATGGTGCCTATAACAATCATTAGACAAGATAAACATAAACACAGAAATATATACCAGTATACCCATAGCGACAATGGCACTTTGGGCCGGAAACACCATTGATGCATTTAGCATGATTACGGCATGGGCGGCCTGCACAGTAGTCGAATTGTATTACCTTGGTCTTACAACCGGCACCTTTCCATCCTACAAACAAACAAATTCTCAAGGATCATTTTCGATGCATCTGGAAAAAAAAGGGTTATCGTAAAGAGAAAAAGTTCACAAATAATATGATATTCCAATCTCTAAATGTCGTTGAAATTAGTTGCAGTCAATTAGTGCTTCTTTTATAATACGACTGGATTAAAGCTAGGATGATCCAGTACATAACGCGTACTTATAATCTGTGTAATGCCATTAATGCCTCTCGGTGAAAAGAAATGTGGGGAAGATTCAGAATATAATATTTTCAAACTTTTTTTTTAAAGTTATACGAAAATGTATCCCAGACTTATTTTGTACCTTTTCTACATATTTTCTTCCCGGTACCGGGAGCGCAAGTATAATGGCCACCGACGTCATCCCTTGGTTTGCATTGCACATCACAGGTTGGCCCGTATAGGTAATTTGCGCATATAACTGATGTTTGGATCACAAGTCTGTAACAAAGATTGGGGGAATTACACCAAATGCAGGTTATGATATCAAAACTTCCATCCCTGTCATAAAATTGCCGTCTTTGTGATTGTCCATTACAAACTCCTGCCAATATGATAAACGTAACAAGTAGCTTCAGTCAAGAGCTACATACAGCTTGTGCTGCATCAGCCTGTCATGACCTGAAGATCCGCCTCCAAAGATATACATGAAGTAACGTCAGTATTTTGATATGGAGATACAGCCAAAATGAGATTCCATGGACCTTTTGCAGGGACTCGATAATTGATTCACAGTGAGGCAAGTCTGACTAGCTACCTCTGTTGAAATGAAATACCTAGTAACCAAGTGTGACAAGTAAAGACATTGTAAACAACATTCACGGTCTGCCTGAAGAGCTTTGCTCTGACATGGCGCCGTTATTCAAAGCAAAACGTTCACAGGTCGTAGGTGTCTCACCCTTGGGCAGGTTACCTCTTACGCATGAACACCAGCCAAAATCCAATCCATACAATAATTTGTAAAACAGTAGGAGGAGGATAAGGATGAGGAAGAAGAAGAAGAAGAAGAAGAAGAAGAAGAAGAAGAAGAAGAAGAAGAAGAAGAAGAAGAAGAAGAAGAAGAAGAAGAAGAAGAAGAAGAAGAAGAAGAAGAAGAAGAAGAAGAAGAAGAAGAAGAAGAAGAAGAAGAAGAAGAAGAAGAAGAAGAAGAAGAAGAAGAAGATCTACCTGACTTGCCCTGTTATTTTTTTCCTTGTGCAGTGCTTTACATCAGTTATGCTCTTAATATAAGTCTTGCAATTTTGCTAATAATTCATATCTGTCAAAAATCCTTACATATGTCTTACTTCGTACGGGATTTTAGTGTATACACAGTGGGTGATTTTCGACGCAGGTTGATAGTGATGGATGCCATATCAACGTAGTCGTTTGGATTGATTCCTGGATCGTCATCCCATACCTGCACCTTGAGACCTGCTGATCCCTATTCAAATTATATATATATATATATATATTCATTTAAAGGGAAATGGGAAAGGAAAACAAGTCTAAAGCAAACATTGTGATACTGATTAATAACATTTTTCGTATTCGCCCCTTCGTAATTTGCTGCGTTAAAGTCACGAATTGCAAACATGTTTCATTATCGATCCAATTTATTGGTAAGTCTATGAAGCATTTTTTTCCAGTTCAATTTTGAAACATATACTCAGGAAATCAAGTCAATGGAAACTTGATATAATGCTGTTCGTTCTTTTTCTCGTCACGTTTATCACAAATTTGTGTGTCCTGTTTGCATTTTCATACATTGTCTAAAGCTTAGTTTTCAGATGTTGGATACATTCGCCCTCTGGTCTAAACCGAAATGGACCTACTCAAAAACAAACGGACTAGTGAACAATTCAATCTTCATTTTTATTTATTTATTTATTTATTTATTTATTTATTTATTTATTTATTTATTTATTACTATTATTATTATTATTATTATTATTATTATTATTATTATTATTATTATTATTATTATTATTATTATTATTTGGAGTATATTTCAATTGCAACAGCATATCAGGAGCCGGAATTATACACAAAACATAACATCAAATATGGGTTAAATACTTCCTGACAGGCATTATTCACGCATCCTAACACGTTTGCACAATTTAAAGGCGACCATGCTATTGTAAATAACCGGCATTAACATGAAAGGTTATGAAAGGGTGCCGCTCTGCAAGCGTTTACTTTTTATTTATTAATTGATTGATTGATTGATTGATTGATTGATTCATTCATTCATTCATTCATTCATTCATTTAATTCATTGTTATTAATATTATCATTATCATCATCATCATTATCATTATCATTATCATTATTATTATTACCGGTGGTATTATTATTATTATTATTATTATTATTATTATTATTATTATTATTATTATTATTATTATTATTATTATTATTATTATTATTATTATTATTATTATTATTGTTAGTTGACAATTTGAGAGTTGATTAACATACCTCTCTTAAGTGTTTCGACGTCAAGTGAAACTTGAGCGGGTTTCTCAAATTTCCTATTGTTGACCCAAATATTACATTATTTTGATTGTGTATTTCCTGTGTGCTGGCCGCGCGTCCAATTTTGCAGCTGTGTATATTACTGTTCCTGTAAAAGATGAATGAACAACAAATCGGTGATTTTTTTAGCCATAATATATTGCCAGAAGCTGTGTTGCTCGTACACGTAAGTTAGTCGGTTTTGTCTTAGTGCAATATTCGACTTAATTTCTTCGATTTTGCAGACCAGAATTTGCAAACAGCTGCTCTACTGGCGTGTTCAAATTTATGCAGAAGCTCGAGTGCAACAAACTCCGCAGTGAGAAGCTAACAAGTCTGGTACCTCTAAACCAGGATGACGCTTTGCAGTGGTTAGGAGTAGAATACTAACAGTGACCCATGGTTCTCATTTTAATGTATACATCAAGAGATATATCCACAGGACTGACGATGTAGTACGAGAAGGCTCTATTGAGTGTTTTTGTGTGAGCGTATATGTGTGAATCATTGTACTGTTGTAACAACACTGGGCTTCCACAAAGTGAAATTGAAAGAAACACTCACAATGGCAGTGTATCGAAACAGATTCTGAATTTATAGTCACAGCCATGGGGCTCACAGAAAATCCATCTCCCGTCACAACAATTTCCGTTGGCCAGCTTCCCTTTAGGATTGGTATAATTCAGGAATTTGAGAAAGAACATACCACTTGTCTTGGCAGCATCCTGAAGGAAATAAACAAACTAGATCATAATATGATATTTAGTATCATGTTGAAGTGACGTGCCCTAGAGCCCGACTGTATGGGCTCTAATAGGCAGGCATGTAATCAATTTAGGATTCTCTATTTTTGAAATATATGCATATTGCGAAATATAAGGCTTTTCGTTCACTTTGAAATACTGCCACCAGAGCTCAAACAAGAAGCTTGATTCTCCGGGTAAACTTACCAGCAGTGTGGTAACACAATGTTCATTGAATTTAATTGTTGACATCAGACAAGTCAATTTGTTTTCATGATTTTCATGTTATTCTATGAAATGTATTTTTACATAATTGTAACTGTTTTTATCATCCATATGTTTGCAATATATATTTGTAGTTCGTCGGCAGCAGCACCTGTAATATTCATATGATCATTCCTGTAGTTATAGATGGCACGGAAATCTTCCTTTTATTAAGTACGGGACAAAAATATTGTTACTTTAACCAACATACATACCAATACAGGACGTTGGTGGGCAGGTCCGTAGCCAACAGTTCAAGTGGTTTTCTATATATCATAAGCATGTAGCAATAAATTTCATATCATTAGGAAACATTGCATACTCACAGCATCCTGTGGCCACAACGAGCCAACCATGAGGCTAAGAAGAATGGTCAGCAATACGGAACGGTGCATCTTCGGAACATTCGAATGACAAACTTGACCTGGTAGCCTAGGCAATACAAACAGCACCAGGATATTTTCTTGTTCATGGAAAAAATACAGTATGGAATGAAATGCTCATACTTGTCACGCCTATGACCTTTTCACACATAGTAAATGTCAGAACAACCTTGATAAGATAATTGTGGTAACCCTCTAACCCTAGAGGCAACAGGATACTAATTTAATGAATTAAAAATAACGTGAGCGTAACTTCTCGAATAGCATTTCAAGTGGACGCAATTAGTAACACTTGTTCCGACACCATACGTACAAATAGTGTGAATAAGATAAAAGATATAATAGTTGTAGTGACGTTTCGAAAATTGTATAGAAGATTTTTGAATGAAACAGAATAGTACACAAAGAAAACTGAGGTGTGGTTGTGATTAACTAAATTGTATTAATTCCTCAGTCTGATAACATGACAAAAATTACCCTCGGCGCCAACAATCTGCTTTTCCCCGATTCTGCTCCTTTTTTTTTTTTTTTTTTTTTCCTTTTTTTTTTTTTGAGAATTCGCTGTAGAATACTTTACATGCAATTTATTGTTGTCTATAGAATTTAAAAAAAAAAACCAAAAAACTTTTAAATGTGTTCTTGGGACAAGTTTTGGTGACAGAGACCACTGTATTGTGCTTTACTGAAACGGCCATCAAATAAAAACTCCAAAAGTTTCATAACAAGTTTAAAAATAACTAAAGGAAGCTGGTTTCCATAAGGAATGTGGTCCACTAAAATGTGCATCTCTGAAAAAAAAAATGGTACAATTGCGTTGGATCCTTGCTGAGATATCATGATAACGTCTTCCCCTCGAGCACCAATCAGACAATCTTCAAGATAAATAATTTTAAATTTGATTAATATATATATATATATATATATATATATATATATATATATATATATATATATATATATATATATATATTTATACTTAAATGAAGCTGGTTTTGGATGGGAACCTGGTCCACTATAAAATACATCCCTGACGAAATGTTCGTAAAGTTGCGGTCAAAATGTTTTGAGGTATCGCGGTACCGTCGCCAGGGTTGACAGCACTCAGGCGGCCTTCAAATAAGTACACGAAAAGTTTCATAAAGTTTTGAAATAATCAAAGGAAGCTGGTTTTTTATAGGAACTTGGTCCATCATAAGATACACTTCTAATTAAAATTTGGTAAAGTGCAATCAACATTTTATGAGATATGGTGGCAAGTTGTCAGGGTGGACGCTAGTCCGACGGCTTTCAAATAAACACATTAACAGTCTCATAAAGAGGTATAAAATATGGAAGCAGCTGTTTTTATAGGAACCTGGTCCATCATAAGATGCATCTCTGCGGAACTTTCGTAAAGCTGAGGTCATTTTTTTCCTTCTGAGACGGACGACGCAGGGGACGACAATACCCACCGGCACATTATGTGCAGAGTGTAACAACTACATTAGGAAGAGTTCACTGTGTAATTCTGTGGTTCAGACATAAAACTGACCTGGTCATTGAACCTTATGTAAATTTGTACATATGATTATCAACAACACTTCTCTAAAATTCGCAAAATTTTGAAATGCAAATTGCTTAAATACGATGCAACATCATTCATTCAATGTGCTAAAAACGAATAGAAGAACTTTGCTTCGGAACGGAAAGCTTAACATCTTGATTAATATTCTTTGTCTTAAATAAAATGTAATGTAAAGATGCTGTTACGTTTGCTGTCACGTTCAAAGGGGTGGAATATAAGGATGGCCCGATATGTTAGATCCAAAATAGTCGTTTTTGCGACGGTGCGGAATTGATAACTTGTTTGAGCTCTAATACAAAACTTTTAGGTACTTGACAGGAATCACTATCACCCCTATGGTACATGTAGAAGTTAGAATAATGTCAGAGCTTTTCGGCATAGCTCCATCGATCTTATCATTTTTACCAGTCAAAAAATGGCTTCGCGACGGGGCGGAATGATAAAATTGCATTTTCTGGACACTGCAATTTGTTATTGCCTTTGTATCAAATTTACTGAACATTACAAACAGTTTGGACTTAATTATATAAGTAGAAATTTATGATAATCTGTTCCACACACATTCCATTTACATTCTTTAAACTTTGTATGCAACCGCATAGCCAGAATAACAATAAGGAGCGTGACGGGACGGAAAGCGACGGGACGGAAATTATTTCTAAGTGTTGCATGATCGTTTTCGATTAGCTATCTGTGGCACATGTGTAGTAACTTAACAGTACAACTAACACAATGACAAACATTGGTCATTGTAGATGTTTTTTGGGCCATCTGATACTGTGGATAATAAGTTTACACTATCCATAAGACTTGCCTGCTGAGCAGACCAAGGGCCCTTTTTTGCACTGGGACTTTCTGCATGCTGCAATCACAGCAAATTGCAGTGCTGCTCAGCCAGCCAGCTATACGAGCCAGGACAGAAAATCGATAATTAGTGCACTGAAACACCCTTTAAACGGCATGTCTCAAAAAGGGAAACCAGACATATTTCGCCTAATTTAACTCCCCTCTTTACGATAACATGAAAATTACCACGATTTTCGGCTCTGTATTCAAAGTTATTGCGGTTTTAAACTGCTCCTTGCATCCTTGTGAACAAAAAGCGGAGATCGTGGTTTTCCGGGAAGCGTAATGAATATTCATTAAAAATAGATCATGTGACCTAGAGTTGTCCAATGCAAAATGGCGGGACGCCCGAAGCGGGCCAGTCAACAGTGCTGCGTGAAATTCTGGAGCAAGACCAACTTGGACCACGTTTCCCTGTTCAGTTTCCCAAGGGATGATACTTTGTGGAAACAATGGGCCAAGATTGTCAAATCATTGAGGTATTACCTCCATGGTCAAATGCAAACGAAGTGATGACTGGGTGCCCGAGTCTGGGAATATACATGTATGCTCTGACCATTTTACCATTCACGATTTCGACTAGCCCCAAGGGACCTCCCCTCGCTTTGTTAAGCTTGCGGGTGGGTCCCAACTCGACTCCGCTTCAGCCAGGTAGTTGACCCTTCTAACCGAGATATCTCCCGTACTACGGCATACCCCAATGAAATCCACCCACCGTTTTATTCTTTAGGGTGGTGGCGCGCCGGGCGCTATATAATCGGATATGTTAGAGCAATATAATATGCGATATTCCATGCATTTACACGCTAACCGGAGAATTCGTCTGTTTTTGTCGGCCATGAAGGTTGACCAGTTATGCGTCTACGCATGCGTGACCGGAAAAATGCGAATATCAACAGACCGCCGTGTGTGAGGCGCGCCACAACAAGGATGAACGGAGGAGTTGCATTTTTCAAACGTGTGCAGCGTATTTGTGGTGTTTTATCTCTGTAAATACGTATAATGGTTTGCTTAAGACTTTGACATGGGTAAAGAGTGTAAATAATCACTTCAGGAATCTTAAATTTAAGAAAATGGAATCTAGTGTAATTACTCATAAAATAGAAATGGGGTTTTGTGTGCATTAACTAGGGGGGGGGGGGATTTCAGAAGAAGACAGGTGGATATTCAAGGTATTCTGTAACCTCACTAACTTCCTCCAGTTATTTTGGGAAAGTTTTCCCAGGAAAACTGTCACCCAGGTCTTTCTTCAAGACTTAATTTATATGTAACAAATGTAGGAATAGAAGACAGTGTACACCCCCAACCCAACCCTGCAAAAAGAAAAAGAAAAAAAATCAGATTGAAGATTGCCAGGAAAGAATTTCTTTTAGTTTTACACATGTCAAAACGAGAGGTTGAAATGTAAAAAAGGATTGCTTGATTTACTTGAAATGTAATGATACTTTTCTCCTTTAAAGTCTGTCCCAGAAGTACAAGTGGGAAGAGCCACCCATAATTGCAGCGTTTTTAGCACCAACATTGTTCCATCTCCTCAGTTGGCCTTTCATGAGACTTTTAAGTGGTGAAATCACTATTGTGATATGTTTTGGCAAGAGAGCGGGAAGCTGAGAATAGAAATTAATTTTAAAATTCGGTTTAGTTACACCAAAGCAAATGTCACTTTATGATAAAAAAAATATGATGAATTTTAAGTAATGTGAATGGATGAATAGAATGGGTCTGTCTTAAGAAATTTATGTGCACTACAGGCATGAGGGTACACCCCCCCCCCACTATGCCACCCTGAACATAATTACCCCCCCCCCCCCCCGGGGGCTATCGGTAGCAAGCAGTGGTCTACGACAGTTACAAGCTTGCATAATTGTACTTGACATCTGGTTAAGAAATGTCAAATTTTGATCGCGTTCTCTTGACTTTAAAGGGGTAATGCAGTGATAATTTACAATTTTTTAGTTGTTTTATATAATAAATGTGGACCCATGACAAAAAAGGGAAATCCCAACAAACACTGCAACAATAAACATCCTGCACCAGAAAGGTAAAACAAACCAATGATGACACCTACTCCTCACTTTGAAAGTCTCCAAACAATAAAGCTCTATTTCGCTGACAACCCTGAGTTAATATTTCAACATAATATAGCAAATTTGTGACATATGAGTAAATACTGTCAAATTGGAGTAATATTTGACATTGAGTAAATATGTACTGAGGCATGTTAGAAAAAATGGAAGTCATTGGCATTTAAGTTAAGAAAATGTTACGAAAATGTAATCTTTCTTGATTTGATTTGATTTGTTTATTCGCCAAACGATCCAATAAAATCATAATATGTACAATATATAACACAAATATTGGCTGGAGGGAAAGAAGCATATACATGCTTATAGAATCTCCTTTATGATAAAATTAATACATTTATATTACGGAACACCGATGCAATATCAGAATACATGCATATATATATATATATATATATATATATATATATATATATATATATATATATATATATATATATATATATATATATATATATATCAAATTCGTTAGTTACATAACACCGTACATACATTAACTTCCTAATAGTTAAAACAAACAAACATATAAACAAACACAGGCACAAGAGGATAAAGTACGGATCGAACGATCATAGTGAAAGTAAATGCAATTTTAATGGACTTTTGAACATATGATAACTTGTTTTTAATGACTGGTGGAATGTCATTCCAAATTTTCACACCATTATATTTTATAGAAACTGTTTAACTTTTGTTCGGCATCTTATTACGTGTAAATTCTGACATTGTTGTGTATAATAATTATGGATAGAACTGTTCTGTGCAAACATTTGTAAGCAGGCATCTGGAGATGAATTTAAAACAAAAGTTGTAACAATTTAAATTATGCTAATTAGCAGCATTTGAAATTTTAAAACTTGAATATCTTCAAAACTATTAAAGATAGAGATGTCATTTTAACTTCTACTAGAGGTTATTGACCATTGTGCATGTAATGAATCTAGAGCAAAAGTTGTAGCCTTATAAATTATGCTAATTAGCAGCATTCGAAATTTTCAATCTTGAATATCTGTAACACTATAATAGATAGAGATGTCATTCCAACTTCTTGTAGGGGGTTGTTGAATATTGCGCACCTAATGAATTACAAATAAAAGTTGTAACAATTTAAATTATGCTAAATAGCACCAATAGAAATTTTAAATCTGAAATAACGTCAAAGCAATAAAGGAAAGAGACGCCATTCCAACTTCTTCCCGTTATGGAATAGTTGTACATTGCCATACCAATATGCTTTGAAGACACACACACTGATTTGCTATGCAGCAAATCAACTTTCCTAGCTTATGTTTTGTTCTTATGGAATTCATCAGGCCCTTAGTTATCCAAGGTTTATGTTTGTTGACTTTCTTTCGTATATTAACAATAGGAAAACAGTTATCATATACCTATTTAAAGTCTTTGTAAAATTATGTGTACGCTTCTTGAGGATTAGATAGATTATAAACATTACCCCATGCAAGAGTGGCAAGTTTTTCAGTAAATGCATTAATTGCAGAGTTTTTTGTTACACGTTTCTGTGATATCTGGATCTCATACCGACAATTTACCATAACCAGGTAAAGAACAATTAGGTAAACTTGTAACTGTCGTTGGCCAGCTCTTTGCTACCGATAGCCTCAGGGTGTTTAACCTGACAGAAAACAAGCATGGCTTAAATGTCCGAAATGTGAATATTAAAATAGAATGATGCCAAAAGATAAAATAAATTAGCAAAACTGTCAAGTCTAAAATCTCTAAAATTATCGAATTCAGACTTTCTAGCAATATCTGGATATTTACAGCAAAATTTGTATAAATGTTTGATCAAAAGTACCCCTTTGAATCCCCTTGTAAATTTTTTTTTCTAGTTGCAAATTCCCGAAATTTTGAACAAATACAACCAAATTTGAAATTTTGTGACACAAATGTATAATATATCGAACAGCTTCCGAAATATTACTGTTAGAGAAAGGATAGTTAACTGCTTCAAAGTTAAACTCATCAGTTTTGTGATAGACTTTAATTCAAAACCTGTCATTAGTGATCCGCATATCCAAGTCCAGAAATACATCTCTGAGATAATCTGACTTTTACCTTCCAAAGGGATATCTTTTGGGTAAATGTCTTCAGAAATGTCAATGAAATTTCGTACATTTACACAAACAATGTCATCAATATTCCTTGCGTTGTTTGATAATTTTGAAGCCATCTGAGAGTCCTTTCTCATCAATTTATTCATATACTTAAATTCAAGCCGGGTTAAATGTAAATCAGCAAGTATAACGGGGAGCAGGTGCTACCCATTGGCATGTAGTTTATTTGTTGAAAAACCAATGGTCCAAATTGAACAAAAGTATTATCCAAAAGAAATTTTATCGCATGTATCAAAGATTCAACAGTATGAGATTAAACGTTAATTTTTTAATATTCATTATGTGACCAATATGTTTTCTTTGAATAATATTTATGTATGGTTTACCATTATATTCAAACAGTTTTGTGATTAATGCTGAAATAAAACGTTTGATATTTTTTGCTTTTGAATCTTTGATTTTAGATACAAACTCGGGAGAATTATTAATACTTCAAAAGCAATTTATTTCACAGTTTCTGGAAACTGCATCACAGCATTTATGGAAAGATTCCTAACTGCAGTCAAACACAGGGTTACTTCTTTCGATAGCTGTTTTGTTGTTCATTTGGAAGCAACAGCTATGAATCTTGACTTAAAAGGGTTTGTATGTAATCTGGGTATCCAGAACAAGAGTGGAATAGAGTCCTCTTCAGAAATTTTGATATTGTATCTGTCAAATTATCAATGGATTGTTTGTGTAATTTGTATACACCATTTCCTCATATGTCTGAAATATTGTTTATGCCAAGTTCATTTTTCTAAACATCCAGATAATATCTTTTGCAGATGATCCCAAAATTTGTTACCTGCCTTATCAATGGTAGTGATTATAAATCTTGAATTTCTTGTAGTTCTTTGACTGGTTTTGAAACCTTAACCTGCTTTAAATTTACCGTAGTGAAATCCTTAATGTGGGATTTGTAACGATAAATTCTATTTCTAAAGACTCTTTTCAAGTTTGATAACTATCCCTCAAATTTCTGAAATTCAATTTTTCTTTCTTTTCCCATTTCATACAGTAGGAATCAAAAGCAATACTTGTAACCTGAAAAATACTGTCAATATTCAACTTAGAATATATCCGAAACTCTGTACCTTTTCCATCGTATCTTTTAATACTGAATTTTGTACTGTATCCAAATTACCTGTAAATATTTGTTATATGTCTGCCAGACATTGTGATAGTTTTTTATTCACATTACGTTAATATATTCACGGCGATATAATTCCGCTGCCTGCATTTTATAAAGCAGTTGCCCGCATTAGGTGAAGAATCTCCTCCGTTCATCCTTGTTGTGGCCCGCCTCACACACGGCGGTCTATTGATATTCGCATTTTTCCGGTCACGCATGCGTAGACGCATAACTGGTCAACCTTCATGGCCGACAAAAACAGACGAATTCTCCGGTTAGCGTGTAAATGCATGGAATATCGCATATTATATTGCTCTAACATATCCGATTATATAGCGCCCGGCGCGCCACCACCCTAAAGAATAAAACGGTGGGTGGATTTCATTGGGGTATGCCGTAGTACGGGAGATATCTCGGTTAGAAGGGTCAACTACCTGGCTGAAGCGGAGTCGAGTTGGGACCCACCCGCAAGCTTAACAGAGCGGGGGGAGGTCCCTTGGGGCTAGATTTCGACCGTGTCAAGTAAAGTAGGCCTACTAATCGAAGTCGTCAAGAGAAGACACACCAGTCCAGGGCCAGGGGACCAAACCGCAGGTCAAAGTCAAAGTCCGAGTTGTCAACCTGATAACTGCGCATGCATAATGAAGCTAATTCAAAACGACATAATGAAGTCGACTCAACTCGGTTACAGCCAGGACTTCATGTGTACAGTAATGACTGACAGTACATGGTGACTTGAGCACCTTGGTACCCGAGTCATTAATCTGGCAAACCAAATCCCCCAATCTGTTTGCCTGCCTGCCCGCCTGCTTGATCACCCAAGCGTAAAGCTTTATTTTTTAAAGAATCAGTTATTGCAGTTATATGTATCAAAGCAACTCCAAAAATCCTGCAGAATTTGCCTGAAAATGCACCAAAAAAAAAAAAAAATAAAATAAAATAATAATAAATAAATAAAGAAAATAAATAAAATAATAAAAAAATAAAATAAGCAATCCTGTTGGTGTAATAGTCTAGTAGTAATAAACACATATTTAATTTTTCAGCATTAATTTTTTGAATGTGATATTTAATACAGAGAAACTTAACAAACCTAATTCTGTAAGCCCATGTACCGTTTGAACACTATCAATAGGACACATCAATAGTACATCTATATGAGAAAAAAATCACCCGATTGAATATTCTATTGATTTTATAGATTTAGCTTTGACTGATTATTATTATCTATTTATATATATATATATATATATTTTTTTTTTTTTTGGCTTATCCGTTTGACCAGGGCTTCCAAAGTTGTCAGTTTTATGCAGTATACTTAATGGTATTGAAGATCTCATTCAGCAAAAAATTATCTCGTTAAAAAATTCTCACAAGGCATTTCAAAAAAGGTAACTTGTGTATTGCACAGACCTGGTCATGGATCTGATGGAATGTCACCACTATTGATGTGTTTGTAAAAAAACAAACCCATTGGGAACTGTACTAAAATCAAGGTCAAGAATGCACACAGCCGGACAGATGTACAACGCGAAAACAGATGGGGTCCCCCATGGGACGGACCCTTAAACAAAAAAAAAACCAAAAAAAAAAAAAAAAAAAAAAAAAAAAAAAAAAAAAAAAAACAACATCAGCAAAACCTGGAGAACATATTTATTGAAGTCAAGATATCATAGTATTGGCAACAAGCACAGTGGTCCTCCACTTGTGAGGCCTCTGTCAATAATGTGTCCATCCCTCTTAAAAGGCCATTCTTGTGAAAAACAGTGTAGCATTACAATTGAAGGCTTGGTGCAAAGACCTGTTAAGTCTCACCTTTGTGAAATCGAGAAATGGGGTTTTAAAGTGCTGAAAATAATGAATGCGTTTTTTTATATTTTTTGCATCAAATTCCCTTTTTCTTCACTCTTAATACAAAGTTTATAGGTAAGTCTTAAGTTTTCCACGAAGATTGACCATGAAAACATCCCAAATGACAGATAAACTTTAAAAAGTAGTACTTATCATATTATTGCACCATAACTAGGCACCATTTCTAGAACATTGCAGCACCCACAAACATTATATGCACAGTTAACTCTTTTTTGCACTCCGATAACATATATCGGGCCCATGTCTGATGCAGTTTGCACTAACTCAGTTATTTTGAGGGAAATAATATGTTGTGCTAAAAAATGTTAGGTATAAAGAACATGGTATTGCACACTTTTGTCTTGATGGGTATATTGAGTTAACATGAGCCTGCACTGAAAATTATCTACAATTTTACTCAGAAACCTCCAAGATTTACACAGCAGGAAGATCCTGCCATGCACGTGCAAGGCAATGCGCCTAATTTCAGGCAAAGATCTGTAACTCGAGTTATCAGGTCTTTGCACCAAACCCTTCAATTACTGTACATTGTCTGTATGTGGAGAGCACTTTTGAGCTGCAGTGGCAGTGGCCTTAGAAGGGGGAAAACCAATGTAAATTGAATTGTTACTCTTCTCAAGAACTTATAAATGTAAAACAGTCAAATATTCCAAAATACCACCACTCAGGAAAAAAATTTGAACATTTGACATTTGTTGGTGCTGCAAATATAATTTATTGTGAAGATAATGAATATATTTTCTTCCTCTTCAATAAATTATTCATCACATACCATAGGTGGTGCCACTAGTATTTCACATCCTTATCACCTTTCATCTCGGTAATACACCTGTAATGTTACACTGATATATATGTACAATTAAACATCCAAACAAACCATATGTGCACATATATACTAGTTAATAATCTTGTGACGTTTCATGACTGTGGGTCCAATAATTTTGGATGTACGCACAATATAAGTTTCATGTTACAAGTGAGACATACAAATCAATAAGAACCAATCTATATCACCCCTTGTTGGGGGCATTAAAAAAAGAGAATGAACTGCACATTATATATATATATATATATATATATATATATATTGTATACGCAAGAGTTTATAATATTTCTCAACCCTTACTTTATCATGTTTATTCTAAAGAGCAATGAGGGTAAGAAAAGCAACAAGAGGTCCATGGGCCTCATGCTTTGCTGTCACCAAGGCTAAATATTCCAGTTACATCTTGATTTCTAATTTCCTGAAATGCATGCCCTCCAGAACCTTGAGAAAGTGGGTCAAGATCATCTCTATCATGCAATAGGAGACCTCCAACTGTTTCTAGATATTTTGGTCTATATCTTCAATTATACTGTAGGTGGCACCACCAAATTTCAGCAGGTGCCACCTACTTGACCTTGATTTTTATACCCATTTGAAGTCCTGAAAGTTATATGGAGTTAACTTGAAAACTGTAGACTGTATGGCGATGCACTGACAAACACGAGTGATCATATACGCTCAGCGACCTTTGGTAAGCACAGCTAAAGAAGGGGAAATTATCCTTTGTGCAGTGCTGTGCAGGTGCATCAAAAAAGGTTGTCAATATTAACAAGCAATCAGAGTGTGGTGATGGTGGCCACTGGAAAAAGGCCATTTCACTACACCTATACTGGTGTGCAGCATCTACAGATGCTAACATACAAGGACAAGCAGAAGTAATTCAAGCAAAAGGGAGGCCACACTACACCACATACAGAACTAGAACAGACTGATTCTCCAACAGAAAATCAAATGTCTCCCGGTGGAACACTTACGTCTCTGAATAAGCTACAGGTGATAACAAATTACAAATGACCAAGTTTGCTTGAAAATTACAATCCTATTTCATCTCTCACTGAGATACATTACTCTAGCAATTTTCGTCAAGTTCTTCAAGATTTATTGCAAAGAAGCCAATTTCACATAAATGACCCTGTGACCTTGAAAATTAGGTCAAGGTCATCCAAATACAATCCCACCCTAGGACTTGCCAAGATACATAATCCTACCATGTTTCATCCAATTCCATCTAGTTCTTCAAGACTTATCGAACGGAAACCAATTTCACATAAGTGACCCTGTGACCTTGAAAATTCACTCAAGGTCATCCAAATACAATCCCAACCTAGGTCTTGCCTAGATACATAATCCTACCAAGTTTCATCAAATTCCATCAAGTTTGTCAAGACTTATCGCATGGAAACCAGTTTCACATGAGTGACCCTGTGACCTTGAGAATTGGCTCAAGGTCATCCAAATACATTCATAACCTAGGTCTTGAATCGTTACATAATCCTACCAAGTTTCATCAAATTCCATTCTGTTCTTCATGACTTATCAAACGGAAACCAATTTCACATAAGTGACCCTGTGAACTTGAAAATTAGGTCAAGGTCACCCAAATACAATCCCAACCTAGGTCTTGCCAAGATACATAATCCTACCAAGTTTCATCAAATTCCATCTAGTTCTTCAAGACTTATGGAACGGAAACCAATTTCACATAAGTGACCCTGTGACCTTGAAAATTTGCTCAAGGTCATCCAAATACGATGACAACCTAGGTCTTGCCAAGTTACATAATCCTACCATGTTTCATCAAACTCCATCTAGTTCTTCAAGACTTATCGAACGGAAACCAATTTCACATAAGTGACCCTGTGAGCTTGAAAATTCACTCAAAGTCATCCAAATACAATCCCAACCTAGATCTTGCCTAGATACATAATCCTATCAAGTTTCATCAAATTCCATCGAGTTCTTCATGACTTTTCGAACGGAAACCAATTTCACATGTGATCCTGTGACCTTGAAAATTAGGTCAAGGTCACCCAAATACAATCCCAACCTAGGTCTTGCCAAGATGCATAATCCTACCAAGTTTCATCAAATTCCATCTAGTTCTTCAAGACTTATAGCATGGAAACCAATTTCACATAAGTGACCCTGTGACCTTGAAAATTAGGTCGTCATCCAAATACAATTCCAACCTAGATCTTGCCTAGATACATAATCCTACCAAGTTTCATCAAATTCCATCCTGTTCTTCAAGACTTAACGCATGGAAACCAATTTCACATAAGTGACCCTGTGACCTTGAAAATTTGCTCAAGGTCATCCAAATACGATGACAACCTAGGTCTTGCCAAGTTACATAATCCTACCATGTTTCATCAAACTCCATCTAGTTCTTCAAGACTTATCGAACGGAAACCAATTTCACATAAGTGACCCTGTGAGCTTGAAAATTCACTCAAAGTCATCCAAATACAATCCCAACCTAGATCTTGCCTAGATACATAATCCTACCAAGTTTCATCAAATTCCATCGAGTTCTTCATGACTCTTCGAACGGAAACCAATTTCACATGTGATCCTGTGACCTTGAAAATTAGGTCAAGGTCACCCAAATACAATCCCAACCTAGGTCTTGCCAAGATGCATAATCCTACCAAGTTTCATCAAATTCCATCTAGTTCTTCAAGACTTATAGCATGGAAACCAATTTCACATAAGTGACCCTGTGACCTTGAAAATTAGGTCGTCATCCAAATACAATTCCAACCTAGATCTTGCCTAGATACATAATCCTACCAAGTTTCATCAAATTCCATCCTGTTCTTCAAGACTTAACGCATGGAAACCAATTTCACATAAGTGACCCTGTGACCTTGAGGATTCGCTCAAGGTCATCCAAATACAATCCCACCCTACGTCTCTCCAAGTTACATAATCCTACCATGTTTCATCAAATTCCATCTAGTTCTTCAAGACTTATCGCACGGAAACCAATTTCACATCAGTGTGACCCTGTGACCTTGAAAAATTCACTCAAGGTCATCCAAATACAATCCCAACCTAGATCTTGCCTAGATACATTATCCTACTAAGTTTCATCAAATTCTATCGAGTTCTTCATGACTTATTGAACGGAAACCAATTTCACGTGATCCTGTGACCTTGAAAATTAGGTCAAGGTCACCCAAATACAATCTCAACCTAGGTCTTGCCAAGATGCATAATCCTACCAAGTTTCATCAAATTCCATCAAGTTCTTCAAGACTTACCGCATGGAAACCAGTTTCACATGAGTGACCCTGTGACCTTGAGAATTTGCTCAAGGTCATCCAAATACAATCCCAACCTAGGTCTTAAAAAGTTACATAATCCTACCAAGTTTCATCAAATTCCATTCTGTTCTTCATGACTTATCAAACGGAAACCAATTTCACATAAGTGACCCTGTGAACTTGAAAATTAGGTCAACGTCACCCAAATACAATCCCAACCTAGGTCTTGCCAAGATACATAATCCTACCAAGTTTCATCAAATTCCATCTAGTTCTTCAAGACTTATAGCACGGAAACCATTTTCACATAAGTGACCCTGTGACCTTGAGAATTAGATCAAGGTCATCCAAATACAATCCCAACCTAGATCTTGCCTAGATACATAATCCTACGAAGTTTCATCTAATTCCATGAAGTCCTTCAAGACTTATCGGACGGAAACCAATTTAACATAAGTGATCCTGTGACCTTGAAAATTAGGTCATGGTCACCCAAATACAATCTAAACCTAAGTCTTGCCTAGATACATAATCCTACCACGTTTCATCAAATTCTGTCAAGTCCTTCAAGACTTATTGCACGGAAACCAAGTGTTGAAGAACCTGAACACCAACAACAACAACGACAAGAAGAAGAAGAAGAAGCGGAAAAACGGGCACTAAAACAATATGTCCCCCGGCTTCCACCGGGAGACATAATAAAGCAAAGAACCCAAATTTTGAAAACCAGATATAACACTTACACAGACATAAGCTTGCCAAATTCATAAAGAATGAAGACCATCTCAGAGTATAAAATCTTGTTGAGGCTTAAAAGTAAAAGCTAAAACAGACTGATTTTCCAATAGAAAATCAAATGTCTCCCGGTGGAACACTTACGTCTCTGAATAAGCAACAGGTGATAACAAATTACAAATGACCAAGTTTGCTTGAAAATTACATTCCTATTTTAGCTCACCTAGATACATTACTCTAGCAATTTTCATCAAGTTCTTCAAAACTTATTGCAGAAAAACCAATTTCACATAAATGACTCTGTGACCTTGAAAATGAGGTCAAGGTCACCCAAATACAATCCCAACCTTGGTCTTACCTTGATACATAATCCTATCAAGTTTCATCAAATTCCATCACCTTCTTCAAGACTTATCGCACGGAAACCAATTTCACATAAGTGACCCTGTGAGCTTGAAAATTCACTCAAAGTCATCCAAATACAATCCCAACCTAGGTCTTGCCAAGATACATAATCCTACCAAGTTTCATCAAATTCCATCAAGTTCTTCATGACTTTTCGAACGGAAACCAATTTCACATGTGATCCTGTGACCTTGAAAATTAGGTCAAGGTCACCCAAATACAATCCCAACCTAGGTCTTGCCAAGATGCATAATCCTACCAAGTTTCATCAAATTCCATCTAGTTCTTCAAGACTTATAGCATGGAAACCAATTTCACATAAGTGACCCTGTGACCTTGAAAATTAGGTCGTCATCCAAATACAATTCCAACCTAGATCTTGCCTAGATACATAATCCTACCAAGTTTCATCAAATTCCATCCTGTTCTTCAAGACTTAACGCATGGAAACCAATTTCACATAAGTGACCCTGTGACCTTGAAAATTTGCTCAAGGTCATCCAAATACGATGACAACCTAGGTCTTGCCAAGTTACATAATCCTACCATGTTTCATCAAACTCCATCTAGTTCTTCAAGACTTATCGAACGGAAACCAATTTCACATAAGTGACCCTGTGAGCTTGAAAATTCACTCAAAGTCATCCAAATACAATCCCAACCTAGATCTTGCCTAGATACATAATCCTACCAAGTTTCATCAAATTCCATCGAGTTCTTCATGACTCTTCGAACGGAAACCAATTTCACATGTGATCCTGTGACCTTGAAAATTAGGTCAAGGTCACCCAAATACAATCCCAACCTAGGTCTTGCCAAGATGCATAATCCTACCAAGTTTCATCAAATTCCATCTAGTTCTTCAAGACTTATAGCATGGAAACCAATTTCACATAAGTGACCCTGTGACCTTGAAAATTAGGTCGTCATCCAAATACAATTCCAACCTAGATCTTGCCTAGATACATAATCCTACCAAGTTTCATCAAATTCCATCCTGTTCTTCAAGACTTAACGCATGGAAACCAATTTCACATAAGTGACCCTGTGACCTTGAGGATTCGCTCAAGGTCATCCAAATACAATCCCACCCTACGTCTCTCCAAGTTACATAATCCTACCATGTTTCATCAAATTCCATCTAGTTCTTCAAGACTTATCGCACGGAAACCAATTTCACATAAGTGTGACCCTGTGACCTTGAAAAATTCACTCAAGGTCATCCAAATACAATCCCAACCTAGATCTTGCCTAGATACATTATCCTACTAAGTTTCATCAAATTCTATCGAGTTCTTCATGACTTATTGAACGGAAACCAATTTCACGTGATCCTGTGACCTTGAAAATTAGGTCAAGGTCACCCAAATACAATCTCAACCTAGGTCTTGCCAAGATGCATAATCCTACCAAGTTTCATCAAATTCCATCAAGTTCTTCAAGACTTACCGCATGGAAACCAGTTTCACATGAGTGACCCTGTGACCTTGAGAATTTGCTCAAGGTCATCCAAATACAATCCCAACCTAGGTCTTAAAAAGTTACATAATCCTACCAAGTTTCATCAAATTCCATTCTGTTCTTCATGACTTATCAAACGGAAACCAATTTCACATAAGTGACCCTGTGAACTTGAAAATTAGGTCAACGTCACCCAAATACAATCCCAACCTAGGTCTTGCCAAGATACATAATCCTACCAAGTTTCATCAAATTCCATCTAGTTCTTCAAGACTTATAGCACGGAAACCATTTTCACATAAGTGACCCTGTGACCTTGAGAATTAGATCAAGGTCATCCAAATACAATCCCAACCTAGATCTTGCCTAGATACATAATCCTACGAAGTTTCATCTAATTCCATGAAGTCCTTCAAGACTTATCGGACGGAAACCAATTTAACATAAGTGATCCTGTGACCTTGAAAATTAGGTCATGGTCACCCAAATACAATCTAAACCTAAGTCTTGCCTAGATACATAATCCTACCACGTTTCATCAAATTCTGTCAAGTCCTTCAAGACTTATTGCACGGAAACCAAGTGTTGAAGAACCTGAACAACAACAACAACAACGACAAGAAGAAGAAGAAGAAGCGGAAAAACGGGCACTAAAACAATATGTCCCCCGGCTTCCACCGGGAGACATAATAAAGCAAAGAACCCAAATTTTGAAAACCAGATATAACACTTACACAGACATAAGCTTGCCAAATTCATAAAGAATGAAGACCATCTCAGAGTATAAAATCTTGTTGAGGCTTAAAAGTAAAAGCTAAAACAGACTGATTTTCCAATAGAAAATCAAATGTCTCCCGGTGGAACACTTACGTCTCTGAATAAGCAACAGGTGATAACAAATTACAAATGACCAAGTTTGCTTGAAAATTACATTCCTATTTTAGCTCACCTAGATACATTACTCTAGCAATTTTCATCAAGTTCTTCAAAACTTATTGCAGAAAAACCAATTTCACATAAATGACTCTGTGACCTTGAAAATGAGGTCAAGGTCACCCAAATACAATCCCAACCTTGGTCTTACCTTGATACATAATCCTATCAAGTTTCATCAAATTCCATCACCTTCTTCAAGACTTATCGCACGGAAACCAATTTTACATAAGTGACCCTGTGACCTTGAGAATTCGCTCAAGGTCATCCAAATACAATCCCAACCAAGGTCTTGCCAAGATACATAATCCTACCAAGTTTCATCAAATTTCATCCTGTTCTTCATGACTTATCGAACGGAAACCAATTTCACATAAGTGACCCTGTGACCTAGAGAATTCGCCCAAAGTCATCCAATACAATCCCAACCTAGGTCTTGCCAAGATACATAATCCTACCAAGTTTCATCACATTCCATCAAGTTCTTCAAAGAGTTATCGCATGGAAACCAATTTCACATAAGTGACCCTGTGACCTTGAGAATTCGTTCAAGTTCATCCAAATACAATCCCAACCAAGTTCTTGCCAAGATACATAATTCACCAAGTTTCATTAAATTCCTTCAAGTTCTTCAAGACTTATCGAACGGAAACCAATTTCACATAAGTGGCCCTGTGACCTTAGGTTGCTCAAGGTCATCCAAATACAATCCCTACCTAGGTCTTGCCAAGATACATAATCCTACCAAATTTCATCAAATTCCATTCTGTTCTTCATGACTTTTCGAAGGGAAACCAATTTCACATAAGTGGCCCTGTGACCTTAGGTTGCTCAAGGTCATCCAAATATAATCCCAACCTAGGTCTTGCCAAGATACATAATCCTACCAAGTTTCATCAAATTCCATCCTGTTCTTCATGACTTATCGAACGGAAACCAATTTCACATAAGTGACCCTGTGACCTTGAAAATTTGCTCAAGGTCATCCAAATACAATCCCAACCTAGGTCTTGCCTAGATACATAATCCTACCTAGTTTCATCAAATTCCGTCAAGTTCTTCAAGACTTATCCCACGAAAACCAAGTGTTGAAGAACCTGAACAACAACAACAACAACAACAAGCGGAAGAAACGGGCACTAAACCAATATGTCCCCCGGCTTCCACCGGGAGACATAAAAAAAATATTAAGTGTGCTTCCCCTCATGGACCAAATTTTTTTTTTTTGGGGGGGGGGGGGGCAGGTAGGCAGATAATTTGGGTGGGTCGGTATGTTTTTTTGTTAAATGTGCCACAATTTTGGGCAGGTAGATGTTTTTAATTTCTTTTGGAGAAAGGTTGTTCCAGTTAGGGGAAACAAAGCATTTTTTTTTTTTTGCCATCCAGGACTGATTTTGACCTAATATTTCAAGGTCACTTGAGCTTTAAAAAGAAAACAACCACATAAAGGATACTGAGAGAAACATGTTTGTTCATGGCTGTATCAGTGCTCATGAGACACTCACTCATACTGATCGTGCCAGGAGCACGACTTGGATTTAATCAATTTTGAAACCTGGTAAGGATGTCTCTGTCCAAAGTTATATTGACAGAGAAATACTAATATACAACACAATTTTTTGTTTTAATCAAAATATATCTTATATCAGGATCTAAAGTAGCTGTGCTTCTGGAAGAGGCTTCGCTGAAACCCAAACTGTTGAAGGACACTGGCAAGCTTTCAGCAGTGTACCAAACTTCCATCCTTGAAGCAAAGCACAGCTTGGATATACAATTTGTACCTCAGAATGCTGCATTCTCTTGCTGGGGGGATGTATGTGAGGTGAGATCACAAGAGACATTTCTTCTATGTTTACATCTATTTAAGCACTTATACATATGCCTCTCTGGGATGAAAGTTAAATACCATATCCCATGCGAATCACAAAATTACCCAGTTTGTTATGAAAATTCATGTACACTTGTGGCTATCAAAACAATGCTTCAATTCACACACAAGCCCTGAATGCTGCCATCCTTTAGGAGCAAAACGCCGACAAAATCTGAACAAATGCTGCTAAATACTTCCACTTAAATTAACTCAAAAAGACAAATATATTTTGATTCAGCATCAACTTGGTCAAACGCTTCATCCACTGAAGGACAGACTCCGCGAGCACTTTCGTTATATCAATAACAAAGTACTTGACCATCCGTTGGGCAGACATTTTGCCCAATTAGACCATCCTGAACTAAATTTGAAAGTTCACATACTGGATTACATCTATGCTCCCCCTCGTCTAGAACGCACTAGACAGTGGGGACTAGACAGGGAGAGACATTGGATGCACCAACTGCGCTCACTAGAGCCCTTTGGTCTCAACATCATGGGTAAATGAGCTCCTTTGCTCAGTCTTATGCTAAAATTTTTTATTCAGAGCTCATTTCCTTATGTTTTTCTGCTAGGTAGACATATTTCATGGATTTACCTATGGGAAGATGCACAACTATCCGTTTACTGTGTAGTCACACAGCCAGAAGCTCCTTCAGCAGGGCTTCAGTGGAGCTCTGAATTTCCACGAACTATTCCTGTTTATGCACTCAACGACCCCTGAAGTGTATCAACAGTAACCTCAATCTTTTGAGTTCACTGTAATTCAAATTTTCATTTGGATTCAACTTTGCGTTGACAACCACTGTCACACGAAGTCCGGAGCTCCATGTTACGTAATCACAAGCCCGTGTTTTACGTAGCAACGGAAAAGTTGTAATCTGGTATATAAACAGACGTCACGTCATTTTCCCCTCAGTCCCTGATGAGTTTCAGTCGAAACGAAACCGGTCGGACCCCTCTCCACTAGCCATAGCGACCTTCACCCGGTATTTTTAGTTCAAAATGTTTCAAGGTGCATTAACTCGAGGAGCTACCTGCTCTGTAGCCACTGAAGGCAATTTTCAGCCCAACACATGATAAACAAAATATTTGTTATATGAACCATGTCAGCTTTTGAAATAGTGCTGAATAAATGAAATGAATACAAAATGCACCATTTGTATAGGTTGAAATCACTGGTCAGTCTCTGATAAGCCCTAGTAGTGGAAGACAGCAGAAGCTCATTACATGTATTACCAAAAAGTTACTTAATTTTGTTGACCGTCAGAGACATTTGATAGCACCATCCACATGTTCTTGCTGTCATGCCACTTATGCATTGCTGTTTTGCTGCATCACAGTCCTTGGTACAACTTACTGCAAGTACATTAAATAGGGATTGCTCTACAGTATCCTCCCTGTCCATGACAGTATTGTAACCCTTTGCTCCTCTAAATTTAGATTGTTCATATCTGTCATGCATTTAAACTAGAATGCAGATGGAATGCAAGCAACCACAAAAGATGGGAGACCATGCTACACCCTGAGCTTCCCAAAAGCGAAGGAAGGGGGAGCTGCACTGCACATGGAAAAAAAACAAAGCCAACATATGGTTCTCTCTCTCTCTCTCTCTCTCTCTCTCTCTCTCTATGACCAGATTTATCCAGAGTTTTTCTCGGACCCTACTATTTCAAAAACCACCAAACTTGCCATGATGACTGACCTACCAGTGAAATTAGGCCCCTGACTTGGAAGAGTCATGATGTTTAAAATTATGCAAATGAGGGGCGCTTAAAATTTAAAAAAAAGCTCCATATCTTCCAAACTATTGCAGATAGACACAGCGTTCTAACTTAACATATAGGTTTGAGACAACTGGCAAATCCAACAGCACACAAACAAAACTTGGGGAATTTTAATGCATGCTAAATTCACCAAATTTCTCCCCAATTCACATGCTGGCTTTCAACTGCGTCCTGTGTGACCTATTGCTTGACCTCTATGGTGCCAGGCAACCATTTTGCATTCATAATTAATTAGCTTGAACCTGTCTCACATCTTTCTGTCCATGCATGCTGAGAGTTCATTTGGAAGGTTTGGGTCTTGTAGCAAATTGTGGGGGGGGGGGGGGGAATCCCAACAACTGTGTAATGAGAATCTCTTTCTGTTCATGCAAGAAACATGTATGCTCCATGTTCACACTCATGCTGGGCAGAGCTGTAAGTACACCATGACTGAGACTGACCAGTGTGGTATCTGGGAGCTGGTCTGTTTTTGCCTGAGGCTAGGAGTGTGCTGGGCTTATCAGTCCCAATGGACCACAGGGACTGGACTTCTAGGTAGAACAAGCCTGGCAGAGTGTACCTTCTGTTAAAAATATAATACATACACAGCTTACAGTCCTCAATGACCGCTTTCACAACTTGATGAATTTTGAAAAAGTGTGTGGATTTGTGTCATCTCACTGGACACTTTCATGTCTTTGTTTTCTTGTAACCAGTGAGATGAAGCCTGTTTCTCTTGGCCAATACTGAGTCAGTATGGTGCATGTCTCAGTTCACAGGTACATGATTGTCTATTTAGTTTTGTGACAGCATCTGCTTAAATTTGTTTATGTAATAAAGAAACAAAGACAGTTTTGTATTGCATGTATACACATCCCTCTGAATCATAATATGTATACACTGTACATGCAAATATATACTTATCAATACTCTCCAGAAGGGCTGACCCTTTCAGGAGTGGGCACTTTTCTCGGGTCATGAGGGTGCTCACTGTAGAGAGGTTTCACTCTACAGTGGTACCTGCAGTTTAAGACCACTACTAATGCCAAGCAAAAGTGTTCTTTCTTTCTTTCTTTCTTTCTTTCTTTCTTTCTTTCTTTCTTTCTTTCTTTCTTTCTTTCTTTCTTTCTTTCTTTCTTTCTTTCTTTCTTTCTTTCTTTCTTTCTTTCTTTCTTTCTTTCTTTTTTTCTTTCTTTCTTTCTTTCTTTCTTTCTTTCTTTCTTTCTTTCTTTTTCTTTTCTTTCTTACTTACTTACTTACTTACTTACCAAGTTGGTCCAGAGCTTTAAATATGCAAAATGTAAATCTTTAATAGCTTCAAAACTATTACTTCAATTTATGGGTTTGTGGCATAGCCCCATCCAATGAACAATAAACCAAAGCTCTTCTAGGCTTATAATTCGTGCAAATTAGGCAAATACACAAAGTTAAAATGTTGAATAGCTTCAAAACTAAAAAAGTTTGGGACATGGCCACATCCCTTAAACCAAGAACCAAAGCTGAGCGTTTTATTTTATAAAAATCAAGCTTATACGCAAAATTCTGATTATGTTGAACAATGGCAAAGTGTGTCATTTCAAACTGTTCTCATTTTGAAGGCACCCAGACAGATTTGCTGTGAAGCAAATCTTCTTTTCTAGTTCATACTGCTTTGTATTATCATAACAAATGGCTGTGTGGTTAACCAAGTCAAGATGCCTCAGATTACATGTATCAATCACAGCAACATGTAGTACCTCAATTTATCTACACATGTAGGAACAAAATCCTTCTTCAAAATAGCTCATTAAAACTAAGGTAGAACTTGCTCATCTCAGTGCACTTTTAGTATGTACACAAAATGTTGCTGTACTTGTATAGTTACCCCCCCCCCCCCACCCCCATTAAAATTGAAAAAATATGCACACATATTAAATGTTTTTCAATAACAATGCAAATAAACACTTGACAGCCAGTACCTTTAGAACCCAATCATCGCAAATGTAACCCCCCCCCCATGACATTGAAAAAAGGCCAAGGTTGCTGAATGTTGAAGTATACATAACTTCCCACAAGTTGCTTCCACAGTATAACTTTCATGATCATAGCTTTATTTTTTTCTTTTTCAAAAGCTACTGCATCCAAGAAGAACATGCAGGAGATGACACACAAACATGACCACAATCATCAACTATACCCTGTTGGCCTGTTCAGGCCACAGGGTAAAAATTATGAAAGCAGGCCAAATCTTTACTTCAGGCCAGTTTTGGCCACTTTAAGGGGGGGGGGGGGAAGGGTTTATCATGATCTACAAATTTGGCTTGATTTCAATTTTTTTTTTTTTTTTTAGAATATGCACTGCAAATAATTGGGAATCTGTTCCAAGGTTTTAAATGCTGAATGCCTGTCCAATCTAAAGGCATGTACATGGAGAGGCACAGACAACAGACTCCGCAGACACTATCTCCCAGCTGCGAACGTCCCGAGACAGATACCTCTGTCAAGGAGTTTGTGTCCCGTTACTGCTCTAACCAGTTGGTCTAGTGAACTGACACAAAGTTTAGAATGTACTTTGCTGATTTAGTATCATGCCAGTTCATCCAGGTCTACAGGGGCCTCATGATACCCCTCAAAGACCAAAGATGGGAAACGGTCACAGACTATGTTGACCCCACACGATGGCAAGGGCACTTGGATGTTCTTTCCCAGGAATCCCCAACACCACCGAACGAACTGCCTACAGGCAATGTATCTGTAGTGTCTGCAAAAAAAAAAAAAAAAAGTGTTAACCATTTGACTAAATACATGCATACTGATAATGAAAGCTTCTATGACAAAACCAGATGCGTCAGTGCTTGACATTAACTGATTTAGAGGATTTGTATATGTAAATATTACATTAGAAAGACTACGCAAGTGTTGATAAGAGCAGATACACTGTGTACCAAATGTGCCTGACTCCTTTGATCATTCACTGGACTCATCAGAGGTTAATGCATACCAGGGTAATAACTGATCACAAGTTCAGCATAACTATGTCTTACGCTCATAAGTACAGGGAGTTGATATCTTTCATCCCCACTACTGTCCGTTGTATTGTATTATATTACATTTCTTACAAATAATGTATGCATTCTCTGTGCTGAATGTAGGAGTTGTTGCAATGTCAAGCCTGAAGTGTCTTGGTGAACATTCTTCATCATATTGTGTGCAAAGACAGATACATGTATATGTAACAAGACGACATTATAGTTTAAGTTGTCTGGTTTCTAGAAAGTTAAATAAGAATGGCAATAATTTCCCTTCCAAAACATGAACATCCATAGTCAGGCTCTTAGGAAGAAGCCTTCTAAACACCAGTATTATCTAACACATTTTATCATGATTGTGTGCCTGTATATTAGAGAAAATACAATGGTAAGGCAAGAAGGGTACAGCAGACAAAGAGCATACCTTTTGCTCTTTTGGGCCTAACAGCTTGGAAATATCACAAACCAAAAAAGTTTGGTTTCTGTCATCAGCTTAGTCCCAGCTGATTATTACAAGTGTCTGCTTCAGGTACATGTAACAGTCCAACATTCTGCTCTGAAATTTAATAAGTCAGTGGTGAAATAGACATTACACACTTGTTTGGAAACTACATGGAATTTATAACAAGCCTAAGAAGAGACCCCCCCCCCCCCCAAAACAAACACACACAAAATATGGTACCTGTAAGAGGGACCAGCCCAAACTCCATATTCCTGTATTGTAGGTAAGCACAATCAAGTGCATACCTAGCTAGGCATACTTGTGCAAACCCAGGGTGTTGAGTGATGCACCTGATGTTCATTCCATTGTCTACCTCCTGAGGGACTGGCTCCCTCATTATCTGCTCCAATTCGTCCACTCATGGCAACAAGAGGATTCGTCCTCAGTGGGCATAGGTTGACAAACCTCACACAGGCATCTGCATAAATATTACATGTATGAAAGTTTAAGTCATCCAACTCCTACATGTACCATGAGATACAAATGGTCTCTTTGCTTTTTCTCAGAGATAAGAGATAGAAGAAAGAAACTGATTCATGTTACCTGGTCTGCAGTACATGTATATGAATGGAAGTTCATTTCATAAAATGGATACATGTGCCACAAGATAGAAAGGGCGTGAATGTGTTTTTTTTTCTCACATATACAACACACATGAAAGAAATCAAGTGTGCACATGCCAAAAACTTGCATGTCTGCTTTCCTGCAAACATAACTGATCTGCGCACATGTAAAATGCTGACGGGATAATGTAATTATCATAATCAGGATAATACACATACATGTATGTAGTGTGTTCTGGCTATATTTCCCACAAATTTGCATGTCTGTTTGCCTGGGAAAACCAAAATCAACTAGACCAGACTGATTTTCCAACAGAAAATCAAATTTCTCCCGGTGGAACACTTACGTCTCTGAATAAGCTACAGTGATAACAAATTACAAATGACCAAGTTTGCTTGAAAATTACAATCCTATTTTAGCTCTCATGTAGATACATTACTCTAGCAATTTTCATCAAGTTCTTCAAGACTTACTGCAGAGAAACCAATTTCACATACATGACCCTGTGACCTTGAAAATTAGGTCAAGGTCATCCAAATACAATCCCAACCTTGGTCTTACATTGATACATAATCCTACCAAGTTTCATCAAATTCCATCCTGTTCTTCATGACTTATCGAACAGAAACCAATTTCACATAAGTGACCCTGTGAGCTTGAATTCGCTCAAGGTCATCCAAATACAATCCCAACCTAGGTCTTGCCAAGATACATAATCCGACCAAGTTTCATCAAATTCCATCCTGTTCTTCATGACTTATCGAACGGAAACCAATTTCACATAAGTGACCCTGTGACCTTGAGAATTCGCTCAAGGTCATCCAAATACAATCCCAACTTAGGTCTTGCCTAGATACATAATCCTACCAAGTTTCATCAAATTCCATTAAGTTCTTCAAGACTTATCGCACAGAAACCAATTTCACATAAGTGACCCTGTGACCTTGAAAATTTGCTCAAAGTCATCCAAATACAATCCCAACCAAGGTCTTGCAAAGATACATAACCCTACCAAGTTTCTTCAAATTCCATTCTGTTCTTCATGACTTATCGAACGAAAACCAATTTCACATAAATGACCCTGTGACCTTGAAATTTGCTCAAGGTCACCCAAATACAATCCCAACCTAGGTCTTGCCTATATACATAATCCTACCAAGTTTCATTAAATTCCATTAAGTTCTTCAAGACTTATCGCACGGAAACCAATTTCACATAAGTGACCCTGTGACCTTGAGAATTTGCTCAAGGTCATCCAAATACAATCCCAACCTAGGTCTTGCCAAGATACATAATCCTACCAAGTTTCATCAAATTCCATCCTGTTCTTCATGACTAATCGAACGGAAACCAATTTCACATAAATGACCCTGTGACCTTGAAAATTTAGTCAAGGTCACCCAAATACAATCCCAACCTAGGTCTTGCCTAGATACATAATCCTACCAAGTTTCATCAAATTCCATCAAGTTCTTCAAGACTTATCGCATGGAAACCACTTTCACATAAGTGACCCTGTGACCTTGAAAATTAGGTCAAGGTCACCCAAATACAATCCCAACCTAGGTCTTGCCAAGATACATAATCCTACCAAGTTTCATCAAATTCTGTCAAGTCCTTCAAGACAAATCGCACGGAAACCAAGTGTTGAAGAACCTGAACAACAACAACAACAACAAAGACAAGAAGAAGAAGAAGAAGAAACGGGCACTAAAACAGTATGTCCCCCGGCTTCCACCGGGAGACATAACTCAGGGCCAGAATTCTATACAATAAATAGTTATAAACATATGCACTGGACCCATTAAATTTGCTTTCATTAGTGCAGTAAACATGCCATATGACCAGATGGCACATCATTTACAAAAAGGGCAAATGTAGGGAGAAAATATCGGGGTGCCATCAAGGAAGAGAAGTACTAATCACCCAAAGTTACTACTGTCAGACTTGTATCTGCAGTAGGCTTACAGCAGGTACAAACTCTTCGATTATAACCAACCCTCCTGCCTTGAAATGGTCACATCTGGCAGCTGATCATATATATATGCACATACATGCATTTACAAATATTCAACAACCCATATGTTTTCTATTAACATGTCTCAAAGAGGTAAATATCTTGACCACTAGGCCTATAACTCTTGTACACACAAACACACACACACACACACACAAGATTGTGTTGTGCTACGTTTTGTAACCCAAGACAACACCGAGTTTATCTGAAAATGTAAAAACGAAAAAGAGCTCAAGTCAGAAGCATAATTAAAAAAAATTACAGAGTGTATTAGTGCATGTACATGTTTTCAGTAACTCTGCCTTGGGTACAGATGGACGGCATCCGTATTTCCTTCAGCCTCAAGATGCCACCACCAGTGTATATTTCTGTTAACTGGCATTGTAGTACCCCCATGGACATCATGGTTAATTACCCATGTTGCTTGTGGTTTTATTCCTTATTTTACATACAACCTGTTGCCAATTAAAAGCGGAAGATGTTGCCTGCACTTTTCACATGTGCCCATTCACTAAGCTCTAAGCTATATAAATCCTGACGAAAGCTTTACTATTTATGCCCATCATCAGATTCAACCTTTCGCAAAAATAAAATGTTTCTCTGCAAGTTTCATTAGTCCACAGGGCTGGCAGATCATATAAACAATCTTGCCATTCTAGGCTGAAGGCCTGCCATAATCATTATTTTCACTCCTGTTGTATTATATAGATATGTATACATATGACAAAAGTGTGTGAAGTACCAGTTAATTACTCACAATTTCCTGTTATTCTGATACAACATCACGAATCTGGTGTTTATACTCAGGATGGGCCTGAATGAATATTTTTCTTTTTTCTTTTTTTTCAGAATAAGTTTATCAAAGAATTGAAGGGTTGTTATACAAAACAGTGGCATTGACTTTTTTGTAAATAGTTTGTATTTCAAATGTACAAAAAAGTAAATGACAAGAATGGAGATGACAAAATGTGATTGCATCAATTATGTCTGAATAAAAAAAAATTCATTTTTAAAAAGTGATACCAGTTACCACAGACTTGTAATACCATGGATATAATTCAAAATTGAAATGGTATAAAGGAGTCTAGGCTCCTTGTTGGTTTAGAGAGTATAGTTGTTTTAAAGTAGTTGATTTAAAACTCAGAACCCAGGTCTTATTTGAAATTGCAATGGTGAATCCATCAAAGTTTGAGCTGCACACATACATATTCACCAAGCAGAGAGTAGTAGTGTAGGTCAGTGTTTTTGATGCACAGTGAATCTAAGATATTACTAGGAAGCCTAAAATGCTGTAAAACGTTTACTTTAGGCAAAGAATATATCTGAATGCTACTTCACTTTACAGGCTACAGCACACTACTACCACCACTCCATACATCATGCAGTAGGTTGTAATTGTACTCACGCTAGTTCAGAAATAAGCATTAACATTCTATCATCAGGTCATCGGGAATCCAAAACCTGTCGAGAAATGTAAACAATAAAATTGAATTGGTAGGATATCAATTCTGAGCCAGGAGCCAGGGGCAATGGCCAACAATTGAACCGGCTTAACGTCGTTACAGGGCCTAGGCCTACTCTGAGTACTCAGCCTACAAATACTGCTGACTGCAGTAAAATAGACATCTTGGACTATTGTACTTCTTCATTGAGTCTGACTGCCCAAATCCTCTCCGATCGTCTCTTTATCCACTGTTTTACTTCGTGGATTTATTAAGCTGGGATCCTTTCCAAGCTCAACTGAGCCGTCAGGTTATCCACGACGCCCACGACCAAGACGAGCATTGCAATGCAGCACGTGTTATTGATACTGTTACCCATTCTGTTCGGGGGTTCTAATTTAAATAGCAACAACCGCACAAAAGTCTCAATTTCAAGTGCTGGTCTTAGGTAGCCATAAATATAATTCATATAATCACTTTTTAAACAATGATATTGACTTGTACATTGATAGTCGTATGATATGAAACTGTTTTGTTTACCAATCTGTGTTCCCCACGCGTCGCGGTGGTGCTTCACCCTAAAGCCTAATGTTGTCCCCCAACTTCCATGGCTTCTGGATCGGCAGCCCTCGCCACTGGCTCATACCGCCACTCAACTAGTGGCAGGTTGACAGAGGCCTCAAAATCTGTTTCCCTCGCACCATCATACAGGCCCAGATCCTCTCCAGACACAAGGGAGTCTGAGAACTCGGAATTGCTGCCACTGTCAGACATGTTATCTCGCTTTCCGTCTTCCAAATGTGTCACACCCGTGACGTCACGAGTGTGCAACCCAATCATCGGCCGTTTCCGTGAACCTGCCTCTTTCGCCCAATAGAGAACCATCACCCAGTGACATTTCGCGCGAAAAAATATACGCGTGGTATCTGAGTACGATGATTGACAAAACTGAAACTTTAAAGTTATTTTGAGACCTGCCCTTTAAACAAAAATTAACTACACATGATGGGATTTGGTAGTCATGATGATGTAATTGAATACAAGCTAGTGTACCAGATTAATAGATCAGTATGGGGAACTGTGTTGACAAGGAAGGGTACATTTATAATGACATTTGCTTGAAATTCTGCAGACTCACAGTCACAAGCCCCTTCAGCCAAATGTGACCTGAGAGTAAGATGTACATTTAAGCAGGCATGAGGCGATCAATACCATTGCAAATGCTTGTTTCAAGTTTCCCTACTTTACTTAAAAATATAAAATAAATGAATAAATAAAAATCAAAACGAGGGATTTCATTTGAGGAAAGAACCAACAATAATGAAACCCTAAGCATCAATTCTTGGTTGTTGTTAAGGCTGGATAAAATTTATGTCTTGTTTCCTGTTTCCCTACCGACACTCACAAAAACTTGCCTATCCAAAACATTTTATGACTTTTTGACAAAATTAACGTAAAATTTAAAGTACTTTCTGAATAATTCCTTGTAAAAATATATGCAGAAAATAGGATATTTTCCCTACCTACCCATTTGCAAAAAAATGGCCATTAAATTGGAAACACACAATTAATTACACTTGGCCTAAAACATGCGCTTTTCTGAAGTGAAAAGTAAAATGTTACAAGAAACAAGGTTTTTTTTTTATCGTAGAACTAGCCTAAACTATTCTAAGTCATGGTTGCCGTCACAAGAACCTTGTGGAGATTTCTGTCTCTGTGGTAACTGTATTTATTGAACCCACTGCTTGCCAAGCAGTACAAGCACCCTGTTATTAAGGGCGTGCAGAGAACATCAATGTAATGTGACTGTCTATTCCATATAGAATTGGAAACATTTCAAAGTGAAATGAGTGCAAAGGTTAATATGACCCATTAAGTTGTATTCATTTGGGTAAAGTTAGCTACACTGGTTTTCATATTTACAATTTTTGAACGCTTTGTGTTAATCTCAGCCATTACTGACTCGCTAGTGCAAAGATTGCGCGTTCCAAAGTTTTTAGGCACGTGTTCTGGTTTAAATTTTCCAACAATAGATTGTGTCTGAATCCAACAGCGATCCTCATTGCCAGCAGGCCAATGAAAACTTGTACGTGGCCCATGTGGATGCAAGAAAGAGACCTCTGCATCAACGTTCTCCATGGAGGTACATGTACTCAGCACATTGCCAATCTACCAGTTTGCTTTATACATGGCAACAACAAATTCACCTGGCTGTGCGTCTTTAGCCTGTTTAACAGGCAGCAGACAACTGCATGAAATATTAGTCTCTTTTGCCAGTTTTGGTTGGCTATTCGTCTTGGCCACATCAGGATGCCCAGCAGGATTATTTGATACATCCTTAGGCTTACTCACTCCTGGGTTTGGGGAACCAGTGGCAGGGTTAGGCCTACTTGGGTATGTAACACTGCGGAAAACAGTGCGATTCTCAGGTGTGTCGGCAAATTGGCTGTTTTGAAAAAAGTTCAGAACAATGCCTGTGTTGGTTGCCAATCTCTTTGGACTTTACTTGATGAACTCTCCTTACACCAGGCACATTATGTGCAACCTGCATATCAATGTCAGGCATGTCATCCTTGCTGACAAACACTGTATGTATGCCATCTATCAGCGTATCCGCAGCATTAGCAAACTCTGCTGCTTTATTGACGATGATGTGACCAGGTTTCACCGTCCTGTATACGATGCACCTCACCTGCCCTCCTACACCATCAACGGGACCTTTTGCCGTGATGTGATGCAAAGTAGTTCTAAGTCAGAGCTAAATTCCGTCCCGTCGCGTCAATGAACCAACTCTTTACAAGGAATTCACTCATTCATGTAAATCCCAGATTACTAAAATGAAAGGACTGTACAAATTTGATACCTAAGACACTTTGAATTTTACAAGGGGCATTATGTGTGCTGGGGAGTCACTAAATGAATGTGAAAACGTAGCGAGACCGATTTTTTTAGAACTTTACAGTGATAACAAAATGGCAAATACTGAAGAAATAATTTCTGTGGTGTTAGTTTTATACACAACTACTTTAGGTCAGTTTATATGTTAACTTTGAAATCTGATCCAGGAAAAATACTTTAAAGCCAGACCCCCCCCCCCCCCCCAAAAAAAAAAATGTCCGTCCCGTCGCGCTGAAAAATCACGCTAGTCTATATCTTCAACTCTATCTGAAAAGAAAAGTATTGCTAATTGGTAAGTGTATACATGTATAATACTTATAAATCTATCCTTACCAAAATACATTCGGAATTAAATTTTCACGCCATGTGCCAACTATTTTTGGATCTGACCCATATATATATGTACATATATATATATATATATACATATATATATATATATACATATATATATACATATATATATACATATATATATATATATATATATATATATATATATATATATATATATATATATACATATATATATAGAGAGAGAGAGGGAGAGAGAGAGAGAGGGGGGGGGCATCTGATACTGTGGATAAGTTTACACCATCCATAAAACTCGCTTGCTGAGCAGACTAAGGGGCCTTTTTTGCACTGGGACTTCTGCTTGCTGCAATGACAGCAAATTGCAGTGCTGCTCAGTCAGCCAGCTATATGAACCAGGACAGAAAATGGATAATTAGTGCACTGAAACGCCTTTTAAACAAAAAAAAAGTAACTACACATGATGGGATTTGGTAGTCATGATGATGTAAGTGAATACAAGCTAGTGTGGCCAGATTAATAGATCAGGTCAGAGCTAAATTTGCTTAATTCGCTCCGCTACGCTATGCTCGTTCATGATCTCAGATCACCACATGTGATAAATATGATATACAAGTGCAACCATGTTATGATTTATTTATTATATGGTTAGGCCTATTTCATGGGCATAAAATGGGGTTCAATACTTGGAATTTTTGTCAGGGATATACTGAATAAATACACAACTTTAACAAGAAAAATTATCATATTTGACTGATTTCAATGGTCCTTTTAATTATAGATACATGTCCATTTGATGGTAGACCTCATAGCCGCCATGGCTCAGATTATTATAGGCCTAGGCCTAATTGCCCTTCAGCTCCACCTACAATTTTCATGTTTCAATCAGAATCACTGTCATATATAATTCTTGTACATTTCTTCTGAGGAGGGGAATTGAGAGTATTTATTATGATTTGAAAAGTTCCACCAGCTATCTGAGCATTTGCAAATAATTGCATAAGTTGCAGTACTCCTTAAAGTTTAGGGCTTGCTATACAAGATTGCAGGGGAGAGTTATCGGCAGTATTGGCATTTATGATACCTTGAGAATTATCATTTTCATTGACATATCTTGCCTGGGAAACTGAACACATGGATTGACATGCGTCATTATTCCCTGACTCGGAATTTGGCCTAGGCCTACTCACAGTTTGCAATGGTAGCAACGTTTGGCTTGGACCGGATTTTTTGTAGGCTCTACTCCATCCAACAAGTTTGATATAGCCTGTTGCCTTTCGTGGGACAATTCAGAATTTAGCTGTTTACACTTTGAATGTTATTGTGTTCCGAAAGCTGTACAATGTCAGTATCAGGTACATTTCTAGGTTTTGTGTCCTGATCATGGTTTTCCGTCCGGAATGATTTGTCACTTTTTTACTTGCTTCGACAGCAATGCCTGCTTTCTGAAACATGCGTATTGACACCCATTGGCTGAGTCAAATACCACTGTGACTCACACCGTTTTGATCAATTTATGCCGAAGTAAAAGGGTGAATCAGGTGAGAGCATATTCGTGGATCTGATTCTGGCATACAGTTTATACATAGAAACAGGGTCCCGTTGGTCATTTGGGTCCTTAGTTGTAGCAAACATCTTTAGATTGAAGGGCCTAATTTCTCGAACGTCAGCCCGCTCCTTGTTTTAGTTTGACGCTCGTTGTACTTGACGTACTCCGTGTCGTTTGATGCAGTGCACAGGGTGACATCACCTCATCGTAAATCTCGATGTTCTTTGCATCCTCTCAGGCCAAAGTGGCGATTACAATGCCACCACACAGCATTCAACAGTGATTCACCATTATCCATACCCAAAACTTTACGTTCATACAAGAGTTCAAGTTCTGTACGTGAGACAGCAGGCGCCGCCATAGGCCTTTTACCTTTTCCTTGCATTTTCAGTTCTTTTTGTTTGCTTTTCAATGCTTTCCTCGCACACTCGAACTCATAGTCAGTAGTAATGCTCGAGCCATATTTCTTCTCCCGTAACAAGATATCTATCACTTTGCTGCAAAATTCAGATCTGAGGCTGGTTGGGTCATGTTCTGTACTGTCTTTTTGGAGTACAGTAATGACGCACTCGGCAAGCAAAGCGTCAAGTTCATTCGGTGGGATATCCGGAGGCTGGCGTAGTTCTAGGCGTGAAAGCAGAAACCGAGTCAGTAAACTGACATCAGTGTCGGTTTTTCGTCCGGTATTGCTATTCTGCTGGCCCTTGACAAAGTCGCTGATCGATTTATCCATTGGAGCAAACCTTGCTGATGGTATAAGCTGAGCACCACCGGTCGACAGCATGGATTTCCAGAATTTCAGTAGTGCCCGTCTCGGCCGCCATCTTGTTGTCGTCTGCAAGGATGCCACGATAAATACCGAGCACAAACGGAAATACCCGAAATGATGCGTATATCACGTATATCATTCATTTTCACGGATTTCGACTTTGCACATATATTGGGTGACTTTACAAAAATACATAAGTAATGCACGGGAACATTTACACAGAAAGATTTCCAAGAGCCCTGCCTGTAAGGCACCTCTTCAGTAATTTTGTATTGCATGCGAATGGACACCCAGGTTATAGTTTAGAAAACTTCTCAATGTCATCCCAGGAATGCAATTGATCAGACCAGCCAATATAGATCTGAGTTCTGTGGCAAGGCCCCGAGGCTATTTTTTTTTCAGATGCAATTCCTGAGGATGAATGAGGTACCGCTCTCAAGGACACGTAGGCCTACCTTTGGGAATCCTTAGAAGGATCACGCGCATAGTTGAGCTGAGACGCACCCAACACGGATCAACCACAAGCGCAGGCCAAGACCTTTGTCCAAAAGTAGGTTAAAAAGGGTGCATACAGGTTCGTGAAAAGTAAATTCAAGGACTTTCAAGGAGCTTTTCAAGCAATTAAATCAAGGTTTCAAGGACCAGATCCAGCCATAGAACACAACAGACAAATTGCTTAGCCTAAATCATCACTTTTCAAACCTCTACAAAGAAGACCAATGCATATTATTCCACGTTTATTATTTATTCCAACCATATATTAATCAGACTCAACTTTTGAAATAGGCAGTGGAATTTCCACAAACTTACACGGAAGCCTATATGTGGATCATATTACGAAAGTCATTTTAAGATCAATTGTAGGCCCTATATGGATTACTTTTAGTCTACTGTGGCCTATGTAGGCCTACATCCAGTATGTATTTTATTCCTGAAATTGACTCAATCTAGTCTAGAAATTCCTACAACTACATAAGGGTAAAATAAGGTCTGAAGATGTACCTATCCCGATGCACATTTTTTTTTTTTCACAAGAATGCCACAGTTTCTTTCTAGGAAAGTGATGTACTTTCTTACCTGTATGTTTAATACAGTGTATTTGTGCCTGAAAGTTGGCTGTACATTTAAATAAGGCTCACATAATTGGTAAGGTCTGATTTAATAAGAACTGTCAAAACCTGCATGGGTTAAAGGCAAAATGATACTTTGTAATTTGCAGTGTTATATTTTGACAAAAGAGATTTGCCAGGCACTTCAAATGAAAATGACAACAGAATATGTTCATCTAAATTTGATCCAAGTTATTAAATGCAAAAGTTTGTGGAAAATTGTCACATTTCTTGGCAGCAGTAGAACTTGCCTCGTTCGTTGATGCTTAAAATAAAATTCAAGAACTTTCCCATGACTTCTGTCCAAAATTCTGTATTTTCATGTTTTTCAAACCCTTGGATGTGAATGTAGCAAATTCAAGTACATTCAAGCACATCAAGGACCTGTGTGAACCCTTGTAATAGTATAAGTACAGAACGCATATTTTCTGCAGAAGGCGAGCAAGTGTGACTTGCGTCCTGAATCAACATATATAGTATGCGTTATTCTAAACAACTGACAATAACTCCAACGTAGGTGATGGAACTGGATGCACAAAAACCAAGAAGCCAGAGAAAACATTCAAATTCCGTGAAATGTTTACGTCTGAATGACCTTGTTGACAAGATGTTGCCATAGCGGCGTGGCACAATGCTGAGGAATTATTGATGACGAATTGAAAGATAAATAAATTATCATAGTAGATTCCAATAAGGCCTATCGATAAATTTGAAAAAAAAGCATATGCAACGTATTTTTTGGTTAACTTCATGTCAAGTTACGTTTTGTCCCTCGATGTCGTGGCTTGTGCTTGTCATGCAATATACATCTGAAACAATGCAATGGAAATGTAAGACGCACACAGGGCAGGGGAGTGAGGGACAAGCCATAATATATCACAAGTTTCATAAAAACAGCATGAAAAAGTTCTTTTCAGTGGAAACATTGGGTATTACTGCAGAATGTTTAAAAGTATCAGGTGAAAAGAGAATAGTGAGTTATAGATTTACTTTACGCGAACATCCTGCTTACGAGTAGCATGTAAATGTGTCACGTAATTATTTCGTCATGACTGTGATCACATTGAGTTTAAGATCCAGCGGAATGCGAGCAACCCTGCCTCTCTTCAGCAATATATTCAGAAGATAAATAAAACTGTTCAAGCGGGATTTTAATCACCAAATAACTATAGAAGCATAGCAACTTGCTACTAAAATTGAGTAATTGCACCGACCACGACATAAATTTCGAAAATATACGAATTATAAGCCTACATAGACGTTTACGAAAGTGGCACGAGTACAGCAGCCCAATCGCCACATGCAGGGCAGATCTCAAATACAACCTGAATGGATGAATACGCCCTATGCACATTATTTCCCGCCACAAAGCACGCGTTTGACGCCAGGCGATCACGGGGGACGTGTGGGTCACATTACTGTCTCTGACGGGGCCATATGTTCATTTCTCACAAAATTAGTGGAGTTTTTTTTTTTTTTTTTTTTTTTTGAGAAATTTAAGTTCACAAATGCCAAACTTGTATTTATCTAGTACTTCCCGACCCATTTATAACGAAACATTTTAATGTGCCTTAAATAACTATTCTTTATTTCCAAAATATTAGTAATATCCCGCTTGTCCCCACAGGTACCGACCCGCATCTCGCCATATCCCGCCAAGCGAGACTAGACAATCAGGTACGCAGTTTTTGGCTGGAAATTAATATGCATATCTCGTATTATGTGGGCCTTCGCATTCAACAGGCCTCTAGCCGCCAGTGGCACATGACACCGTGGGAAATTAATGAAAGCCTTCTACACTTACCACGTTGCCGATCAGTGAATTTGATTGACTCTTTCTCGTGCATGTACTTTCTATAGAACAAGAAAATCGCAACTTTTCAATTTTAAATTAGTGGTATTTTCTTTTCCATTTTTTTTTTCTTAATTGTGGATTCAACCAACAGCTTCTCCTCGAAGCTTGTTGCCGCGCTGCGTCCAAAGCATCTCGAGGAAAGCTCTTGAGCCGGACCATTATTTTTTCTGGAAATATGAGCATGTCGGTTTTTAAAATTGAATGAAAGGTCTATCCACAAGGAATTTGAGTCTAGTAAATTTTGATCACTTAGAGTAGTTGCCGTGGTCTTTAGCAGTTTGACTATAGTCGCAGTTGCCAATGAACGAGTTAACTAAATAATATGTGGTCATAAAAACGTTTCGCTGGCACCCTTTCTCTCTCCAGTTTCATAGCAACATAATGGTCACAGAAATGACCAAAAAAAAAAAAGGTTTTTGTGCCAAAGTGTAACATGCAGTCATATAAAACTTAGCATAAATGAAAGAAAAGTGTAATGTATAATAACATTACAAAGGCATGTGAAACAAATAGAAAAAAGAAGAAAGGGGAAAGCGATAGAAAGAAGGAGAGAGAGAAGGAAAGAAAATATAAAAGAAAGAAAGAAAGAAAGAAAGAAAGAAAGAAAGAAAGAAAGAAAGAAAGAAAGAAAAGGAAGGACGGAAGGACGGAAATCTACATGTTGCCTTTCACAAACGCAATGCTTATAACAGCGGCGAGCATGAGACTAAAAAATATACACAATTCAATCTTACACAAAAACTAGTAATTTTAACTTTCGCCTCCGTACTGCTCAAGTAATATAATTTTCCAATTGTCTTTACTTCATGTTTACTACGAGACATATCGGACGTAAAGCCTGTATGGTTTCCTTCCTTTAAGGGAATTACGATACGTGCCACGACTGGCCACAATAGTTCATCCTGTGAAAGAACGGCATCGAGTTAGTTGTTTTACGTTCTCCTCGGATCTTAAACTCATTTTACTCGTTTAGCTTCACTGATTGTGACCAGTACAAAGCATACCCACGAGACGTGTACTTCACTTTGACTTTCTTCTTGAGTGACATAGTGCATGTATGATTTTCCTTCCGATGAACACATTCAGACATATTTTTGAAGTATGAACAGTTCGTCAGTGAGGATTGAACAGCAAGTTCTATGCTCTTATACCTCTTTTCCCCCATTTGAAATATTGGCGCGACGATTACGTGTCGCCCTTGCTTCAGGATGCACCTCCGAACAGCTTTTGGTACAAAGTCACGGGAAAACAAGAGTGTGACCCCTGAGAACTGAGATAGGTCACGGTCGAAGACGGAAATTTCATTGTCTCTGTAATAACAATAATGTGCCACGTTTTGTCTTGTTTGCTACACCTGCAGAAGTGCCCATGCGCGGAAATGTAATTCTAGGCCGTTCAATTGGTTTGCATCATTATTTGCACCTCAGTGTTACTCACTACTTTGTACTATGTCGAATGCGATTAGTATCTCTGTTTCTAATGCTCTTAGAATGCTTAAAATGATGAAATCCTCACCATGTACGGCCCGTGGGCCGTCCTGTGCCTTGTTTGTGGTGCAGTCAATGTACGACGTGTTGGATGTTCCCTTATAATTGGGACCAGTCAAAGTCATCAGCTATGATCCACGCAGGTTTCAGACAGGACCTGGGCATGGATAGGGCTGGTTGCACACAGGCACTGCTTGCACACTTGAAGGTCCTCTTGATTGACCATGTTCAAATTTGATACATGTGTGACTCATGGGTTGCTCTCATCATACGGTGCAGTTAAAAAGAATGAATGGGAAAATAATACTTTTATTCCCAATGCTATTTAAAAACAAAAACTCACCGTGCCTTCAATCGTCGATTTCCGTTCATTATCCGACACCCAGGCGCCAAAGGCTTGTGACGTCACAAACGCAACACCACTGACTGCCAGGGAAGACTCTGACCATGCTAGCCAGCCATGGCTGTCAAGTGTCACTTGGTTCAAACATGTTTTATTCACCTTTTATCAACAGGATGAAAAATACATGTAGAAATATTCATTTTCGATCCTGTTGCCGCCCAGGATGGGTCGGTGTGTTACTGTTAATTGTAGTGATACATGTTCTACAGCTTGTTTACGTTCCTCCAAAGATCTGAAATTACAGAGAGGGTGGCCAGTAGTCACGATTTACAGGGACAAGTGGCAAGGCCCTGGGACCCGACCTAACCTATATAGCGAACACTTTGTGGAAAGTGACTTTGATTTGTTAAATATGATGATGTTTAGGATAGGTTTGACACAACAAAGCTACCGCTGTTGCCATATGCGGTCCCCTCACTCGACAATGGAAGGATTTTTTGGAACTGGCCAAATTACGCATTACTCATAAATGCAGGAACCATGATTTATTATTTTTCTAACAATGTTTACAGATAAATCTTCAGTATGATTCTGACTAAAAGGTTTGATTAACAGCAAAATATATGTCTAGTAATTCTATGACTGTTACAACGTACAATATAATTATCAATAGAATGTCACAGTGACAACGCCGGCCTGATGTTACAAAGTAAAATTGTAACAAAACCTGAGTGTGTTTAACCATCTCCATTCAATTGATGGAAAAAAATGGGTGGAAAACATGGAAAAACAAGGACCGATCTGGTTCCATTCCCAGGTCCAGAGTCAAAGAGTCTATAACAGGTTGAGTTAGCTGGCCACGGTAATGTGTATGTCCCACTGTATATTGCGAGGTGTTTAATCCAACCAGATAACACTTGTTTGGATACCTACCACATTCACACCTCATCTACGCAGCTGCCAAGATCGCTGGGCAGCTGGCCTTTCATTTTTTCAGTCATGTGCCACTGTATGTGACAGTCCACGGTGTAGGCAGCAGCGGTTTCTGCGATTGCTAGAATTTGAAACACGACAAGACCTGGCCCACCCTGACGCAAATTCCAATCTACTGCATTCAAGTTTGTTCTTGTTAAAGGAAATCTAGTATTTTTTTTATAGGAAATGTCTCTTTTTCAACGAATAATCATTGCCAACACGGCAAGTTGGGATTGTCTGGCTGTACCACGGCTGCACTCTCTGCAGTACTGGTGATGGTAGGGTCCTGGGCGTCCGCTCATGTGTGTAAGGCAAAAGGACCTTTTCCTTTGCTTGTTCACCTTTTCTTATTAATTATTCTTCATCGTCATCAGACCACTTACATGAAAATATCAATTCATACTTTGCGGAATCACTATGCTCTGTTGTATTTGCCATAACTCTTGGCAAATTGAAGGCACTCTGGCTTAGAACACATATACCATGTCCAGTGGGTTGCGTTTATGACGTCACTAACACATTCCCAGATCGGGCCATGAACGGAGAAAATTCTCGCGCTTTCCTGTCACAAATATGGCGCACTTTTGGAGCTAAAAATACTATTCAAAAATTGAATTTAACATTTTGGTTTTCAGATATCATTTCTAACCACCCTACACATCGACTTTCTAATCTGTGGTACCCATTCAATCAAGAGGACCATTTATTCCCAGATCCACACATGCTCTGGGCTGGTATGTCAGACGAAACTGGTCTCTACTGGACACATCCTCTAAAATTAGAGCACCAGAGACTGAACTGAGGCTTGGTCAGGTGCATGTCAACTCCCCACCAGTTAGTCTTTGTCCCAACAACCTTGAACTGGAGGTGTATCAGAAATAATCATCACATTCTACCAAATTCTATTTTTGGAAGCATCTGTATTTATGAGCGAGAAGAGACAGACTTTTATGAGATAATTACATTTTGTTTTATTTATGAGCTCTAGTTGAAAGGATTTTGCTATTTTTAACCATTTTCTGTTACCGAGAAAATAAACTTATTACTGAATTTAAAAATTTAAATTCAACTGTTTCCACGCTTATTTTACTAGCAATAATTTATGTATCAATATTCACATACAATAATCTATACTGTTAGTGTAGCAAATCAGCTTATGTGAGTCAAATATTAACAATTCATATTCAGCTCCAATGGAGCAAGGAATTCTTAATCATGCAAATTGATGCCTAAACATTCTGAACTTGTAAATACTCTGTGAGCATGTCAATTAATGAAGAAAAATCAGTATTAGCAAGCATATTATGAGACATTGTAACATGCATTAGATTGTAAGGAGAGTTCATTAAAGCTCGTGCAATCCATGAATGAAAGACATATAAATTAAACTGAATCAAGGACCTGTTCGATAAACCTAAGTTATATATTAGCACCATATCTCCAAGCATCTTGCATGAGATCTTTATAGTGCTTTTATCTTTTAATCTTGTTTTACGGTGATTCCACAATTAAGATACTCACAGAATAATACCATATATTGGATCTCATATCGAAGACTTGAAAGTTAAAGATCAGTTAGTCCGTCAACCTAACTAACCGTATAACTGGACAGTCAAAACCCTCCCTCCCTAACCTATATACATGATGCTGGTTGTTCTGATCCTTCCGATGTTATACAACCTGGCTGGTTGCATAACAATCCACTATAGTTGAGTACTGTTCATTCCCTCTGCTGTACAACACAATTGGCAGTCCAGTGGAAAGGGCCATATGTAGTACTTGCCAAAGGATCAGTTTCTGCATGCTTTTATATGGTCAGGAGGGTTTCTGGAGTAATCTAACTTAGCTCACCAATGGCTGCAACTATGGGTTCTTGCAACATTGACTGTGGTCTACATAAAACTGAACTTTCCTGTGTAGCTGCCTTTGGGTAGATTTCAAATGTCAGAGACACTCTCTCATCACCTGTCATTCTGTTTTCTGCCTGTCTACTTGGGCACTTGTTTGGAAAATAATGGTTGGATACCACCTTTACAATTTTGACTGCCGAGCTCCCCATCTGGTGATAAAGAACTTCTAAATCTGCCTCTTTTGTTCGCTCCCAAAGTTCAGTTTGGTATATGACTTTTGTTTTGATACATTAGATATATTTCCTTTTTTATGGTAGTATGTGTATTTATACTAGAACTGTTTTTAGTTTCTGTATGTACATTTGTTTATATTTGAGCAGAAACTTCCTGACCTTTATTCTTTAGCTGGATAGTTATCCAGTTTGTAGATTTGGCCCAAATTATTTTTTTTCTGATGGATTATGCCCTGGCAAAGGACTAATACCTCGGCTTCTGCTAATGGGGCTATTCTCCCTCCTCTTTGCGCAATCTCAGGCAGAATGCCCATGTGTCCCATGTTTATAACAGCGATCTCTATTTGATGGGTGATCTCTGGGGAGATGGGCTACCAGGCCTTAGGCTTCCATCCTGTGGTGATCTCTTGTTTTGCAGAACTGTGTTTGCTACCGATGAAGACTGTGTACTTGTGTGTCCTGGTATCATAAAAATGTCATTGATTGTGATGCTTTGTTCGTCCTGTCCTTTGTCTGTATTTTGCAAGAAGAATTTATATAGGGCTCTGTCCTGCTTTCTTATTCCTTTTAAAATACGTTTAAACCAAATTAACCTTCTTCTTCAAAACATCTAATCGGGACTAGCCCATGGACTTGGCTGCCGCTTTTGGAAACTGTAGATTCTGCACCTAATGGTTTTCAAATGGGGATAGTATTACGACGGTTTGGGGGAATTAATAATATATGAAACCAAAGGTATATATTTTGCAAATATTTCAGAGCATCAATAATGGTATGATTTATGCAGTGGCCCCAATTCACTTTGATATTCAAATCAAAGGTATTTTTGTGCACCTGTCCTGCAACGCCTTGTGCCATGTTCGAATATTTAGAGAAATAAATGACAAATTCAGGTTAAGATGTTTGCCTCTCACAGAAAGCATGAAAATCAGCACATGGGAGTTTTAACATGTTATTTCAAATAAGCTGGGAGCAAATGATATTGGACTCCTTCCTCTTTACATTCAAAATGACCACCAATAGGCGGCATCAGAATAATTATTTTGTATCTATGCTCGTAACGCTAGTTACTATTCAAATAAAGCACGGAATTATGTTTTTGCAGATGAGGATAACAGGTTTTTTTTTGCAACAGGAGTCCCCATTTCTACCCAAATTCAAAATGGCCACCAATATAGCGTCAAAAACAAATTATTCAATGGGTTTGCTCATAAAGTATCAAGTAAACCTTGGAAATAAAGGTTCATGGAAATAAGGATCCCATATTTTTACAATATGGTAACCCTTTTCTCCCCGAACCCAAGATGGCGTCAAAAAATGAATTCTTCAATGGCTTTGCCGGTAGCGTGTCCAATAGAATTGAAATTGAAAAATACATTTCGCAGGGATGAGGATTCTTATTTTCATATATTTTTAAACGATAGAATCAAAATGTGAAAATATAGCTTTGTCCATTTTGGCCTACAAAAAATGGTTGACATTCCACATAAAACTCTCATAATATGCATGCATATCTTGTATTCAAGCTCTGTGGCAATTATTTTAACCCAGAATCATAAACTAGGCAAATGAATAACCAAACGTTTGACAGCATGAAATGTTTCAGACCATTTGAATGGTTTTATAGTGTGGACTCCAATACTGGCCAAAACAATGGCGCGGTCAGCAAGTTGCTTTCATGTTTTTTTTTTTTTTTTTAATTTTTGTTTATAAGGATTTTATTGTATCATAGTGCATATGATATGCAAATTAACATTTTTTGCTCGCTTGTTATCACTTATAAAATATTGTCAAGGCAATTGACTAATGATCACTGTCTGAGAAGCATATTGTCTCAGACATGGGTAAGTACAGGTATGTATTGCTTTCGGTGTCATTCTCTGACAGTGTGCAGCACAATAACACAATTGTGTATGAGGTAAATTTGCTTTTGCACATGTGCACCTGCCCCTGCAGTGCAGTGTCCATTAACTTGACTAAATATCTGCACCCTTTTGATGCCACAGGCATTGTTGGCCAATGAAGACCCATTGTCCACTTCCACCTTGCTGCCAGTCCCAATCTGACGGTAATGCCAGTGAGAGATTGTTTATGAATGTATGCACCCTTACATGGCCAGCCTGGTGAGCTGCTCTCGACACATGTTGGACTGCACAAACAGCACTGGTTGGGGGAATGTTCAATTTCCCTATTCCCATAGGCAAACATAATCTTGCAAGCCTCATTTACAGTCCTGGCTGAAAAAGTATTGCCTAATAATGCAAAAACAAATCTCTCGAAGGCTTTCATGTTCTCACTTGTGATCTCCATTGCTTGAATATGGGGACAAGGTTGTAAATGTATATCCATGCCTGCCTCACAGTTTTCTGGCTAATTCCACAGAATACAGAAACAGTATCACATTCAGATATTGCATGTAAAAATAGAAGTTATCAGGATTTTTATCCACCATGATTGCCTGCAGTGGCATGCATGCCAATATATGTAAAATGTTTTTCATGGCCAAATGCAACCCACAATTTACACCCTGTCAGTATACTAGCTGTTGCTATGCAGTGCACCATCACATCATTATCCATATTATGGACCATTAAACGTTTGTAGTGTTGCTTAAATCCCTGCTTAACATGAAGTATCAACCTGTAATCAGCTTCGTTAGCACTACAGGGCTGAAAGTGTGACAAATTTATGGTGCTTGAAGAGAAGGTAGTGCTAAGTTTTTAGCACTATCTTCTCATGTGGAGTCCGAAAGGACACTATTTGTTTCACCAGACATGTCGCTTTTACTGATCAAGAAACTCAGGTTGCAAGTAGCTCAGACCTAAATTGTGGTACATTGTTCTTAGAAATGGGATCATAGAAGTGATCCTTCCAATCGTTTCATCACAAAAGTTTGAAACTGGTCCTGTCTCAGATTCCTACTTCACCTTACAGTCTGGACAGCCAGGTCAGACATTATAAGCTTTCGGTCAAGGTTATCAGAACCACCAATATAATGTTGTTAGGCCTTAGGTAACTTGCACATTTGTTGAACCATGTTTAGAATAGATGTTCTTTCCCCTTTTGCACATTACCTCCTTTTACGTCAATTTAATTTGTTCCCTGGGCACAGCCAGATGCACTACAAAGACGTGAACTGTACCACACCCGTAAGAAGACGATCATTTATTCACATTCTCCTGGGAAGGGGCTTTTGGTCAAAGATCAAAATCCCTAGTGTAAAGTTAGTGACGTATACATTGACTGGCAACTTTTAATGGCAATTTCAGCCCCTTTCCCAGATTGCCAATATAAATTTTCTTCCACTTGAATGTCTTCACATTCACGTACTGAACTTTCACTTTTAAACATTTTTGATTAAAATTGCAAATACGACCATGACATGATGACACGCCTAAAGTCCATATGGGCCCTTTGCCATGGGAAACTATGACCGCCATCTTAAGGACAGGCAAGACACCAAAATAAATCCCCCTTTAGTCAATCCTAGATCAAAATATATTTGCGTTAGGATAACAAATCACATATGTGTGTAATCGTCATACTCCAAAGAATTTATATGTGCCATATTTGGGTGTCTATGATGTAAATTGTTGAATAACCAATCTAAAGTTGACCGCAAACTTAGTTTTTGTCACTAATTATTTCTGAAAAAATCATAATTACACTTGCATCTTAATCCTGACATATTGGCAACAAAAAACGATCCTGCGATTTTTTTTATGTTCTGTTTCGTTTTTAGGTTATCCATCCTCAAAGTTTGACGTTTCAATTTTCCCTTTGATTTCCAGGATGTTCATTTTCTTCATTTCATAGAAAAAGAACGAAGCAAAATTTAGAAAATCGCTGAATTGCTTTTGCAGTTCAGGCATCAGAGAATCAAAAGCCGTTAACCGGATTAAATGTCGCCTAGCCGTTTTCTTGGAAAAAACCATTCTAAGGTGGGGCCCTCGTCCTGTTATCCTTTGTGAGAAAACAAGCTTCAAGGGTCTTTGATGTTGATCATTTGCCTCTGAAACAATACCATTTGCTCAAGTTGAGCTGATATTTGTGCAAAACGTAGTAAACATCGTCCCTTAACATTTGGGGAGGTTGTCAATCAATTTTTGGCCAATCACATGCATGAAAGAGCCTTTGAAGTACGGTAAAATTATTCAACGATCTGTCAAACGGCGACAGCTACAGTCTAGTTTCAAAGTGTGACGTCATTGAGGCGGCCCTTAGGCCCAATGCCATCAAGCCTGGCAACAAAAGTTGTGTTGCCTTGCCTCGGTGGGGCGGCCTACGGCCGCTGTGGTCAGTGTACGGATGGCGGATTTGGTCTTCCACCCCATTCCTCTTCATCCCGTTTTTAGGGATAGTATTTTATTGTATTTACTCCTGTCTGTATACTTTATGTAGTTAGCTTCTTAACTTGTCTGAACACTTTACTTAGTGAGCTTGTCATTATTTTGTAGTTATTTTCTCAATGAGTTTCATTTCCCTTTCCAACCTGAGTTTTGTAATGCTATTGTGTGTGTTGTCTCTGCTCTTCACATTTATGCTTATTTCGATGTGTTTATTTGTACTCTTATTTCCTCATCCCTGGGTAAAATATAATTATGTATGTGGGTACTGTTGATTCAAGAGCCAGTTTTTTCCCCCGGCTGTCTTTCGTGTGCAGGACCACTGGGGTAATCCGTCGCGGCACGGCCTTTGAAGGGACATCGTCTGACGATTCCACCTCCTCTTGAACATTTGAAGTCTCCTTTCATTACAACGCAAAACAAGCAAGATAACTATAAAGTTAACCACTAAGACTATAATATGTTAGCATGCTTGCATCTTTTCCCTGCCCGCAAACATACTTTCGGCATGCCGCCTAATTTCGCATAGCCGCCCTGATACCACTCTCCTTTTGCCATGGGCCGTTGCTACCTGCAGCCACGTGACAAGCTGTTTAGTATGATTGACGGGTGGTATTGTTTCCGTTTGGCTGCTGAAAACCAAAAGAATGACACATGGACGCTCAGATGTCCACATGCCTGTGTGGTTTTGGGAGTCTTTCTCATATTTCTACTTTAGTTAAAAGCTCGAAATTTTGACAACTGATAGAAAGGGCATTCATTTTGTAAAAACCGTTAAAATCTCAAAATCGGCCATGCAAAGGATTTTGGTGTCTTACCTGTCCTTAATCTAACCAGGAAAGGGCGAACTTTTTTCCAATGCAATATTTCAGTTTAGTCTGCATTTGTTCGTCTTACGGAAAAAAATAATAAAACACTTTCATCGATTAGAATGAAAAATATTAGGAAAAACGTTGGACTAGGGATATGACGGGTATGCCAAATATATTTCCAAGATTTCTGGAGACTTGCTCACTGGGTTCATCAGCAATCTCTTCTGCCACGAGATGCTCTTATTCCTTGTTTCCATAATGTGGGGTATTATATATATATATATATATATATATATATATATATATATATATATATATATATATATATATATATATATATATATATATATATATATATATATATATATATATATATATATATATATATATATACATATATATATATATATACATATATATATATATATATATATATATATATATATATATATATATATATATATATGTCTCTTGTTTGTAATGTATCATTCTGAATGATTTTTAGAACTGTCGATAATATATATTTTCTCAGTGCAGATATTGTTTCTCGTAAAACCAAATTAACTTAGAGGACATTTCCACTTAAAACATAAAACAAAGTGAATGGATGCTCTTATAAGATACCATATAATACCTTTTTATTTTTACTCAAATTCACAAACGTGACCCCTTATGTTGGATCATTGACTCAGGTTGGCAGCAAAATAGAGCATTATTGTTTGGAGACTTTCCAAGTGAGGAGTAAGTGTCATCATGGGGCTTGTTTTACATGTCTGGTGCAGAACGTCCATTGTTGCAGTACTTGTTATGATTTATCTCGGTTTGTACAAGCGGTCCAGCTGCAACTGTTTATTTTACAATCACTGGGACCGAGTGTAATACCTCAGTTTGTTTCTACTTCAGTTATACATTGGCCGGTGGTTTCATTAAGATAAGCTATTCAGCAAGAAAGGGTAGATAATGGTTCAGGGGTAGGTCAAATTGCTATTATCTGAATTCGTACTATACCAATTCAGTAAGTATGTTTGGTTTGATAGGAATTCTTCATTCGTAATGAAGCTCTGTATTTAAAAGCATAACTTCACGTATTTAGCCAATTCACCATTTGCCAATTTTATGTTTATGTGGGGTGTCTTCGCTGAATATGTAGCTTACACATGAAGCCTCTACTCAGAGAGATGTGTACGGGAAAGGGCTCCAAAACATGTTCTGAGTAGTTACCCTCTGAAGATCCTTCAATTTATTTGGGCTGATATAGCCTATGTCAAAACTCCGCCATAGAACGTGAGCAATATGGACAATAGTACTTCTATTTGTATATAGGTTAGAGAGTGACAAGTTAGCTTTAAATATAGACAGTAAAAAGTTCGGACTGTGGAAACGAGTAATGACTAATAGGAAGTGGTTCTGGGCAGAAAGATATAAATACAATAGTGTTACAAGCCATTCGTACTGCATCGTTTTATTTATACCCTATATATACACCACCACACATTTGCAGGCAGTGTATACGTAAAACCAAATCAAAATTCCCAAAGAAATCCCCTGTTTAACATACAGCGTTGCAGTCAATAATGATTTCGATACCGCCCGTAGCAATATGTTTGACTTAAAAGTTAGTCGATGTTTGAAATTTTTTACATATATATGACCTATATTATATGACAGTTCCACAACAGGCGCAACTTTTTTTCCCAAATAAGGTAATAACTCAACCAAAGTTCTTCTCGAACTCCCCAGACCTATCATTCAGGCTGGATACGAGTGTTTCTGCCACGGGTCTTTCTCATAAAAGGAAGTAAAACAGGAGCAGCATGAGTGTAAAGATAACACAGAAAGGAACTTGTTATGAAACCACAGAAAATAACACGAATAACCACAGGGGAAACAAAAAGAGAGAGATAAACAGTCAGAGAGAGAGAATGCGTATCATCGAAGGAAAAAGTAAAGAGCAACCGAGTGTCCGAAGATTTATAACATTAAAAATAGTTCTACCTCAAGAAAACGGTAGAGGAACATAACTTAATAACCTAGAGAAAAATAGCTAGTTAAGAGATAACTATTGCAAATAACAGTACAAATGTGTTGCCCAAAGAGCAGCACTGTCACTGAAATATCTTCCGATGGAGTGCTAATTGGCTACCACTTAGAGGGGAATATATGCTTATGTACAAACAAGAATGAATGTATGCGTGCCTGTGCGGGAAGATGTAGACAGTTTTCAATCGTTCACTGCTAACATGATCATATTAAAACAATCACTTGATTCTAAAAATTACCTTTTCCGAGCTTTGGCTTTTCTTGTTGATTACGTATTGATAACTACCAAGTTACACACACAAGAAACCTGTTGTACCGTCGCCATGACAACTGTACAACTGTACACAAGACACAACATTGCACATGTACGTTCAAATTTCCATTTATTCAACCAAAGTGACAGTTCACAATATAATAGCCACATCCTTTCTGTCCCATTGTTGATCGACAAGTAAAGATAACATATAGTTTGTGACGTCAGCACGAGGCATATGATATCTCCAAGGAGACGTTGAGATGTACTGTCCCTCTTCTGCTTGTACCGGTCTGCCTATAGGACGCAAATATATATATATATATATATATATATCAATCAGATGATATAATTTGCTTTCTGATGATAGTCATTTTAGGCTAGTCTACCAGTCATAATATATTTGACAGCTTTGTCCCAATAATGAGTGCCTAAGGTGTAGATCACCTGATCTGAACATTGTTACAACCAAATAGGGACGCACCTGCATCAGTGACGTATTGCATTGACATTTAGACAAAATCAAATGCGCGTGAGGGCTGTTTGATTATACGTCACACATGACGTGGAATAACTACGACGAACGTAAACAACCACGGCATACGAGGTCGGTGTTGAATGTAGGCCTTGGGTATAAATTAGTGATGGATATCTAATTAAACAGAAAACAGAGAAACTCTTACATGGCACGAGAGTGAGACACTATTTTTCTCTCACTCGTGCTCGTTCTTGGTGTGTAAAATCACTCGTGACAAGCGGATACTCGTGATCTACCCAACCACCAACGATCCCTCGTGACAGAAAAATAGTCTTACTCTCAGCCATCTTAGATTCTCTACTTCTTCCATATCTGCGACCAAATTGTAAATGAGAACCGAGTCACTCATGCTCATTATGATTCCAAAGACGTGAGTTAAGACCAGGTGGTCATTCTGGTAATCTAGAGGCCTGGTGAGATGGTAAACAGGGTATGGTCTTAACCTATCTGCATTGGCAAAGACACACATGAAGTTCATACCTGTAAATTCAAAGTTGGTCAGTCCTGGTGGTCTAACGATGGTGTAATTGATGTCTTCTTGTTCAAACAAGAATTTTTCCATCACTGACATACTGTCCAATTGTCGTCCTATCCAAGGGTGTAAAATCCACCGAGCTATCCAAGGACTTTCATCGTCTACTGAAAAATAAATCATGATAAAATAAGCAAGACCGTCGAAGTATCCAAGGGAAAGGGAGGCGGGCAACTTTGTACCATAAGCCTCTTATAGATTTTATTACTATCCGTTGTAATTACTGCCCTGGTTATTATTCATGTGAAACGGGCTGATATGAGAGCAATGGTTGTGGTATTTTAGGAAGAGTAGGGTAAAAATGAGGCTTCATGTCAAGCCCATGTTTTTTCTCTATCCCCAATCACAAATAAGACATCACTCTTAAAATGATTGGTAGGAACCTGTTTTCTCAATAACCATTCAGACATGTAAGAAGATTCCCTAATTATAATAAGTATTCCCCAGAAAATGACTAACAGCAAAGCGGATAGAGTGCTAAATAATATTGGCAACAGATTTTTGAAAGTTTAATTTCTTATTGAGAAAAGTGATGCCAGCATTGTTTTTCTCATTTCGATAAATCGAAATGTGTCATTTATGAAAAAAATGCGCCGAATGGAAAAATAAATGTGTTTACATGACTGTAGCAGTATCAGCCTTGTGTCAGTATCTCACATTAAATTATATATCATCACTCAACTTTCGGTCTCATGACGACATACGTGCTGGGGGTTGATACAGGGGGTGATACAGCTACAATCAAATAGTAACCTATAAATATATTCTAATTCTGCATTAAAGAAACCTTGTTTTTGAGGATACTATTACTGGATCCATTTAGCACAAAGTTTAAATAATTCCACGCATCTGTCAAAACAAGAGGGTTTTGTGGACAGCACATGCTTAGCTGACCTGGAGATTCAAAACACTTGTTTCTGTGAAATTGGTATAGGATCAGGTCACCAATCTAGTGAGTAAGTTTGACATCTATGGAAGAACACTAACATGTGCAACATCAAGGTCCATCATAAAAGAATACAAAAATCATGGGAACATGATCATTTTTTTTCACAAAATAGGTAGATACTTGTCACAGATACATCCCTACCAAGTTTGACAAAAATTTGGCCAATAATATTTAAGTAATGCCAATTGCAAACAATTCTCACGTCAAACATTCCTATCAATTTTTGTAAAAAATATTTTCCAAACAAAAACCATAAAGAGTCCACAAATCACTGGACCTTGACAATTTAAGCATGGAAAAGCCCCGCCAAGCGTACTGAAGTATGATCATTTGAACAACTTTGTAGAGACCCACCCAAGGTACATCCCCTACAAGTTTGAAGTCAATCTTTTGTTGTTGCTGTTTTTTGTTTTTGTTTTTGTTTTTTTTTTTTTGTTTTTTTTTTTTGTTTTTTTTTTTTTTTGTTTTTGTTTTTCTTATAAACAAAACAGGCATGGGCATTTACTGGCATTTCCACCTTCCGATAATGCACTCAGCCACCAAACATCACAACAGTATCGACCTAGTTGGTATACGAAAAGTCACTTTTCGCACATAATATGAACAAAATTCGAACCATAGTGTACGAAGAAGAATTGTAAGCCTTGCTTTCCTAAGCCACATAACGAAAGCGTTCAATAAATTATTTTTTCTACACTCCATAAACAGGAAATATGTCAAAAGCACTCTAAAAGGTAGAAAATTTATGTTAAAGTGCTTTCTCGGTTTGTTTATATTTTCACGGTATGTGCCATCAACAGAACTATAAGCGAAACTAAAATATACAGCGAAACTGAGTGAATGGACAGCTTGGACCAGAAAGTCACCATAACCAGTCAGAGCGTCAGGAACTCCGTCCGCGGGATGAGTCACCAGCATGGGTGGTACTTGGGAATGGCCTGTGTGTTGTCGCTCGTTCAACGATCACACGAACAAGGGGATTCGCCGATTTTTTTCTCAGCTCATGGAAATTTCGAGATAGAAATCATTACAATTTGTATTTTACCTACGCAAACGTTATATGTAGCGTACACGGGAGTTGTAAAGTTCAATAATTTACAAAACCACGGGTTTTGTGTACAAACCTCCGGCATTTTGTCATAAAAACCCCTTAGGTTTGTAGCAAACGCCTGCGTTTTGCAAACAAAACTCAGAGATTTTTTTCTAACCAAATCCAGGGTATTGTATGTAAAACCATGAGTTTTGTAACAATAGTTCTACCTGTAAATCACAGGGTTTTGTCACAAACGCCTGTTTTTTTATAAACTACCCAGAATAACAAAACAGATATCATATTTGTAAAATTGTGTTGAACTATTTGCACAAAAACCTGGGTTTCATTACAAAATCCCGGGTTTTGAACACCAAACCTTGGATTTTGTTTGCAAAACCGAAGGTTTTGTAACAAAACCATAAATTTGTACACAAAACTCTGGATTTTGTTACAAAATCCAGGGTTTTGCTTTGTTATCCAATCTTTTCCCAAAACTCACGGGTTTGTTTCAAAACCCCGAGTTTTGTCAGGATAACCCTGGGTTTTGCGGTTGCTTTGTTCAATAATCGGCAAAACCCCGGTTTTAGTGGCATCACAGAAACTCTAGTCATTTTGATAATTTGCAAAAGCCGGAGTTCTATTGTAATAACTATGGATGTTGCTGTTGCTTTGGTCAATAATTCAGAAAACCCAGCGTAGTGTGACACCACATATTTCACGGTTGGAATAATTCTCAAAACCATGGGATTTGTGACGTCGCATATCCCACAGTTTTCTAATTCAAATTAGTCATCTGGATACACCAACCACTCACAACACGGCTTTCACATATGGAAAGGTCCGAGGAACCACAAATGGTCTGAGACAATCGATGGCGCAGAGTCTTCAACGCTTTTCTATTTTGTAATGGCTTTCTATTTAAAAATAAAGAAAATCTTTTTTTCTCGAAAGTAGGAATACAATTTTCACTTTGCTGAAGTTTGGAAATTCTGCAGTTTACCCTTGTACTGGACAACTTGTTGAGCTTGCTGTAAAAAAAAATCATGCCAAATTGCTGATTTCGGGAAAACTTTCATCGATTCGCAGACTTTTAACGTCGTGTATTTTATCACTGTGCACTTCATGAGCTCTTGTTTTATGTAGTACAAGAGATAACATGTAGGATCAATACTATATATGTGTTTTTAAAGAATTTAATAGATTAAGACTGATTTCGTAGGACCGTACGCCCGGCCTGCAGGGTTGGCGGCGTAAAGCCTTCAATCTGACGCGTTTCTCCAGAGTCTGCCGTATGCGTTTTGCAGCTGCCTGCAGTGACTAGACCGCACAAAAGGGGCTAACCACTGAAGCTCATGCACCACTGTTGAAATTTTGGCAATTTTCGAAATCAAAAATTAATTTTCGATACCAAAAAATTATATGTGGGTATCATCAAAAGATTGCCGGCCAACGTGTTCTGGGAGCACGGCAATACACCGGTTGAAATATAAATACAGCACAACCAAAAGCAAACTATATTGTCATCGTGTTGTACAGAACTTAATTTTAGACTATGCGCGTGGACAACAATAATGATGTTGATGATCACACAAACTGAACGACTTGCAGTTTCTTTCTTTTCTTTCTTTTTTTTTTTTTTTTTTTTTTAAATTTTTTTAGTTGAGTAGCTTACACACTAAGAGCTGCCAGGATTGGTTGGTTAAAAAACCCTCGGTATTGTTCTTGTTCAAAATCCACGGATTTGTGAAGTCTCAAAACTTACAGTTTTCAGGTCTCACAAAACCCAGGGTGTGGGTTCGCTGTTTGAAAAGTTAAAAAATCCAGGTTTTTTACAACACATATATTGGTACATTATTTCACAGTGTTATAAAACCCAAGCTTTCTGACAAAAACGAAGGTTTCGTGAACAAAATCATGGAGTTTGTTCCATAAATAAAAAAACCAAGGGTTTTGTGATCAAAACTCAGCGTCTTGCTCTGAAACTGTGGGTTTTTGTGTTCCAAATGCACGGTTTTATACCTAAAGCTTAAGTTTTCTTTCACGAAATCCTGGGGTTTGTACACAAAACCAAGAGCTTTGTACCAATGCCCAGGGATTTGTCACAACACCTTTGGTTTTCGGAACGAAACTCAAGGTTTTGTGATAAAGACTTTGGTTTCTGTTAGCAAAACTCACTGTTATGAAAAGCAACACCCAGGGTTTTGTGATCGCAACTCAGGGTTTGGTGAATTATTCAACAGTATAATTTCCTGGCGTAGTTTACTGATCTAAGACACTGTAGTGACATGCATACTTACAAACGGTAAACATTGACGTGATACAAACAAGGCGACTGACCCCTGCATCTCGCATTGCTTGGACAATACATTTTATACTGTCCTCGTAAAATGTAATGACCGAGAAATAGCTGTATGCACTTCCTAAACAGGACAACACGGCATCACAGCCATTCATGTGTGGACTCATGGATGAAGTTGAAAATATATCTGCTTTCTCAACCTTAAACAAGCAAAGTAAAACCATTTCAGTGGCAAATTTTGACCATTCAACCGGTCAAACTTTTGTCGATAACAATTAAATGTTTCGTAAAAGTTAACGGTAGTGGCAAATGTTTTATGTATTTTTTATTCTACGTAGCTAGCAGAGCAAAGCTAATTTCGCGAAACCAAATTTCAAGTTCATTTGCATCAAATCGCCGGGAAAATAACATGTCAATCTAATTCAAAGCGTGAGTTCCCCCACGCTTCCTTAGGGCAGGGAGAATAGAAATGATACTATTTGAAAGCAAAAAATAGTTTTCCACAATGCTTCGCGCATGCTCCATAAAGATAAGGAAAAAACTCTATGAATTTAATTTCGTTACAGTTGATATATTCCTGGTTACACAAACATAAGTTTGTTCTTGAGGCCAAAAGGCATATAAATTTGCATGTCTAAATCTTGCCATCAAACAGGAGACTGTTCTAAAATGATCTATACATTGAAAGCGTCATGGAGCTTCAAAATATAATCCCTGTTTAATCTTAACACTAAAACATCAAAAATGATCCATTTTCAATTCTCCATTGCGAAGTACGAATCTGTTTTGCACAATATATTAATATTTAAATTTTCCATATATGTTTGATGACATTTTAGTCTTTGAAGCTTCAGTATATATGCTTTTGAACACCTTCAAGTTGTAAACAATTAAATTGTCCACTTAGAAAGCTTAATTTTGCAGCACCACTGCACCTGCAACATTAAAACGGTGCAAATTAAATTGCTTAATTTGAGTCTCCCCAGAAATCGTAAACAAAAGTATGGTTATGTACAAATGAGGTCACCTACTTTCAGCCGTTCGTGCTGTAATTGCATTTTGGCAGGATTCCGTACAAGTGCAATGACGTCATGATCTGCAGCTAAGGCCTGAGAAACTAAAACTTGTCCTGATTTCCCAGTAGCCCCAAGAACCACAAGCCTCATCTTGGTAGCATCTTAAGCACACAAAGACAGGAATGGTACTTTGACAAATATACAGTCTGTTCAAAAGTTTGTTCCATAGGGGAAAAATAGGTGCCACAGTCTTCTCGAATAATTCATTAAAATCATGCACCCTGTAGGAGTGCAGAATTTGAGCATGTAGTATTTCAAATCCCACAACATTTAAGAAAAAAAAAGTCTTTAACTTATAACCATTTGGTCACTATAACTAGGTGCAAACCTAAGCAGTTAACTGTGAACACACACACACACACACACACACACATATATATATATATATATATATATATATGTACACAAGCAAACATCGTACTTTGAAGCTTTGTTCTCATTCAATTAAATATGTACTGCTTTCTTCGTCTGCAATGTACGCTCGCATCACCTGATGTACAAAAATTGATTTTCATTAATGACTTAAAATGCACAATCACGAAACAGCAACAGCGGTGATTAATTTCGATGCTCACTGAACCGACTGATTGGAAATCAGGTAAAAATATGGGGTCATAATTCCATGAGCATACGAAAGCTGCGGTCTGTGAAACAAGTGCCATTTCTAATCACATTATATTCACAAGTTTTTGTATCTCCGAATGTAATTTATTGTCGCGCATTATTACCCAGCCGCTGTACCATGACACTTTTTGCGCTTTAAAGTCGTTATGGGTATCATAACGTATTCCAAAAACATCTCAGATACTGTGAATTAAATTATTTTCTGCATAATAAATTTCCACATTTGTCGCATTTCAGCTATGCCACTTTTGTCGACTATACCTATTAGACCTAACCTATGATCAAAATACCATTTCATTGTAGTTTTTACTGTATTCATTTTAGGGCCATCATCGAAATGACCGAAAATCAAAATACAACGCAATTTAGTGAACTAACAGGAGACAGAGATAACTTTGGCAGTGCGTGACAATTTGAAAGCTGGACAACATATCTTAAAGTGTGGAGCTGGTACTCTGACTATAACGCACAACGCTTTCTTTTTATTGTTCTCGGGAGCTTTTAAAATATTAAAGCGGGTATCAGCTTGCTGTTATAACCGAATACCCCAAAACAGACAACATTCAAACGTTGTGCAACAGTAAAAGACGCTGGCCGTGATGTTGCCGTGATATTGACTGCATGACTGCCATGAGGCAGCAAACTGAAAATCAGAGAGGATCAGGTAAGATAAGATAAGATAAAACCAACCTATTGCCTTGTAACCAACATTTGATGGTCTATGATTGAACAACCTCACATATGTTACTCTTTAGAAATGTCTACAGACGTATGGGCACAGTTGCAAACATATGTGGGCTTCACACGTTCTCGACTAATTTTCCTTCGTGGTCAATAAAATACGTGAATACAACGGTCCAATATTAAGCCTTGACCAATTTGTTTTAAGCTGGTATCTGGATCAAGTTGTCTGTGTCACACGACAACAGTGGTGGCAGTTGGCGTGTTTATATTGTAACAAGGTGCCGCTTCCGGCAATCATCGCCGCGGATTCGTGGTGCAAAGAATCGTAGGCAAGGAGTTACTGAAGGGTTTTTACATTAGGCCATACCTTTGACACACGTTTATAATGAATATATTCTGCGGAACGCGCCATGATCGGTCGTATATAAAACATTGTTTCACATATAGTAGTAATTTGATTTATCGACGGGATTCATGATGCACTCACCAGTCGCGCCAGGCTTGACCCGGTTTCAATGTCACAAATATAGGTCAGTAAAGTATGTTTTGATGGTCGGAGCGCCTTCTTTCGGCCTGTTTATTAACCGCGGGCTGGGTTAATTAAAACTTTTCCTCATACCCGCTTATTGTAGACCTTTGTTATCGCAGAGAAAGAAACATGAAAAACAAACAAACAAAACAAACAAAAACAAACAAACAAACAAACAAACAAACAAAATAGTATGAAGAAAATGAAAAATAAGAAAAATAAATGAAAAAGAAAGAGGGGGAAAACTAAAACAAGCCTGGAGGGATCCGAATGCAGTGAGTAAGAAATGATGAAAGGGAAAACGAGCATGGCATAGTGAAGGTACATTGGCAAAAATAAAAGAACAAAGACAGAAAGAAGTAGGATTCAGAAGAGCAGACAAACAAACAAAGGAAGTAAAGACATGGAAAGATTGAATGCAGGCACGAAGACGTTAAAAAGGCAGCGGGATGAAAACAAAATTAAGAAAGAAAGAAAGAAAGAAAGAAAGAAAGAAAGAAAGAAAGAAAGAAAGAAAGAAAGAAAGAAAGAAAGAAAGAAAGAAAGAAAGAAAGAAAGAAACCAGGCTCCCACTACAGCATACAGCTAAAATACTCTACCTGTTGTTTTTGAAGTTCATTTGTACACATTCTTCCTATAATGTAACTTTCAAAGCCGACATAAAATTAGAGTTGCTCGTGATGTGAAAAGTTCGTTGTCTTTACAAAGTTACATGTTGAGTGTTTGCTAGAAAACTACACAAACTCTTGCTGTTAGACGCCATAATCCACTTAGACGTCTTGTAAATGCGACAAGTAATTAAACTTTTGAAGTGGCACTTTATTCGTCTTATCTAAGGTTTTATAAGGAGCAATCACAGGGGTTTTATTTTGTCGTGTGCCATGAAATGATGCCAATAATTTTAACAGTGTCTTCACTTTGATGTGTAACCTCGTAAGCACATCAAAACCACATCAAAGAGAGAGTAGGAACTTCCAAGAACCCCACTATATATATATATATATATATATATATATATATATATATGGTATCAGTATACATGCAAGAAAACGCGCTAGTGACTATCAATTTAATCTTTGCTTTTTGACCAAAAATGATAATTTTGTATGATATTTATCACTTGCCATTATGAAGAGGATTCATTTATTAAATGTAGTTAATTTGTTTGTATACATTTCAACTTCCCATTCTATTCTTACTCTACATGACAAATTTGTGTAAAAATGAGCGCTGAATATTTGCATCTCCTTATACTAATGGACACATTGGCGATCGAAAATATCGAGGCACACTTAACATATGACTTACCTGTACGCTATCTGATCACAATATAAGTCTTATATTTTATCATGTACTTATGCACACATGTGATCTTTCAGCGGGAATTAGGGACTCTGTCATATCCTTGCTTTTAGCTAGGCGGTGGTTTCAAATATTTCCGTGGTATATACCTGACAGACACCACATTCCATCACCAAGGGTTGCAAAAACTCTTTCCGTTACAGCAGGTGTTAATGCAGTGTATGATCTTTGTTATACCTCTGTCCTTAGTTAAACAAGCCTATTTCGTTACCGGTACATAGAAAGTCACTGCATTGTACTACCATTGTAAAGTCAACGTTTAACATAACCTATTAAGTTGATATGTGAAATATTACTTTGATATAGAGTAGCTTTGTAAATCATTCCGAAGTTAAACTACTTGGAAGCATATGTAGGTTGTATAAACTGATTTTGTTAAAACTCAAAGGAAAAAAAGCCAGCATAAAGTCTACTGGAGAACATGGCATTCTAGTCCACATGTCACCTTCATAATATTACATGTTACGGGTGAAAGTATGTTTATGCAAAAACCGACCCATCACTTATGGGTTAATGCCCTGTGATTTTATTAACTTTAAGTCAAAAGCAACAATGTATATGTATGATGATAAAGAAATATAACATATTGTAAAATGCTCACAAGGCTTTAGACTGAGGACACCTGCTACGTGGACACCCCCCCCCCCTTCAATTGAATTATCTTCCCTGTAAAATAACCGAATGATCTTTAGATTGTCCAAGGAACATATTCCGATAATTCAGAATACGGATTACCCGCAGTATTTGTCAAAAGGTTGTAATTAAACAGTTATAATCATCAATGTTTTGATTATATACACGTAAACGTGAGGAATTAGAGTAGGCCTACATAAGTGTAAGGACTAATATTCTATTGTTTATGTTTCAGGGACCCCACGTATATAATAAATCAAGACTTTTAATATATTTAAACAATTTTCACCCGGTTCTCATAGATTTCGTTAATAGTTACCTCTGGAAGGATGGGGTCAGCATGTCAACACCAGAAGAAAGCTGTTCTCTTCTCATAGGCAATTCACACAGGCGAATTAGGTGCTAAAATACCAGAAAACGGCGCACTTATTAAATCTTGACATTGCCGGGAGAGGTGTAGTGCCAACATACCTCAAACAGCAACACATTTCAGACTTTGCTACCACCCACCACAGACAGTAAACAACTACCAGCGATAGCTAACTCTTGAGAAAAGAGTCAAGCACTAGTTAACGTGTCTCCCCTAACTAAGGCCACAGGGTTCTTCTTAATTCAGAAGGGTGTAGGGTGATGTAAAGAAATGACAGTTGTAATTTGGTTTCGCTATAACCTCATATATTTCATATGTAGAACAATACTATGGCAGATTATAGTCCGTTTACTTAACCGAGGTAATAGGTCGCTTTTACCAGAAGCATGCAATGGCATGAAAGATCTGTGTAGTAAAATTTAATCAGGGAATGCCCCTCCCTGTTTCGATAAACGAATAGATAGATACGTAGATATATATATATATATATATATATATATATATATATATATATATATATATATATATATAGAGAGAGAGAGAGAGAGAGAGAGAGATAGATACATAAATAGACAAATAGGTAGGTAGGTAAACAGATAAACAGATAGATAGATAGGTAGATAGATAGATAGATAGATAGATAGATAGATAGATAGATAGGTAGATAGATGGATGAATGGGTGGGTGGATGGATGGATGGATAGATGGATATATATAGAGAGAGATAGATAGACAGATAGATAGATACATAGATAGATAGATAGATAGATAGATAGATAGATAGATAGATAGATAGATAGATAGATAGATAGATAGATAGATAGATAGATAGGTAGACAGATAAATAGATAGATATATAGATAGATGGATGGATGAATGGGTGGGTGGATGGATGGATGGATGGATGGATAGATGGCTGGCTGGCTGGCTGGCTGGCTGGCTGGCTAGCTAGCTAGCTAGCTAGCTAGCTAGATAGATAGATAGATAGATAGATAGATAGATAGATAGATAGATAGATCAGCAAACATTCCTGTGGTTTTGGAAACGAAAATATCATTTTTAATCATAATTAGACAGCTGAAATCATAAACCAGTTTTCTAACCAGTCAGTGTAGAATACCTGTGGGAAACGCCCAACTGCCCTGTACTTATATGTCAATACAAGTAAACAGATGGGTTTACAAGTAGAGAAAAATAGGACCATCCTCCTTTTTTTTGGGGGGGGGGTTGGTTTTGGTTTTGGTTTTCTTTTTCCTTTTTTTTTTTTTTGACGACCAAAGTCTGCCTGGTTTGTCTGGACAATATGAGCACTGGAGGCCAGTATCTGCCCTGGTCATTTTCTGTATTTCCTTAAGTTTCGGTTTATTGTGGCAGGGTGAGAACAGGGGTTGGTATAATATAGAGTTTGGTGTTGTGACACTACATAAAACGCCACCAACTCTGAATATCACATGACCCACATTCTGAATGTTGACCACCCCTGTCAAGCTAACAAACAATTACAAAACGAAATTCTGAAGTATTTGTGAGCTTCCGGGTTAAAACAAATTTCTAAACGAAAACATAAGTTTTCAATCCGTTATTTGTACCATTTTTTGAAGAAATATACATCGACATTTAGTTTCTATAAATCCGAGAATCAACTTGAACAATTCGAAGCCAGTGTCATCTTCTCTTGTGATACTCTTATTGGTTAATACGGTATCACAGCCACATTTATATAGATGTCCGATATATAATGGCTTATTATTAGATGTAATCGCATCTGTAAACTTGCATGTTTATGTTTGTTTTATGAGCTTAAAATCGTTTCCCATGTGTTTCGAACTGTCCTGTTGCTTAATTTGCGTATACACTTTTTTAGAAGAGAAGCCACTAAGCACTGGCATGTATGTAGCGACTATTCGAAGATGCAAATGAATTCTTCTCTTACTGCTCACCTGCCCCCTCCTCCACGTTTATTGAGCATGATATTGACAAGCTGGACACCATACATGGTTGCATCCTTATACCCGCATTCCCAATAGGATTCAGTCTAGTTCATCCACAGCTATATTTCGCTGGATGTGTAGGAAAACAAATAATATCCCCATAAAATTTAACTTAATGAATGCAAGCTCATTTTTGTCAGGTTCGAAGTTGCAATACCCTACGCCTGTTATACATTATGTCAAGCCATTTGTGCACACTTTGGGATGAGGTGCCACAGCTTGCTCTGTCATGCATGACTTCTATGTTAAGTTCGCATGTGTGTAGTCGATGACATTTCTTCCATCTCTCCTTAGCGTTTCACCCTTTTCATTAATGCTTTAAGTTTTGAACCAAGGCTTGATTTTAAAAGCCCCTGGCTTCTGTCCTTGTTTTGTACCACACAGCAGAAATGAAACTATGACTATGCCTATGCCTATGTCCATATGATATTGGTCTCACCACCGCAATGAATTAACTATTATCTCGCTGGACATTTTATTGGAGAACACTAAACCGCGTTGTCAAACAGAAAAAGAGAGAGAGAGAGAGAGAGAGAGAGAGAGAGAGAGAGAGAGAGAGAGAGAGAGAGAGAGAGAGAGAGAGAGAGAGAGAGAGAGAGAGAGAGAGAGAGAGAGAAAAGAAAAACATCTCGATTTTGTAAAAAGCAGTCGCTAAAATGATTCTAAACACTCGTGGTAATGACCATAAAAACCACTTTATTGTCATCATCTAGTTCTAAAAGGCAGGGACAGTGTAGTATTAGTTTATTTACAATTTAAAAAACAAAACGACTTGCACGACAGATATATCACTGAATAATATTTTTTTAATTGATCTTGGCGCAGAACCTTCGTAAATTATGTATTCTGTTCGCTTAGCACCTCAAAATATATTTTTTCATGAAATCTTATAAAAATAGTTTACTTTACCTTTTTAAATATCTCACTTTACCAAAAATGTGTCTGGGTGAGAAAGATTACAGGGATGCTATTTTCACCCTAAGTGGTCTTTTGGTGCAGTCGAGATAAGACTGGAGCACCATTTAATCGTGTAGAAACAGTCATGCTTCCTTTAAGCCAAAGTGAGTAGAAAAGGCTTCGGCCACACAAGTACTATATGATTGGAACAAGGCTATGACAGAAGGAAAACCCCCATCGGCTTATACCGTCTATGCATGAAATACGTCTCCTTCTTGAACTCTCCGTTGGGATTTATTCTGTATACGTTTCCATCCATAATTATAAAAATACAATACGTTTCGAGACCCGGTCGTTTCGTGGTCACAAAAACTTCTTTACAAGCACTTGCTGTTAACTGTTTGGCAGAAATAATCAACGCCTGTTGAATGAGAACAGGGTATTATTGGTGTGTGTTTCATTCCTGCAAATCAGCCAGCACTCGAGCTACCGGAACAATGGTCTAAACTGACTGGTACATTAAAAGTTTATCGACCTGCACGCAAAGACCATTCAAAGAAACTTCTGAACTGAGTTCTGAAAATACCCTTTAGGATTTAGCGGAAGCTTCTGACAAGAATACTTGTTGCCGATTTATTGACTGGACATATATAATTCCCAGTGAGATTGGTCGTCCTTCTGTTGTTTTGTATGAAGAAGGAAAAAAATTTTATCCATGGAGTAATTGAACATGGCAACACACTTCTGCTTTGGCAAAGACAACATGTATTTAATTTAAATATATTTTATTCAAGTGAAAACGATTGGGGAATAGGGAAACCCTATATTAACCCCTCTCGCAGAAGAGAAAGGACAACATATAGACAGGACGTAAAAGACAGCACAGAAACATACAGAAGAGACACATAACAAGACGATGACAGATACAGAGGCTGGTGCTTAATACACATAACTGGAAATTCATAACATGACTCCGTACACTTACAACCTCTCCCTTTTCTCAATAAATTCATGTACAGCTGCAAAAATAGTATAATTGTTAATTAGAGAACAGGCAACAGGTACTGCAACGTTTTAAAATTTGGTGATGTTCAGCATACCTGCCTTGTAGACTATAGGTCTGTGGATGGCTGGTATTACATCGTCAAAATTAAAACAAACTAGATATTGACATAACACCCATCTGAACAAAATTTACACATACTTAATTAACGAACATTAAAGCTCGTATAAAAACACAAATAAAATATTGACAAAACATACAGCCATACCGTAACCTAGAATGAATTCGTGAATCACTGGTAATGAAGATCTAAACCGTTTCCTTCGAAAAATCCATCTGGCTACGAATAATCAAATTGTACATGATGCAGAGCTTTTCCAATTCATCAACTTGTCTATGTCACTTTTTCAGCGCCCCATTTCATCCTGTATGGCAAAACTCAATTAATACGTTTCTGTACTCTTAAATCGGGCTTCAAGGACCTTTCACCATTTTATGTCTGACTATCGTGCATTTTTTGTAAAACGAATGTTGTTCAGAAACCAACAGAAACACCAAGAGCGTGTCGATATGTCCCAGTCGACATGCGCCAATAATTTGGGATCACAGGTGTTCGTAACAATGTACACAGTAACGAAACCGTGTTTGATAAATCTTCCATTTTAAACACTTACGTTGATGCCAAACGGTGTGAATTTGAATGAAGTCAGATAATTACATAGCGCTGGATGGCTTCAACAAGAAGATTATCCACCCAAATATTTTTAACCAATGAACAGGTGGTATCTCCCAGATATTCCTTACCCGTGGTACCGATATACAATTTTCCTTCATACGCCATTTTCCTTCATATAGCCTTTTCTTTCACATATATGACGGATAATTGAACAGCATGTGCACTTCGCTCCTTAGCCACCGATAGTATGTTGGACATATGTCTTGTTTCAATTTGGTCTCGCCAACCCCCTCTCAATATTTGAATGATGCTAAAGCATACACTGCTATCACACTCTGTAATTTTACGCTGTAAATCGTGTGTAGTAGGGCCAATAGACGGCATTAAATAATATAAATATTATTGGGAAGGCAAGTCTTGATACTTGGTCTATCCATAGATGTATTGGCGGTCTAACAGATGTCTTGTTCGTTGATTTCGTATCCGTTTCCAGCGGGCGTACATTCTGCCATTGTGTTGACTGGCCCGGGTCCAGTGACGGTGACCGTTTCTGCTGTACCAATTCTACCATGCTGTTTGAAATACCCTGTTCGCAATTTAAGAATACACAATTACAAAGAGCACATGCATGATAACAATAATTATCTGGCACTCTAATAACTTTGTTTTACATTTCTGGTGCAGGATGTCCATTGTTGCAGTACGTCCCAGGATTTTCCTTGGTTTGTACAGGTGGTCTAGCTGCAACTGATTATTTCGCAATCACTGCAACTGAATACAATGCCCTGGTTTGCTTCTACCTCAGTTATACGCTAGCAGGTGGTTTAACTAGGATAAGTTATCGAGATAGAAAGGGTACATACTGGTTCAGGGGTAAGTCAAGTTGTGCTAATCTGAACCTGTACTATACTAATTTAGTAATCATGTTTTGTTTGACAGGTATTCTTCTTTCATTATAAAGCTCTGCATTCATAAGCAACACTTCACGTATTTAGCTAATTCATCATTTGCCTCGTTCATATTTATTCATTATCTTGTGGGTTGTCTTTGCTGAATATTCACCTTAGATGAGGAGCCACTACTTAGAGAGACATGTACGAGTATAGGCTCCGAAACATGTTCTGAGTAGGTATCCGCTGAAGATCCTTTAATCTATTTGGGCTAATGCAGCATATGTCAAACTTCTACAGAGAAACATGTGCAATATGGGCAATAGCACTTCCATATGTATATACATTACACAGTGACAGTTAAGCTTATGGAAAGTCAGGAGTTCGAACTGCAGAATAGGGTAATGACTACTTGTAAGTGGTTCTGGACAAAAAAGACACAAATACAATCCATATATATATATATATATATATATATATATATATATATATATATATATATATATATATATATATATATATATATATATATATATATATATATATATATATATCCTGTCTATTGTGGACACCTCTGGGACTGGCCTAAAGTGTTGGTTTAAACGTATTTTATGCCATGACAAATCAATTACACGGAGCTGCCAAGTGGCTTACAAGGCAGTCTATCATGGAAGGCAATTGGGAAGGAGGGCTTGGCCCTAAATTAACCTATCTTTCTGAGAGTAAACAAGGAGACAGACATGACAGTTAAAACACCACACAGCCCGGTGCTTTCCTCCACGACGTGATCCTGTCTTGATTGGAGCAGAGTATAATACCGGGCCAACACGTTTAAGGAAGAAACCCAGTTCGACAAGACAGACAGAACGGCTGGCTGTAAATGACCAAACCGCTGATCATCCATGTCATGGAACTCCGCTTACACAGCGATGAGCGGGGTCCCGTGGCAATGGCTGCAACTAAAATTCATACACAATACATATTTGCTGGAGTTTTGCTTATAAACACAATTTATGTTATGGCATCTCGCTGGAGACGTTTAGTTTCACAATATTTTCGTGAATTAAGAGGTAAATAATTTTGTTGTCCTTAAAAGGCCAATTTGGTGATCCAAATAAAATAGATTTTAGAGTAAATGGAGCAAAATCTGAAATTGATGTAAGTAAGCTATCTCGTTGGATTGTATAGAATGGACAAATGAAAAAAATAATGCCAAGTATCCTATGCACCTTGCCCACAGCGACAATGCGGGGATTCAAATACCCCAATGGCATATAGGTACGCATTCAACTGTCTGCGGCCCACCCTGAGCCGTGCTTGAAAGACTGCCGGGTATCTTTTTCCAACTGGGTGCAATTTAGTCTCTTTAACTGAGCGAGGAACTTTCGAATCTATGTGTTTCTTGAATTATTTAAAGTGTTAGAGTTTCGAATGTAAAGCGGGAGCTGGTGCCAAAGTCTCGAAGGGCTGGGGAAAAATGTATACATATATGTCAAATAGATCTGTTCTAGCTCTAAAATGAGAAAGGTTTTCTG
>OZ026621.1:39641586-39646586 GCA_964020975.1 Hermodice carunculata
CCTCATGGTGATGTACTAAGGAGGGTTTCTCTTATAATTCTCTAAATACCCAGGCCCATGTTATTTTTTTTATTATTTTGTTAGTGTTTCCTTCGCTTTTCTATATTTTGCCCAAACTGCATGTTGCAACTTCTTCAAACTTAATGGGAATAACCCGGCCTTTATCTCTACAAGTTTGCTTTCACCACAGGGTGGCGCAGTCAGTTGATAAATCAAAAATGAAAAGAAAGGATGATAAGACGACATGTACATGTTCGCAACAGTGATGAGGGTCTTAAATAAGAGTCACCTGGTTATCAATATGAAGTTTGAAAGACCAGTTCAATCCATGCATTTAAGGTTTATTGAATACAATACAGATGTTTTCCATTCAAAAGTGACTCGCACCAAGCACCGGATCAACAGGAATTTCTGTTTTTCGCGAGAGTACAAACTGAAGTTGATCAGAACCATCGTTGGTTTTGCACAAGACAAAATGTTCCTTCTTGCTTGGTTTTCACCACAACAAGTCACGGCACATCTGTATTGATTCAGCAAGGTGTGCATGGAGTATTTGTGCCATCGGGATTTCCCTCTGTGTAATGTATCTGACTTACATATACCAAAAAATACTTGAGTACCGTGTAGATAGCATGTGTTACATATCAGTGATAGGGCAAACTGGCCTCGTGGAGTATATGATTCGGGTTGTATTGTTTTGTGAACTGTGATTGATATACCCCTGCCCACCCCACTGGTCCACACTATGTTCATACACACGTTTTGCATTGACAATCATGAACGATGCAAAATAGGGGTAAAATGGTACATGGCTAGTAAATTTTATAAACTCGTTAAAATCCACATCCAGACAGCTGTTGGAGTGAGCCAATTATTTCTCACGAAATACATGTTCATTTGTTGCTAAGGGCAATCAAGTGTACAGTTTTGTTAGCTAGTTATCCTTAGGAGACTCGTATATCTGTTGTTGAGTGCCAATATTCAGGGTTCAGTCTATCAACATAAGCAAACCAGTGATAGCATCTAAATGTGGAATGATCATGATGCATGCAATGACATCTGTGAGCTCTCTCAACGTAATAACAAAGAAACAAACATATCCAAAGGCATACATCAGTTCGATACTATATATTTATGGGTACCTTGTCACTCACAAAGGAATCAGGAAACTTTTGTTTGACTTAAAATAGTTTGGCATGCGGCAAGAGGCAAGCTAACGTATCGAGTGATTAAGCAGGCCAAAGTTAAAACTCGAAAGAACATTTAGTTTCACAGGAAATCTACCTGGATGCCTGTAAAATAAAAACAGTTTCAAATGCTACACTTGCTACAAAGCCCTTGTTCAACATAGTTTACATTTTGTCTATTAGCCTAATTTGTATAAATCAGAATGCAAAACGTTGGTTCTTGGTTCATTGAATGTGACCATGTCACAAACGTATAAACTGATGTTTGAATGACAATACCATCTACAATAGGTTTGAGACTATTGCATGGTTCATTTTGTGTGTTAGACTAATATGCATGTATACAAAGCCTACAACTTTGGTTCATGTTCATTGAATGCGGGTATATCACAAACGTATAGTAGTGCATAGTTCATTGAATGCACCTGTGTCCTAAAGATACCAAGTGACGCTGAAATGGCACATCTACTTATAAAGGTTTTGAAGCTATTCCAGATTTAAATTTTGGATATTCATTTAATTTGCATCAATTGAAATTATACAACTTGGTAAAAGGTTCATTAGATGCGGCTATGTCCCAAACCTACAAATTGAAGTTGGAATGACAACTCTATGCACAGAGGTTTTGAAGTTATTGAATATTTACATTTTGTGTAGTCATCTAATTCGCATAAAAATAGTTCACAGTTTCGGTTCATTGGGTCTGGACATATTCCAAACAGTTAGATTAAAGTTAAAATGGCACCTATATCTACAAAAGCAACTCAAGGTTTGAATTCTGTGTTTTAACCCAACTTCGTAAATTGGAACTCAACAACTTTGCTCATGATTAAATGGATAAGGTTATTTCACAACCGTGCAAATTGAAGTTGGATTGGCTCCGTCATATATAATAGCTTTGAAGTGATTCAAAAACATTTAAATTCTATGTATTCGCCTGATTCACAACAGTTAAAATTGTACAACTTTGGGTGATGGTTCATTAAATGCAGCTATGCCACAAACCCATAAATTGAAGTTGGAATGACACCTCTTCCTATAATAGCTCTGAAGCTAGCCAAGATTTAAACTGTCCATTGTCACCTTATTTTCATAAATTCAAATCCTACAACTTGGGTCATCGTTTGGTGGATTCGGCTGTGCCATAAACCTATACTTTAAAGTTTGAATGTCATTTATGTCTATAATAATTGTGGAGATATTCAGTTTATATTTTTATTGCTCTTATAAAAAGCTGAAATTCTAAAACATGTCCTCATCTATTGCCCATTATATTGGCAGGTGATGCAAACTTGTAACTACACATTGAAATTATGTTTCTATCTACAACAGTTCAAAATACACACAGTTTCGTTAAATGTTTAATTTCCTTAATCTGCACAATCTTAATCACCGTCAATATTCTAAATGATATAGACTGTTTCACTGGTAGGTCAGTCAAAACAGTAAATTTGTGGGTTTTTTTTTCGGAAGAATAATGTCTTTGAACGACTCTGGAAAAATCGGTCATCGGAAGAAGCAGAGAGAGAGAAAGAGAGAGAGAGGGGAGAGAGAGAGAGAGAGAGAGAGAGAGAGAGAGAGAGAGAGAGAGAGAGAGAGAGAGAGAGAGAGAGAGAGAGAGAGAAAGAGAGAGACAGAGAGACAGAGAGAGAGAGAGAGAGACAGAGAGAGAGACAGAGAGAGAGAGAGAGAGAGAGAGAGAGAGAGAGAACACCAACACCAAATGTCTCGATTCGCATGCGGACATATTCTTTTCCAAGCGGCATAATCAGACACAAGAACGTTAAAATCATGTTTATTATGTTCTTATACCTGGATGTTTTTTAACACACTCCGTCCAGGCAGCAGGACCAGATAATGAAAATGACTGCAATCTGCTGACTGCTTTTAGTACTGTTATGATTCGGTTAGTAATCCAAGGTAGCAGTCAACCCATATTTGCACAACGCATGTAGTGAATGTAGTATCTGTCCACCGGGAATGTTTATTGAAGTCCTACCCTAACTAGTTTTGTTAATGCCATAAAGTGAACGATTACATTTGCTTTACTACACACATCATTGAGTAAACTGTGGTACCAGCTGGCGTCATCATAGATGCAAGGTATTGTCGCCCATCACACAAAAACGGCTTGAATTAAGTCCACAAACGTTTTTATTTGTGTATATATAAATTTGTTTCTTCACATTGGTATTAGAAAAGAAATGTTGATGCTTTGGCAAGTCTGGAATCTCTTTGCTGTCATTGTTGGGTTTGGAATTAATGAATATGGATCATTTTTTCTGTACTATTTGAAAATTACTTCATTGGCTATGTTGTGCGGTGGGCTTTGTTCTCCGACTCATAGTTATAGTGGAGGTAGAGTGTGTTTGTAATGTTCCAGATTCATAAATAGCACAAAAACGATGTAGGCCTACTTTATTCCTTTACTGTAAACTTAAGTCACTGACAAGTCGGGAGAACTAAAAGGTGATAGGCCTAACAGGTCTCTTTTTATTTTTGGCAGAAGTAATGAAATTTGTGTTTTTGGTGGTTAGACCTACACTTTTTGGAAATGAACTAGTGTCTGCAGTTAATGTTGAATATTTCTAAGGTTGAGAGGACCGGTTTAAAACCACCAGTTGCCTTTTATGGGTGACTGCATGTCTCAAGTCAGGAGTGAAATTTGTTTCTTCACATTGGTATTAGAAAAGAATGTTGATGCTTTGGCAAGTCTGGAATCTCTTTGCTGTCATTGTTGGGTTTGGAATTAATGAATATGTATCATGTTTTTCTGTACTATTTACTATGCATATAGGTAGAGGGTATTTCTATGTTGACATATTTAGCATATGTGCAAATAGGAAGTAGTGAAAATACAAAACCTGTGAATACTTCTTGATTTGATTTCACGTTATATGTTTGGAGTCATTTAGTTTTACAGCCAATGAATAAAAACGATACAAGCAAAATAATGCTTGCACACTATGCTTTCCAGCCTACGTTGAAGTTATCAATTATATGCATTGTAATTATCTAATTATGTTCAATTACCCCAGTGCATTACATGTTCTTTTACAAGGGCCAGCGAGCAAGCAAGAGAAAGCAGAGAGAGAGAGAGAGAGAGAGAGACAGACAGACAGACAGACAGACAGACAGAGAGAGAGAGAGAGAGAGAGAGAGAGAGAGAGAGAGAGAGACAGACAGACAGACAGACAGACAGACAGACAGACAGACAGACAGACAGACAGACAGAGAACTTTCTAATGATTGTTTTTGCACCTTTACTTGAAGGAGCGCAGCCTGTTTTCCAAAGATCTGTTCCCGGTTCGCGTTGGGCAAGTGAAAAGATAAGCTGTTTGTAGAAACTCAACAATGTGCTGTTCAGTTATTGTCTGCCGACATAAGGGGGCCCAGGTTGATTAATAGCATTACCTTAACTGGACTTGTAAAATCCACGTCTCTCTCGTTTTTTGCTCCATCAAGACTATATGAACTGCGGGATTCATTCCTATGAGACCCATATAATAAAAGCCAGTAACCCACAAAGCCAAGACAGATGAGTCAGAATAATGAAAACACAATGGCTTCTTGAATCACGTGATCTTCCGTAACGTGCACAAGAACGATGTGGGCAAAATAATTATCCATGGTCACTTGCTAGAAATCTGTAATTCATTTTCTATGCCCCAATCAACACAAAATTGCAACCACAACAAAAGACTTTGCAGACACATGAAGTGAATTATATGCATTACCAGAGTTGTTTCTGATTCTAATGAAGGGCAGTAGTTATGGTGCATGGCTGCAAGATTGGCACTGTCTAATCATTGG
>OZ026621.1:39649086-39786586 GCA_964020975.1 Hermodice carunculata
AATAATAATAATAATAATAATAATAATAATAATAATAATAGTAATAATAATAATAATGATAATAATCATCATCATCATCATCATCATCATCATCATCATCATCATCATCATCATCATCATCATCATCATCATCATCATGTAGCCCTCCGCTTTTTTGCCACGGTAGTGTTTGACACAGGTGGCTTAGAAAATGAGGAAGAAAAGAAGGAGAGGGAGATAAGGCGGAAGAAACCATATAAATAAAAAAAAAAGTTCCCATCAGCTTGTGCTATCATGTTTTTCAGGACCAGGGTCAAGGCAAAGGGTCCACCACCCACTCTCTCACAGCTGTGGTGGGCCCCTGCTCCTTGGTATCCCACCACACTCATCACTTGTACATTATTTAAAAAAAAAAATACCCTCACACCCTCTCCCTGCCTCTGAGGGTCAGGTATTTCCCATGCCCCCCCCCCCCCCCGCCTTTGGGAGTCCTTGCAAGGGCTACCACAATTCCCTTTCCTCTGGAATTATATTTCTCCCTGTCGCTTCCTAACTGTACTGTTGCACTCTTCTTATCCCAGCATTCTACTATGTAGTCGTGTGCACTTTTAGTACCTTTCCTGCCTCCCAGGAAGCCACTATTCAAATCTAAAACCCGTGCTGCATGTTCCTCTTCCTCTAAACACCGAATCTCGTCTAAACGCTTGCAATTATAATCTTCTCTGTGCAATTCTCTGTAAAAGTCTTACCTTATCTCTGTATATACATCACAGCACAACAGCCAATGATCTACTATCTGAACTGTCTCTTGTGTGCACATCTTACACTTTCCATTTTTACCTGTTGTCCAATTCTATTTTCTCTTTTCAAAATTGATAACTCCTGTCCTACTTTAAAAAAGAAGCCTGAATTCCTTCCTTCCGTCCCAACACTCAGTTTTTTTTTTTGGCTTTTCTAATGCCTTGTGTGCGTTTAATGTACTTTCCCACGACTCCACTTTTCCCGCCCTCTTTCCAACCCTCTGCAACAGTCCTGCGAAATACAGATTTTCCACTCATCTACTTCGTCATATTCTTTTGTTTCATATCACTCTGCTTACTTATCTATGCCTTTGACCCATGTTGTTTTTTTCTTTGACTATCTCGTTAGCAATTAGCAATCGTGTCTGTGATTTTATTCCATCCTAACTCCACCTGATACCTAAACATGCCTTTCCTCGATGCTTTTATGTTAACGTCCATGTATTCATACTCTTCATCTGGTTTCCTCTTGAATACGATAATTCCCTTTTTGCACTCCATCAACTGATTCCCTGCTACTTTACATACAGAACAAACAAAATCGGGGACATCACATATTCCTGCTTTACAACTATATCCAGAAGTGTACTGTCTACTTTTACCTTGCCTAATGAAAGCGTAGAGTCTTTTAGACATGGCAGCTCGAGGACGAATAAATACCAAAAAAAAAAAAAATATATTCTAGGTATGATGCTTTATCCAATGGTAATGCAGCTAGACGGATACTTTGCACGTTGACGGACACACACTACGCGTCTCTCACATATCACCTCACAATTTCATGGACATCTTTGAAATATGATGGCCACACCCCGCATGCCTCCCCAATTTCCCACTTTTATGTCACATAACTGCCATAGAATTAGCTGTAGGCCAAGCAGTTGATAGCCAAGTAGCTGACATCCAAATAGTTGTTAGCCAATAGCTGATACCAACTGAAGATTCTCCATCACTTTTGAGTGCAATAAATACTCTTGAATTTAAGTTGCATGTAACTTTATTTGAATCAATACTTTGTAATATTGCCATGATAAAATGATAAGCGTGTAGCTTTAATACCGCATAGGAGCATTACCAGAACACATTTTGTCGACTATGCATACAACTTCAATTAATGGACGAAAAACGTTGGCAATATTTGCATGCCATAACCTCCGAAATCGAAAACATATTGGAAGACATACTTTATCATTAGGAGTTACTAAAGACTGCAACCCATATCTGTATCTTGAATTCTTATGGAATATATCCATAAAAGTACAATATGATAACACATGTGAATTATGCACATAATAACCAGATATTGTTATTCTTTCTAACATAAATATAAGAGTCACACCATTCAATTACAGAAGAATTTCACGTCCCAAACATCTCCCCCTTGGTGACAAGTCATTTTAAGAAAATGGTCTCCTAAGTCAAACGCATGCCTATATTGCAAGAAAGAAAATATTCGACTTCCATGCACCTGGTCCGCAGAGACTCGAAAAATGTCAAGAAGTTTCCATTGGAAACTCACCATGAAAATACGACATATTCATAATATCAAGTGCTCACTTTACAGTGCAGTTCTGTAGAATAAGTGGTAGTTATCTATCACAGAACATACACAAGCTAATGTTATAAGGCGGGTTTCACCTAACAAGGCCGCTTTTTTATCTTGCACCAGTCGCTGCCAATGCAGTTTCACCCAAACTGGCCCAACAGTAGCAGAGCGCGCCATTTTATAGGAAAGAGTCCATCGGCGACGTATCAAACCCTCTCACTACTCCTGAGCAAAGCCACTATAAGAAAATTAAGACTGTCCTTACTGAGATGGGAACTACGTATATACAAATGAAACCATTGAGTGAACTATATATGTATGTATATATATATATATATATATATATATATGAAAGCCTACATTTAGATCTGGACAGTGTTGGTGTTTGTGATCCAAGCTTCTCAGACTTTGTCACCTTTAAAATGCAATCACTGATCACCCTGAAGCAAAACCAAGCACATAAATGCAAGTCATCAATAGCATGTGCTTATGTTATGGATATTTGCATCAATAGAACACACCCTTGCGTAATTTGGTTTGAATATTTAAAAAAAAGTTATACCTCACGAACGAGGCTACACTGCTATTTCCACTCTACAAAAAATAAAAAGGGCCTTAGTGCCTTGTGGTAATGCTGTTTCAAGATATTTCAGTAAATTCTGTTTTCCTATTTCCCTTTACTGATTTATTATCATCATCATCATCATCATCATCATCATCATCATCATCATCATCATCATCATCATCATCATCATCATCATCATCATCATCATCATCATCATCATCATTATTGTTTATTGTTTGAGTCTGGAACATTCTGTCCATGTGAACTGAACGGAATCTTATATCTGTTTTAGTTTTCGAGTCATGTACTTTGACAAATTCAAATTGTGGATTTTTATAAGTGCAGACCATCGTTGATGCCACTCTTTGTACCACTGATTCACATATGAGTTTCGTGTGAAAAATACGACTTGATTAAACCCTTAAACAGTTACTTTTGTATTTTAGAGCGATCTAGCATTGTACCTATGTGCTGATTATTTGTTTAAAAAATACATAAGAGCATTGAAATCATTGTCAAAATTGGAATATTGGGGTCTATATAAAATCTGAATGTCTTACATGATTCCATAAACATTTTTTAACTGTATGAATTTTTTTATGCACATTTTACCTCAAAATGCCTTGGGTGTCCCCCCAGTCGTTCAGAAATTTACACCAGGTGGCTCTCATATCAGTTATTTATTTTATTTATTTATTTATTTATTTATTTATTTATTTATTTATTTATTTATTTATTTATTTATTTATTTATTTACTTATTTATGTATTTATTTATTTTATTCATTCATTAATTAATTAATTTATTTATTTACTTGCTTACTTTTGTAATTACCTACTAGTTTGTTTATTTATTTATTTACTTGCTTGCTTTCGTACTTACTCACTAGCTTGTTTTTTTATTTATTTATTTATTTATTTATTTATTTATTTATTTATTTATTTATTTATTTATTTGCTCATTAATTAATTAATTAATTTATTTATTTCCCTTTTTATTTATTTGCCATATTTTCTTTTATTGGATCGTGATTTTGTTTGTCTGAAACATTATAGCGCTACTCGTGCACCTGAGCGTGGCTCACAAACGAATCAAGGACTCTTATGTCTATTTAGTTTTCCAGCTATGTGCTTGGACCAGTGGACTAGTGACTTTTCGTTTTGCAAAACCAACGGGGATGACAATCTGTAGCCAATTAGGGGTACATGAATTTTGTATGAACATTACAATTTTATTGAGCCCCATAAGAGTTATTTCTGTGTTAATCAGATAGAATATTCGGGTTATGTCTGTTTAAAAATATAAAATTTTTGCATGATGACATTCATATTTTTCTATTAATGAATTTTAACAGACCAAAACCATCCGAAATGTTTTTTGGGCTTCCGCCTGTCTTTTAGAAAAAAAGGGCCTCATAAAAAGAGGTTGTATTACTTTATTTATTTAGTTAGTTATTTAATTAGTTAGTTAGTTTGTTAATTAGTTAATTGGTTAGCCAAGTAGTTAGCTTGCTTGGTTGTTTCGTTGTTTGGTTGGTTGGTTGGTTGCTTGCTTGCTTATTTGACCATTCCGTCAGTGATTAATTTGTACAGGGACACTGGTATAAATGGACGTGGCCGACGCTTTGAACACTTTCGTTACCCAAACGTATACTTGATAGGAATACAACATGGGTGGAACTCCGCCAAATTTGTTCAAAAGGAATTGCTTTATTGATTCATAAATAAGTATATTATAAAGTCGTTAATATTTTGAAAGAACGTTAAGGGAGCTTCTTGTATTAAACCACTAGATGAATTGCTTTTAAATAGCATTTTGAAACATTTTTGGCATATGTTCCACTTATATCGCTTTTTTCCTCATTTGATTTTATATATATGTGATCATGACCAAATTCCTGAAAATGTCGATCACTTAAGTATATTGACAGTTCAATTTATAACTCAGAAGCTATTTCAGACACCAGATATTCATGTAATATGGGTAACGTCAAATTACACCTGCCTAGAGGCGACCACTGAATTTCGTGTTAACGCTTCGTCTTAAAACTCTTTACATTGTTCAAGCAGGCTACATGAAGCCTCCTTGCACCGGGTCTTGTTTATTGTGCATCACAGTAAGCTTAATTGTGTGCAATTAAGATAGACCTTATTTCCAAGGACATAGGGCGATTCTATTTAATCACAAGGAGCCGATTGTTCTCGCATTAATTATCCAGCATATAAAATTGCTTATTACTCTATTTGTACTGTAGAGAAAATGGTCTACGTCATGGCCATTTCAAGCTAAGGCATGCATATATACACAAAATTTAAAGTCAGGTTTGTGTTGGATATTGCTGGCCTGTCTTTAACATGTCAGCTGAGACCAAATGCTTACATTTTTCTCGTTTCAGGTAGTATGTAAAGATAAACTATAAGATGATAATGTAAAGCATCATATGAACATGCACTGATGTTTGCATTTTCACGGAAAAAAAATTCTAAGAACCAATCATAGATACTAATTTACGTATATCAAAGAGTTTATTTAAAAAAAGGACAAAATCCCATTCAACCATGTACTTCGCTATAAGAGACGAAAATTTTGTACATTGATGTATGCACTTTCAGGAGTAAATATTGTAAAAACATAAATAGAGTAGATAATGTATGAATGTATAATTATTTAACAAAAGTTAGGTGGCTAACAACAATTGGTCGCCATCGTATCTGCATGGCACTTCGCTCACAGAATCAGGCTGGAAATGAGACTCTTTAAAAAAAATATATATAACAAAGGCTTCTTAAAATGTTTGTATCTTTTTCATTGTATAAGAAAACAAGCAGTTATAATCACAATCGTCCCTTTAGATTATATTTCAAATCTTAGCTTCCCTGAGCTCTCGCCACAGGAGCAGGGAGCGTACTTGTGTTTAAACTTTATATAAATGATGACCTGGGTGGTGGACAACAAACTAAATTTCACCCGAAAAAACCATTGTTGACCTCGAACTGTGGTCATCAGTATTAATCCAAAAGGATTTGTGCAAGTTCAGAATTTATGGCCGTCAATGAAACAAAAGGCATGCAACATCATTAAAACTCTTACGTTCCCATTGTGTCTGTGTCTTTTCTTCCAGAACCACTCCCTGGTAGTCGTTACCATATTCTGCAGTCCGAACTCTTTACACTCTGTCAGCAAGCCTGTGACTGTCCAACCTATATAAATATGGAAGTATTGTTGTGTTTCTTGCACACGTTCTCCCTTAGAATTTTGAAATAAGATGTATTAGTAAAATAAATAAATAAATAAATAAATAAATAAATAAATAAATAAATAAATAAATAAATAAATAAATAAATAAATAAATAAATGAATAAATAAATAAATAAATAAATAAATAAATAAATAAATAAATAAATAAATAAATAAATAAATAAATAAATAAATAAATAAATAAATAGCAGGTAACTTCTTAGACGTGTATCGGAGCCTGTGTTCCCGTACGTGTGTCTCTAAGTAGCGACTCTTTGTCTAAGCTAAATATTCAGCAAAGAAACATATAATGAAAAGATATGAACTTGTCAAATCATTCACTACCTAAACGTGTGAATCTTTGCTTACAAATGCAGAGCTTCAATGTGTACAGAGAATTCCTGTCATACCGAACCAAATTATACAATTTGCATGGTACAACTTCAGAGAAGAAGAATTTTACTTAACCCTTACTTTTTATATAATTTGCCTTATTGGATAGTTAAGATGTATTATTACTTATGCTATCTTAGGTACATAATCCCGGTAGGGAAACCTCAAAGCTACAGTAAAAACCTCGACTTTGAAAAAGTGTTATTCATTATGTATGTATTCTGATTGTCTTGCAGTCATATATTACGGTACTTCATCCTTGTGGGGCGCTGTATAAAATTAGCGTACACCAGCTAATTTTCCTCTTCTCTATATAGTAGTTACGACTAATTCAGTCCTTTTCATTATTGTTTCAAGTATATTGACACTGTAATATATGAAAACTACATCATTTTTTCCCCTTTTCTTATTTGGTATTTTACTCGTTTAACCTAACATGTATTGGTTGTGTATTGTTCACCTCGTTTCATCCTGGATGCATTGCAAGCAGTATTTCCTACCTTTTATCAAAAATATTATCTCTGGTGTACTTTTTTATCTTGTCTGGTCTATATTTTTTTCCACCTTAGAGTATATCAATTTTTTTTTTTTTTTCAATTCTACAGTGGTCGCACGTTGTTATGATCTTGGGTATGTACATTCATGTATGCACCAATCTTTAATCATCATTTATATGGTAACTTGCCACATACGTAATTAGAATGCGAGCCCTATGAGATTTACGGCAGGTGAAATGTACCATCTGTTACCAATACTTACATAAAAAAATATATAGATGCTGATCCAAATGAGATTAAAGCATTGGTTTGTGCACAATATCTTCAATCCGAATTTCCATTTAACCACATAGGTAGTGATGATGAATTTTTTTAATATTATTCCTGAGATGTTGTTTGCTACACTACAAACATCTACTTTAACCGACTTAATAAATACTATCTTTGTTCCCTTCGAGTGTTGAGGGTGAGAATATTATTCCAATATATGACCCAGGTCACAACTTCCATATTTCCCTGATTCCTGTCTCTTGAATTCTGGATGTAATGGCCATCATTTTACAACAGAATCTTTGACAGTATGACTGAAAAACTAAGCAGTCCATCTTTGTTCTCATTTCTCAATTTCAATTTTAGAAACGCACCTGCTCCTATGACAGAGATCGGTATTTTTGGTCATACTTAACACTTCACATTTGGTATTATTGCCCTGACTGAAACTGGGTTAAAGGACATAACTGGGGGATTTATGATCTCGAAAAATATAATTATGAGAAAACGTTTAAGTGAAAAAAAAAAAGAGACGGAGACATAATTGTCGTTAACGTCTTAACTAAAATGTTAGAATAACAACCCTGAGGACCTGTCAGCCTTTAATCACACAATTAAGGCTACTTTTGTAGAGATTAACAATGTGTCAAACAGGCCAAAGACAGTCATTGGAGATAGGCATAGACACCAAGAACTAATTTGGACTTCTTTAATGACAAAGTTGAATCAATCCTATAATGTATTAAAACATACATCCCGAACACAATCATCCAGGTGTTACCTTGAAATCCGATTTAAAATAGAATGTCCATAGTAAAGAAATTGCCGCCAAAGCGTCCAAACGGATAAATGATGAAGCTTCCTCAATTTCATCTTGATCATGTCACATTAGAAGTTAATTAATCTTCATTTATTCGTCCCATTTTAAAATATGGCAATGTGGTCTGGGACGACTGTGGTCAGGCTGACCACAGCCGTCCCAGACCACAAGGGGATTTACAATTGGCTGCATCCAGCGTAGTTACAGAAGCTATGAGAACTACCCACAGCCGTCCCAGACCACAAGGGGATTTACAATTGGCTGCGTCCAGCGTAGTTACAGAAGCTATGAGAACTACCCCCCAGTGTCAAATTATATGAAGAAACCAGTTGGGTAACTCTCTCCAAACGGAGAGAGATCTCGGAACTTTACATGATGTATAGGTAATGTAAAAATTGACTCATAACCACTTGTATGCCGCTCTCCCTAATGTTCAAGCTTGCAACGGAAATTACTGCTATGACACAAGGAGCCAATCTTATACCCATAGACATTCTGATTTAGCTTTAATTCCGTCCAGATTAATGTTGTTTGAAAAATCTTTTTTACCTTCTACCAGCAAATTGTGGACGCTTTTTCCGCATGAAGTGCAAAATTTAGCTTCTTTGTCCCAGTGCAAAAAGGGAAATTCTAATTCATCAAAATGCCTTTTGAAATAACCCTACCCATCAACAGTGGAGGGATGTGCTATTCACCGATGAATGCCGCTTCACCCTGTATCATGCAGATGATGGGACACGTGTTTGGCGATGAAGGGGAGAATGCTACTCAAATCGTGTGCCCCTGAAGATGGTGCAGCGGCAAATAATGTAAACCCTGGCTCTCGCATAGAATAATCAAACCAATTGATAGAATAAATAATCGTTATTGTCATGACCCAAACGCGAAAAACAAGGAGAAATACAATAATTGTTGAAATATATTAATCATGTACTGCATATAGCAGAAAAAAGTACTTCGGTGACATTATTAAAAGTAAATAAATAAATAAATAAATAAATAAATAAATAAATAAATAAATAAATAAATAAATAAATAAATAAATAAATAAATAAATAAATAAAAAAATAAATAAATGAATAAATTTTAAAAAATACGCTCAATCTTTCGAACACTTGAAATCTCATTAAAGAAGTTATATGTAAGGGAAAAAAAGGAGTACCAAGCTTAATAGGTTCACACGTGGAAATAACTACCTCACTAGCCCAGAAGATATTGGAGCTAGCTTCAATTCATACTTTGTAAACGCTGGTTCTTCATCACCTAGCAGCATTACAACTACTGTAGTCGACCCGCTGTCATACTACCATGGTAATTACCCATATTTTTCGATTTCACACCGGTTACTGAACATGATGTTCCTCTCATAATAAGTGCTGTAAAACATTCAAGCCCTAGACATAAAGAAATCCACCCAAAAGCGCTTAAATATATTTCAGATTACATACTTTCTGCTTCTACATTCGTAATGGTAATGGCTCGTCAAAAAGGCATATTCCCGAAAGTTTTAAAAGTTGCCGGAGTGCAACCATTTTCACCAAAAAAGAGACGTAGAGCTTTGCAGTAAGTATATACCTTTATCTATCCCAAATGCTGTATCAAAAAAAAAATAAAATAAAATAAAATAAAATAAAATAATAAAAAAAAAAAAAAAAAAAGAAAAAGTTAATAATAATAATAATGATAATAATAATAAAGAAAAAAAATAAAGAAAAAATTGAGTTGTTTATCAGCAGCAGGTAAATTATCTGGAGAGATTAAATATCCTTTACAATTTTAAATTTGGTTTTTGAACCAATTACTTTGCCGAATATCCTGTTAACTTTATGGCAAATAAAGTGTCCGAGACCTTGGAGAGAAGGGAGCATACCCTTAGTGTGTTCCTGGATCCCCCTAAAGCCCTCGACACCAACAGTCATGTATTTTTCAGCAACACATTACACTAATGGAATTTGTAGAAATGGTTTCCAAGCTTAATTGATTGAACACAATATGTCAATTATTTAAGTACAAATTCAATATGTTTAACGGTAACATACGGTGTTCCTCAAGGGTTCATACTTGGACCCTTGTAATTTTTAATATATATATATATATATATATATATATATATATATATATATATATATATATATATATATATATATATATATATATATATATATATATATATATATATATATATATACTCAGACATGTCAGAAAAAGAATGAAAGTCGTTAGGTAAAAAGTAGTGAAAATATAATTCTTTAACCAGATGCTAAGTACAATTGTGCAAGCTTGCAACTGGCGTCAGCCACGGCTTTGTATCGAGATTCCTTGTGGATTTAATCTGACAGAAAACATGTAAGCCTAAACCGTCTGAAACCCGCATGTTAAACGCAATTATACCAAAGAGTACAATAAAGTAATAAAACAAGCAAGTGTTGTATCTCTCAAATCCTCGAAGCGAAACTTTCTGACTATCGCTGGTTGTTTATGACCAAATTGGAAAGTATATTTGATCGAAAGTACTTTGTTAATCCTCTTGACTCAAGTTTATTGTAAAACAAATTTGGTTCTGGATACGAAGTCCTGAAATTTAGAATGCATGCAACAAAATCTTGACAACAATTTATCATATCTATTAGCTTCCGAAACATTACTGTCACGGAAATAATAGTTAACTTTTTTGTGATAGACTTCAATGCCAACCTATCGTTAGTGACCTAAATATCCAAGTCCAGAAATAAATTTCTGAAAGGTAGCCTTTTGGAATAAATTCGTAAGATTTTACTGAAATTCTGCTCATTCACACAAGCAATGTTATCAATATGTCTAGCACTGTTAGATAATTTTGTAGCCATCCAAAAGTCCTTCTTAATAAGTTTATCCGTACACTTAAATTCCAATTTTGTATGATGAGGCCGAAGTATATGTTGAATCATATTTGATGGATATTGTTTGTTCCAACATGTTCAAAAAAGTCGTGAAATGAATGGAAAATATGTACTACTTACTTGTAGGCATTTTTTTCCATTAAAACACGCTAGCTACGGAATGGGAAATGTATATCAACAAGTCAGTGACCTAACAACGACGATAATTGATAGGAAGTTAATTTCTCAGTTACACAGTACAACATCAATATATTTAAGAACAGTCGCTATAATCCAACCCAACATGATAACAGGTGCCGTGCTTAAGTTGCAAATGCAAAACCATAAAAATAAATTCTGGGAGACATGGAATAGAGGATGCTAGCCATGGGTATCACTCATCATGACTTACAACAATAAGAAGGAACATTATTAACCGCGTCAATTTAAATCTGTCTGTTTTTTATAAATATGAGCTCTACCTTCAACATCAGTTCATTTTCAGCTGAGGATCACTTGTCAAACCAACATAACCATATAGCCACACTGGTATGATACATAGTCTATAAAATTTGTTCTTTGGAATTTTAACAAGAAAAAAATAGCAGAGAGTGCCTTTACTATATTCACCACAATGATAATCTCTGCATGTTTCTTAAATGCCCTTCTTCAAATATGATTATTTACTTGACTGCAACCTTTGTGAAGTCTTATATTATAAATGGAGATACCATGGTTTCCAGATACACACTAAAAAATTAATAAAAAAAAATCATTTTTGTTGCGAGAGAACATTTCCTTGGCAGGTGTTTGAAAAGAGAAATATGTTCAGCTTGTACAATTTTTAGAGGAATTAGCTTCGAACATGTGGGAAGTAGCAGAGGAAATTACAGTATGTGGCTGTACCTGTGCAATAGGGAGGAGTATTTTGCCGAAATCTTTAAATACTTAAAATGTTAAGCAAGTTTGCTTTATAAACCAAAATATGCCTTATTTCACTAATGTTCCGGTACTGCATAAATATTAACTACTCATTAGAAGCAGAGAATTTGGGTTTCTTTTTTTCTGTGCTATTAAGGAGTTTACAACTTGCTTGCACGCACGGTTCTGCAAGTAGCAACTTGATCCATGTGCGCCTGCTTCAGACTGGACGACTATAATAATACAAGATGAACCAAATGGATGAAAGGTGTATAATCACACACACACACACACACACACACACACACACACACACACATTTTTGTGAGGGTATACAATATTCAGCTAGTCCTACGGTCCGTTCATTTGTCCTTTCAGGGCGGAATATTCGAAGATTCACAGGCTACATAAAACCTAAATTTACCTTAATAATACCTCAACACAATATTTTGGCCTGATTACAATTTGATTACGCTCGATTCCTTTTCAAACTCACTGGACCCATGTGTGTGCTAAAAGGGGCGTATCCATACTTTCGGCAACGACCCATCATGTTTCAAAGATACAACTTTTGAGTCGAATTTATAAATGGGTTTAAAGTGATTATTTTGGAGCATTTTTCAAAACCAATTTAACATGGGGTGACCAGCCTAAATCTCAATGCAAATCCTAACTCAAATGCATCTGTTCATTTACCGTTATAATTTTATAGGACATTGCGTGGGTGAGGGGTGGGGGTTTCAATCTCCCACCGTGTTATTATGTTTTGTTTTTAGTTGGAATAAAGGTTCCCTCTTTTTTTTTGTTGGGCCAGTCCATTTTCAACCCATTATTTTACTTCTTCACTGCTTTGATTGAGTCAGTAGCCTCTAGACACAATGTGATATTATCCTTAGCATTTGAGGCTAGGATTGACGACGTCCACTGTGTCTTTAACATCAATCAAGATCAATGAAGGACCCAACACTGATCCTTGTGCTATACTTCACTTTTCGGTATCCCCTTTGCAACATGGGATAGTCAGCACAACCCTCTCCTACCGTTAGTATAATAAGAGAAATGTCTGTCCTTTGTAAAATCACTAAACAAGTGAGCCTAAGATGTCAGACATCTGCAAGTTTATTACCCTCCGTGTCAAACGCTTTTGAATGTTCTGGTTATACAAAGAAACGTAACTTACGACACTTTATGTTTATAGAGGGTTGTTGCAAATCCATTGACATGGCAAAGGATGGTTAATTAGTGAATTATTTGGAGGAAAAGCCGTCTGGTTCTTGGCATTAACATTGTTGTATCGGCAGCAATTGCAAACATGCTTAAATGTTACTCATTCATGTCCTTGCCAACTACACATAATAAATGTATCGGCCAATAATATCACATAAGTTGTCTGAACCATTCTTATAAACAGGCAGTGGATTTGTCTTGTTAAGTTGCAAACATGCTTAGATATTATTCGTTTAATGCCCTCATCAACTATGATCGATATTGGTCGATTATGTCACATAGTTGTGTGGATCTCTATCAGTAATAGGCACTGTATTTCCGCCGCAATGCCAGAGTTTAACCTCCTATGTGCCCAAATACGTGACGCATGTCCTGGCACATTCATGACTTCATTTCATTCCCAGGCCATTTCTTTGTTCTAGTCTGAACGGGACAAAAAGACTTACATACAGGGCTATGCTACATACTCAGTGATAATGCACCGAATCGGGTACACATGTTTATATTTGTAATGCACTTTGCTAAGTAAGTATGACTTACCTTTTATCTCAGTAGGATATTTTGGATTTATGAGGCAGAATAAAATGTTCTTAAATTGTCATAAACGAGACTGCCATTTGAATTCTGTACATAACTTCAAATAAAATGTTGCCATTGCGTGTACAACTTCATGACTAAATGACTCCGGTATCAATAATGTTCAAGTCACTGGACTTCTTAACACCGAAGGGGCGAAGCTAATTGAGAGATGTTCGCACATTAACATAGTCAGGGTAATTGGTTTAATGAGCAATAACGGATCTATATGTAAAATAATTTTATAATAAAAAATCAGCATTACATGCAAAGTTTTGCGGCAGAGTATTTTCGAAAAGAAGGATTGAATATTGATGTTTAACTAATACAACTGGCACCTACATTGACATAAATATATATTTCAGGTCCTGACATCATGAGTGAACATGGAAAGAATGTCAACAATGGTACCTTTTATCTTTAATTTAATGAAAAAGACGCTTTGGAACACCAAGCATTAAAAATAAAACTGGAAGGTACCATGTCTTTATAATCAACACTAACGTTGTGCATATCAATACCTCTATAGGCATTTCAATGTGAATGCATACATGTATATACCATTGTCAACTAGACGAAGGAACAAGGTTCGCAAATAGTGATAATGAATACCATGACAGATTGACATAATATATAGACAATGCCACAGATGAACACTGCTATATGGCGACAGAAGCACAGAAATAAACATCATTGCTGTTGTCACCTGCAATATACTTTTAGCTCAGCTGAATGATTGGTCAGCTAAGCTTCAAGTCCGTCTGTCGTCTGTTCACAATTACATTTTCTACTTCTCCTTCAAACTGTTGGCTTGATCCACTTGGAATCTGATTGTCAGCTACATGGGTAAAACTTGACTTAGCTTATCCAATTGTCACACACCTGTGATTTGTTTGATTTGTTCAAGATTTTTTTTATTAATCACTTTTTTGGCCAAATTTTTTAAAGTCTCATTCTCTAAAGCCTTTTGGCCAAACGCTTAAATTGAACTTGCAAAGGCAAATGATACGTGACCATTAGGTTTCCATTGAAACACCAGAGGCACTGGATTTGTTTCTAGTACCTTTTTTTTTTCTTTTTTTTTTTTTTTTGTTACGTTTAACTTCTCAGAAACTGTCTTCTGGGTTTTTTTATGACTAAGTGGGAAGATACATGGACTCGATCGCCACTTAATTTAATCGCTGCTTGATTCAGCTTCCATTTTGTTTTAACAAAGTTTAAAAAATACAGAAATGGTAGGAATATACGTGCACGTATGCATTGTTACCAAAATAATAGCAGCAGATCTGACGTATTGGCTTATGTTTCAAAGATTGTAACTCTTGATCCCATGGTTCCTGTTAATCACTAATAGGAAAGTGCCTGGAAAGGTTCTTTAGGTGTTTTTCATTTTGAGCTTGCGCGACCTTGAACCTGACATCTTGGCTTCTATATTAAAAACAGTACATCATATCAACTTTTACTTTATATGATGATGTCCAAGCTTTAAAAGTGAAGAATAATACATCAAGCTGTGATGATGGTATTAAACAAAAATGAACTTAATGTAATAGCAAATGTCATAGGACCACTTCACCCTGTGCATTAAAGGTCAGCTGTGGACAGGACTGTCACAGTCCTCTTGTTTACAACCCCCCCCCCCCTTGTTTCCTCCCGAAAGTAAAGATAATATAGTATGCATGCAAGGTCTGTAAATCGAGAGTTAGTGAACAATATTTGAGAAGTGGAGGCATCTAGCTTGCCAACAACCATGGCCTGAATACGTGTGAGCAAACAGTGTGCTTGACACCCGCATGTAAAAAAGTACATTTTTAGGTTTCGGCCAACAGTAATGAATTGTCTTTGTCCTTCATAAGTTCAATGCCTAGATAAAGAATGTACACTGTAGGGACGTCTTTAGATATTTGGCCGGAGATTGGATTACAAACACAGTACTCTCTGGAATGTGGCCTTATACAACCATAACATGCAGTGTAGGCCTCTTACAAAGCTGAGTGATGATCGAAATGATAATACGCCGTTAACAGCAAACAGCCTTTTGGTCTTTACTCATTCAGCTAATGTGCCTCCCAACGTTAGTTCTGCTACTGACAAGTATCGCAGCAAATGGATGTACGTGCAACACATTGCCGACACTTTTTGGGGCCGGTGGATTAAGGAATATCTACCTAAATTATACACTAGATCAAAGTGAGACACTACAACAAAAAAATAGGAAAATCGGTGATTCGGTGTTTGTACATGAGCCAGGACTTCCACGTAATATCTGGACGTCGGCCATTGTAAATGACATTTCTGTGGGAATAGACGGTGAAGTCCGCTCAGTGCTACCTAGGACAAGGGTTGGTGAATTACACAGACCAATAACTCGTCTGGTTTGTTTAGAACTTGACACTGATAAGTAAATGTATTGTTACAAAGCATATAGTAAATCTTGGGAAGTTTTCAAATGTTACCATGATAAACAGTAAAATATTTTTTTTTTGCAATTAGTACTGTGTGTTGAAATGTAGTCTGATAAGGCTATTTTGCCCTTCAAGCAATTTTATGATAGCCATGCATTTTTCCCATATGAGTAAATCTCTGCAGGTTATAGAGTGCTCACTGTTAGGTTTAGACCTTTATCAGAGGTGACAAAAGATTATAACTCTTGCTGAGTATGTACATGCATGACTTAAATGGTCCCCCTTTTGTGAGTGACTGAGTATATCTCGTTTTGCTTAGTTAGCAGTAAAGTCGAGGAGGGTTTGCAAGTGCTGTTATGCATTATAAATCTTTACAATCTTTAAATACATATTATTATAAATACACTTCTTCCTGGCTATATTAATATATCCAGAGAAGGGAGTGTCATTTCCCATGCAAGATTTAATCATTCCAGGAACAATTCTTCTCATCCATAGCGATCAGTATACAATTGTTGTGTAATGTTGGGTTCTTCCGTGCATCCCTGGTGGTGAAACCACAATTTAAAACTTTTGAGCGGGAATTGATTCAATCCTTATGTAGTTTTTTTCGTTATTGGTCACTGCTGGCTGGGCGTGTGTGCCATTCGGGAACATGTTTCCTATATATACTCCAGTATTTCCTGTGCGTGTATTGGGGCTTTGACTTCGCACCGGCAGGTATCATTGGAACAGAGTTAAGCATAGAGCCCAGTCATGAAGTGCCATAAGGGAACTAGGAACTTGTAAGTTTGACCAATTTGCGTTTAAGTTTGAAGTTTATTTTTTTCAATTCCATTGTATTTTACTGAAGTTCTTGTGCTTTATGTTTCAAATATTTTGTTTGTAGCTATAATCCAGCTATCGGTGGATAAAGGAAACTGGGATGTCAAGGAACCTAGGCCCATGAGCTTCGTGTAAGTCTCATACATATGTACATTTTGCCCTTCAAGTGCTTGCTACAAGCACTTCATATTCACGCTTAAACAATTAAAATATTATAAATTCAGGTTTCTCATAAGACTCTTGCTTGGCGTCTTTCAATCTTAAATAGTCGTAGATGGCTAGATGTTTTACACGTTGTACGGCACAGAAAACTATCAAGGTAATACCAAGTGTTGTAAGTGTATGGCTCAATACAAAGTGTTATACGCCTGTATATGTTATTTGTATCCTTCCTGAGCATGAAGTAAAATTAATATTGTGTAACTCATGCGGTATAACGCAAAGATAAATGTATAAGCATGAAATTTGTACTTTATACGCGAAATAATTGTAGTAAATTTATAACCGTAACATTTATATTTTATGCGCAAAGTAATTGTCATTAATGAACAGAATTGAAGTATAAACTCGACCTGTTTGTAGGTTTATAAACTTCTAATGGATGGCACTGATAAACGAACCGAGTTATGGTATGTCCGGTATGTCTGGTATTTCCAGTATGTCCAGTGTGTTCCGGTAAAGGTGCCCAACTGTACCCGGTCATTTAACTTCTACGTGCGTCCTTGCTGTACTCGTGTTGTGGACAACCAATAATAATAATAATAATAATAATAATAATAATAATAATAATAATAATAATAATAATAATAATAATAATAATAATAATAATAATAATAATAATAATATTTTATTTGAACCCCTGTGTTCGGGTAGACACACAAATACATCGAAGTGAATAGAACGGGTATGAATTAAAGGCGTACAGAATGTAAATGACAAAATAAACCAGCCTAGGCTAAGATAAAATGAAGCTAAAATGGGTAAAACTAAGCGAGATTCAAGCATCACAAGCATGAAAAAATAAGGAGTGCATGACATGAAATAATAAAATAGACCAAACTGGGATACCTAAAATAAAGCTAAATGGGATTCGAGGTAACAAATGCATGCAGGTGGTGGCACGCAGCGACAGATCTGTCTCCCCAGGGGGGGGGGGGGGGGGGGGGCTGGGCCCGCCGGTGGGTTTGGAGGTATTGAGCCCCCGAGCGACCCACGCACCAAATAAGAGACCCAGACAAGTTAAACAATATGGGTCTAGAAAGCACGTGAAGGTAGATTGGCCAAGAGTTGACCTTTGATTAACTTAGTCTGCAATATTGGCTAAAATGAGCAACTATACGTATGGGAATCATTTTATAATGAGTTATTTCTGCAAAAAAATGGCTGACTATGGATTTAAAATTAATAGTATGGTATCTGTGAATGTTAACAAAAATTCAAAATTCAAGATGGCTGACCAAAAAAACAAGATTCAGGGCAGAACAATGCAAGATGCCTGTTACAATAAGAACTGCGAAAAAATTTTCAAAAAAAAAACCCAAAAAAAACTGTATACTTACTTAGAATGGCTTATATCTCTCTCTTTCTCTCTCTCTCTCTCTCTCTCTCTCTCTCTCTCTCTCTCTCCTCTCTCTCTCTCTCTCTCTCTCTCTCTCTCTCTCCATCAAAACGAATTCTTTCTCTGATAAAGGTAGTAGAATTTTACAATACTTAGGACTGTTTTACAATTTGACCTTCTGAACTTTATAGAACCACGAGTTAGATGTACATTATGCTTGGCTGACTTACAGATGACTTACAATTGCATACTACATTTTTGGAATTCTAAATTATTACCCTAATAATTGACTTATTAGATGATTTGTGGGATTATATGCTTTCTTGAACATTTAAATGTCCTTTCAAAAATACTTCTGGAAACCAGCTTGAAATGTGACTGCTATCCTTACAAATTTTGACTATTGTAATGCATTTTTGACTACGTTTTAATGATTTGAGGCCTAATGTCACTTGCTTCTGGCTGATGTTTAACATTTGAACCAATGTACTTACTATATTTGGAAATTCAAACCCTTTTCCTTTTGAAATACTCTTAGTTTATCTCCTTTAAAACAACATCATGTCTTTAACTACATGCCTAAAACACATCGAATTATATAATCATGTTGTTCAGAATCTTATTGATGGTCATTTTAGGCCTAGAGGGCTTTTCTGATGGATTGATGTTGGTGTTGGCGTCACTTTGTGGACTTATATGGATGATGATCATTGTTGAGATGGTGGTTGCCAGTAGTACCTTTTTAAATACTGAATTTTATTGACATTTTCAGCAAATTATGAACCTCCGCTTAAAAATTATCTGAAGTGCTGCAAAATTTGGTCCCTTTGTATAAATTGTATGGTCCTGTATGTGCATGAATGATGCAACTGTTCAAACCAATTTACTGAAATACGCCTATAATTTCAAACAAAACTTTCTGCATTCTGTCATGTGAAAACTAGATAAGTTTTTTTTTTCCCCTATGGACCTTTGCACTTACGTTTTGGTCTCTTTTGGGTAAATACGAACTATAAATTTATATGTTTCAACTATACATACCAAGGAACATTGCCTTTGGTCGGAATTGACATGGAATTGTTTCGTTAGGACTACGGTTTGTATATGGTAATGACACTGTCTTATCTGTGTTTTAGAGTGCAAATTATCTTAAAGTTCTTACTCAAGTGAAAGTTGTGAAATATTCTAAAACAATCTGTTCATTTGCGGGTATAGAAAATCACAGAGCGTCATTTCAGAATATTTGTGCGCATTAGAAGTTCAAAAAAGCAAAACAAATAGTAAAAATGGTGGCCTCACAATCCAGAGCAGATTATACACTGATATGTGCAATCTATAGTCCTGAAGATAACACATTTTACTCGTGATTTTTGTGCAAAAGGTTGGAAGATTGTTGGTGCAGAGAAATTTCCTCAGGAATTCAAAATTCCATGCTATTCTAAAAAAAAAAAAAAAAAGAAAAGAAAAAGAGAAATATATGTACGGTTTCTTATCAATTAAGTAGGATACATGGAAGTAACTCCGAACTTTGTTTTCGATATTTCTCAAAACTCATTAATTTGGCATTGAACATATACATGGTTCCTATCCTGCTTGACTAAGCCTGGCTTTGAATTTTTGGTAAATGAAAAATAAACTGATAAAAAACGCCTTAAGAAATGGAAAAAAGTGCTACTTAAATATTCAAAATAGCTGCCAATAGGTACAACATGGCAGCCATGATGACTGATGCTATGACACTTAGTATAAATGTGCATTTTAAAATCATGTATAAGCGTTTATATGTCTATGACCGGATTTAGGATATTAAAATCATTGCAATTTTACTCAACTGAAGAAAGCAAAGCACAATTTTTGAATACATAAGCAAAGCTGGAAAAAAAGGCCACTTCTTTGACAGCGTTCATATCATATGAAAGACTTGTATTTTTAAATGTAAGACTGGTTTCTTTTTATTTCTCATGATGAAATTCATCAACAAATGTAAAAGTGAACATTAACTATTTCGTAGTTTGAGTTACAGTGTTATTTCCACTTTCTTCGATCATATTCATGATAAAAAACAGAATGGATTTTTACGAAATCTTGCATATAATTCAAATAGTATCTATTTTTTCTATTGATATATTTGAATCAGGTTGTCTCTCCTGATTCTTCATAAAGCTAGATCCTTTTTTTATCAGAAGCGGGTTTATGGATGTCATCATCCATCAGATGAAGATGTCAGTATATATACTTGAAATGGCTCTTCAAATTACACATTCATATAAAGTACAGCTGGATTATCGAATGGAAGATTGATTTCCCTGACAATTACAATAGTGCTGCTCTTTTTTAAGCACTAGAGAATGTACACAATGTTTGAATTACATCCAGTCATAATAGTCATCATCAACCTCATAATAGGACTTATCTGCACCGTACATTTTTTCTCCATAAATATTTTTTCATCAGCCTCTTCCTATGTAATACATGGTGGATCAGTGTCCATCGCATTACATTCACTTTTTGGGACCTGGTCACCCTCAAACCACTGAATGGGATGCAGTTCATAAAATTTAATCCATCCATTTTCTACTGGTGCTCTAGTGCAGGGTTGTGGCAGACATGCATTCTTCCATAAAGCTTGGATGTAAAAACAACTTTCAAACCTTTAGCACTCAAAAATATTGATACCAGTGAGGTATCTCTTGGACTACAATTTATAATCATACTCCACCAGTCAATCAAATGGTCACTCTGAATGTTTTGTAAAATAGGTTTATATAACAAATTTTGTTTAAATTACCTCATTGGTAACACTTAGCAATTCTACAATTACAAGTTATTTGTTGTGGTAAATGTCATGGTAATAAGCTAGGTATAATGTAAGTATCCCGCAAATTGCGGGATACTTAGACTAGTTATTCACACTGAATATACCACAGAAGCCAAAAACATCTGGATCAGAATTTTTTGCAGACACATTTTATGTGTTAATGCATCAAATTACTTGTGAATTAGCACCAAATAAAATGGTTGCTTTGTGAACTCAAGTATAGCGTATACAAATAACGCCATTACAAAAAAATGGCGATATACTCTCTAGACTTTATCATTCATCTAACTTTTATTCCATAAGTTTGAAAATGATAACTTGTATCGATTCCTTAGAGCCAAAGTACATATGTATATAATTTAGTAATTTATGAAAACAAAAGCTTGAAGTCTTGAAATAGTAAAATCGCTTTTTCGCTCTACATTTCGAATTGTTTCACTTTTTTTTTTTTTTTTTGAGACTGGAAGAATTTTTTTTATATTCTTCATAATAGAGTGGATTCTAACAGTGTAGCAACTGGCTCCTAGATCTATGACATGAACGAAACAGGTCTTAATATTCTGCAACCAACAAAACAAGTTAATGAACGCAAAGAAGGGAAAAAATACGTACCAAATTACTACAGAGGAACATGGTCAAAATATTAATGTTCTTCTCTGCTGTAACGCCTCGGGTATTTTTTTTCCACCCATGGTATTTTAAAAAGTGAAAAGGCTTTCCGAGAAATTGACAAGCAATCTACTGCCCAATACACTTGACACATTACAGCCAGTGGCTCTATTGATGCAGACAATTTTACCGCCTGGATCCATCACTTTATTACATGAACACAAGAAGAGGAAAAACCTACTTTTTATAGGGATTGTCAGAGTGCGCACAACAAATCAATTGCTGCATTACAAACAGTAAGAGCACACGATGTACACTTACTGTTGCTTCTGACGCATACAACTGACTGCACGCAGCCTCTTGATCGTGTATACTTCAAGTCTTTCAAGTCCACCTATAGAGAATTTGTAAGAAGGTTCATGGGAGAACTTCCAGCCATGTCCATAACCAGAAACGATTTCCCAGACTTGTTTAAATCAAATTACCTGTCAACAGCAACTATGCTTGTTGCTGGCAAAGCATTTGAATCAACTGGAATATGGACCGTGAACCTGCAACAATACCAGATGGTGCCTATGTTCCAGCTGAGACAAAAGAGAGAAACGTTGAACCCTTTGATCCTGAGGAAAATTCTCATTAGCATACTTAACATGTTGCTGAGCCAGCTATGCCACAAATAGACAAGCCGGCAGCACCCGAGGCTGCTGCTCCCACTAGAAAGTATTAACCTTATCCTCTAGATGCAGCAATCCCTAGGACTTCTGGTTCGCAAACCCAAGATGCCTCAGTGTCTGGGAAGAAAGATAACAAGTTCTTTAAAATTAAGGCGCCACCTTCTGGTGTACGTCAGAAGAGGAAACGTGGTACGATTCCTCAATGTGAACTGACTAGCATAGAATACATGAGTAAGCTTATAATTGCAAATGCAGTAAAACAAAATCGATCTAATCCCCTAAATTCTGATCCCTATATGCACAATCGCACCTAAGTACCTAATCACAGGATACGATAAACCCAGGTTGGCTACGACAAAGCCAGATAATGATGTTGCCTGTGATGTAGTGGCATCTTGTACTCTCACGATGATTCAGGTGGAAACTGGATTGAGTGCCCAGACTGTCACAAATGGTTCCATGATAGTTGTCAAGGACTGGAGGAGGACACTACAGATATCTTTATTTGTACGGAATGCGACCAGTGAGGCGATGGGTCAAACATAAACTTTCAATAGAAATTGTGTACTGTCACTTTTTGGAGTTAGCACTTTATGTTAATGAAAACAATGGAAATCACAAATGAAATAATCTCTGTTCATCTGGAGCCCATGTGGGACCAAGATGAATCAAAATCTTTGCAGCATATTGCAGCTAAATACACTAAAAACGTTCACGCTCTTTTGTAGAAAATCTGACATATTAAATTTCTCTTGTTGAGCTCACTTCAGAAATTGTCAATGGGTCTCCCATGAACAAACTAGTATCAAATAATTGCATATATAACCTAGTGGTGTCCATGTTGGGCACAAAAAGAGAGAGAGAGAGAGAGAGAGAGAGAGAGAGAGAGAGAGAGAGAGAGAGAGAGAGAGAGAGAGAGAGAGAGAGAGAGAGAGAGAGAGAGAGAGAGAGAGAACAACTCAGCAACATTACCAACATTTTAGGATCATGTGACTACATATAGAGTTTTTACCCTGATTTCTGTTTTGATTATCTTGCATGCGTATGGCTCTCGATATCTGTATAAAAGACAAGACCTATAGGTCTGCAGTACACATCGCCATGCAATTCATGCTTGGAAGTTAGGATCACAACTTGTTTCATCTGACCTTATTTTTTTCCAATTAATATGTTTTCTTGATTAAGAATTCGAGGAAGGTAAACAACTGTCATCGTGCACAGGCAGGCATTTTTTTTTAAGATTTTCTTGTTTAGAATACTCAGGTGCAATTAAAACCTTAAAACTTCGATGGAGAGAATGGTCTTGTAATGAGTAAACGTTGCACACGGCAGTACACTGACAGGACAGAAGTGAGTTCACGTGGCCACTTGGTAAAACTCTTGCATCACAGATTTTGATGCCAGAGGCAAAGGTCCATGAGCAGGCATTTCTGCGAGTGGCACTCGAGCGTTTCCTGCCAGTTTTGGTAAAAGACTTTCCGTCTGAAGGTGTGCACATATGTACTTGTATATATTGTCCATGGGATTAATTGACAGTCAACTGTCAATTATGTGCACAAATATACTTTCTAGAAGATGATTTAGGAGTCATCTGCCGAGTACGACTTGTATGCATCCCTAATAAGAATTAAATGTAAAGGCTGCGTAACAGCTATGTAGCTGCAGTAAAAAATTGTAACAGCTCAAAAGCTGAAAAGGAGGGGCAACATATATGCTATTATGTGCATTCTATAGACATGTCGCAGGACTTAAAAAAATGAGAGGAAGAAGCATGTCACAGCTACCTAATAGCTTAGAAACAGACATTTTTACATGTCGCAGTTACCTAACAACTTGGAGATTGAAACGTTCACATGTCACAGCAACCTAACAGTTTGGACATAGGATTTGATTACCCAGATTTATGCCGCAGCGAAAAACTTTATTCTTAGAAATACAAAAGAGAACAGCCACCTCTTGTAAACATAGGCCTACACCATCAAGCAGTACAGTTCGCATCCAACGTTGTCAGCTACCACATGATCTCATCATCGTCGACATCTTGTCATTTGCGGGTATAGGGTGTATGAGGGATTTTTTTTTTTCTTTTTTGGGGCGGGGGGGGGGGAGGGCTACAAGCGATGGGTGCAGGGGGGATATATCTAGGACCAGGGGCCCACCACAGCTGTGAGAGAGTGTGTTGTCATCCCTTTGCCTTGGCTCAGGTCCTGTAAAACATGGCAACATGAGCTGATTAGGGTAACCATGGTTTCCTGCGTGTCATCTGCACTGCACCCCCCCGTCCTCCACCTGTGTCTCAAAGCACCACAGCACAGTAGGTATGTATTACAGGAATGTACCCGAAAGACAACCAAAAGTTCTGTCCTCAGGTGCAACATTTCATAAGCGAAAATAACAAAATTAATATGTTTAAATCATGGGTGTATAATGTGTTGAAGCTTGCACTATACCATTTGTGTCCAAATTTCATTACTTTGGGACTTTATTTGTAGTGTTTGCTCTTTTTTAATGTTAATTAAAATTTGTTACTAAATTAAGCACGCCCAATGAGAGTTTTTGTTTGTCCTTCCAATAAATGAGAGCAAAACACGAAAAACGGCCACCATAAAAGACTTTCAACATTTTTTTTTTTTAAATTTAGAAAGATTAAAACAAAAAGAAAAGACAGATACCAACATTTTTGAGTTTAAGGCTTCTTTTTCAAAGAAAATATTTGAAATTTATCATTTGTTGCTAAAGTCAGCAGGGCAGGAAAAAAAAACTGACATTACCAACTAACTGTCTGTTCTGACGTTAACAAGAGGTGTGGCATAAAAATATGAAGAGTTACTAATGTCGCATCCGTTTTAATTATTGTAAACGGACACTAGCAACACTTTCTCTATCATAGTTCATCAAATCAAAGGTAAAGTGAGCCCTCAACACAAAAACCTGATTGTGTTATTTCTGTTTTTCAATATAGTGATAGAACAAATGGTAAGAATTCACAAGTGGTTGAGGCCAGCATGAAGTTGCTTATGTTAGTATCAGTGGACAGGCATGGCATTGGCAACATTTATTCATTTTAATAATTTGAATTCAGGCAATCAAAGATGTCCGTATGAAAGATCTCGGTAAAATGAAAGACCTCTGGCGTCGGCAGTTTGATTCGGATCAGCGAAACAAGCGTGTATATACCCAATGCTAGTCGATCTAATTTCCAATGTTCTAGATTTTCTTTTCTTTTGCAGACTTGGGGAACGATTAGTAACGTAATAAAGCATAATTGTGTGAAGTGTCATCAAAATTGGAGACGCACTGAGCAATTTTTTGTGCGCTTCCCTTGCTGTTTTTTAAACGCTTGGGGCTTGAGCGAGTGACCCATTTACGCTATCGTTGATTTATTTTCAGTTCCAATTCCGGTTAGCGAAAAACAGCATCAACTTCCTTGATTTCCAATGTATTATTCAATAATAATGCTAATAAACGAAATTGATCATATATTGACTTTTGTTTATTTGAGACACATTTGTCTTGGAGTTCAAGCTTATTTTGATCGATGAAGGCACAATGTCAGCATCAGTCACGTTTACCAATCACTGCTCCTGTTCAGTCGGATTGTGCGATTGGTTTACCGTGTAGTTTGGTATGTTTCTGCATAGTTTCGACCAATTTGTCACGAATAAAGTATACAGGACCCATTAGTAGTAATATTCTGCAATGTTCTCATCTTTTGATCAAACGCATTGAAAATTTTGGTGCGCGATCAATTGCTAAAGATAGGGGCTCAAAACACATACAGATTTAATCTGTCATTTGACTTTAAGATACGCTGACCATATAACATCAGTTACATGTAATTGTGTGTGTGTGTGTGTGTGTGTGTGTGTGTGTTTTCAGGATAAACTGAGTGTGGAGTACTTGGAGCAGGAGAAAGAAGCACTCAGGCTGACAGAGACAACTTTTTTTATTCGCAAGCAAGTTAAAGTGCCAAGTTGCCGACATGTGACTGGCAATATTGACGTTGTTGTTGTTGATTATTGAGGAGCAAAATGGAAGTCATTTTTGTAAGTCAGCAACCACATTGGTACAGTATCCAGGGGAACAACAATCTGTGCCACACAAGGTCCGATAAAAAGCACATCATTAGGATTTCTCTTTGAGGGAAAAAAATTAAAAGACTGCTTAACAAATTGGCAAGAAAGGAAAACTAATTACAAAACACAAAATCAGAACATGTTAGACTGAATAGCCTCATTAGTGTTCGAAGGAAGGACCACCTGAAAGAGTCGCAGCTGCAAGAGACAAAGATCAGCTTTAACGAGAAAAAAGTATTCTGCTTGCAACAGATTAAAAAATATGATAAACAGAGATTTTTTAGGGTAAGGTATCAGATTTGACTGAAAAAAATAAAAAACTGAAAACGCTATCGAATAAATTGGCAATTCAATGTGAAACAACCAGAGAAGAAAAGGCGAAATTAGAGGCGAGACTTGCCAGCACGACAAAACGAAATAGTGCTTCAGGAGAACAACAAAATCGCGAGAATGTCTTATTGTGAAACACGAACAAATAGCTGCTGTACTGACATATTTTAGGCATGATAATGAGCTGTATCACATGGCCGCAACAGAAAGATTATAGGATCAGGTGGACCAAGGAAAGAAAAATGGAGAGATATCACTCATCAGAGTGACGACTTCAGTAATTTGGAAACAAAAGCAAAAGGGGTCTATAAAGCAAACGTGAGATTATTAGAAAAGGAAAGGGAAGCTTTACAATCTGAGGAAAAGAAATGAATCATGAATATCACATGCGTGAACTTGAATTATGTGCGGGCAGTAGGTCACACAGGAGAGATTCTGACCATTTTAATATAACTGCACATGTCAAATTAGTACCAGATTTCCTGGAGAGAGATGTGGATCATTTTTTTTTTTTTTGGCATTTGAAAGAGCTACTGGAAATTTGAAATAGCCCAAAGAGCATTAGTCTACTCTTCTGTGGAGCAAGTTGACGGGTAAAGCATTAAGCACATATGCAGCTTTGTCATCAGAACAGTCTCAAGATTATGAAGTTGTCAAACGGGAGATTTTGAAAGCGTATGAGTTGGTCCCTGAAGCATACAGGCTAAAGTTCAGACGACTATAGAAAAGTCAACATGTTACTCATGTAGAACTTGCAAGGGAGAAAACTACATTGCTTCATAGGTAGCTTACGCCTGTTGATGTGCAAGGTGATCATGATAAGCTACGTGAGCTGTTGTTACTTGAAGACTTCAAGCAGATTGTAGCTCAGGATATTAAAACGTATCTTGAAGAGCATAAATATGACAAGCTTATGGATGCAGGAGTAGCGGCTTATGAGTATTCTTTGACGCACAAACAGTATAAAACTGGTAATGGTCAAGGTGTGTTTAGGTCAAACCAAGGCCCAGGTCAAGGTCAAGGACAAGGTGAGCCTAGGAACCCAAGTACTGAAAATAAACAAAATATTCACAAAGCTGGTGGCCATGAAGGTGCCAACAGTAGAGTTAGATATGGTCATTGTAGGAAGTCGCATACCACGGACAAGTGTTGGCTTTTGTACCCATAGCTTAGGCCTAAGGTTAAGTGTACCTATTGTGAAGAGTCACATGATACAGAGAGGTGTTATGAACTGCACTCTGAACTGAAACCTCAAGGAACCAAAAAGCCAGTAGGTTTAATACAAGGCAGTCAGATGGATGTAGTACCCATTACTGAAATAGTACACATAGAGCAGCCAGTAAAAGACATGTGTGGAGAGTTTAAGTCTGAAGGCTTTGTGTCAAAAGGTGAAGGTCAGGAGAAAATTCCCGTTATGATACTTAGAGACACGGGGAGTGCTCAAAGTTTAGTTGTGGATAACTCCAGGTTCCAGTGGCGGGAACCAGTGGCCTTTATCAATATTCAGGGGGTTGATTGTTCTGACATGCTTGTACCAATACATAGTATATAACTGGAAACTGAATATCTGACAGGTATAGTGACAGTGGGAAAGGTACCCCGTCTACCAATGGAAGGAGTAGATATGACCCTGGGGAATGACATAGCAGGTCCCAAGGTGAAGGTCACACCTAGGTTAAGGTTACAACCAGGTTTGGATGAAAGCACGGAAAAGTTGCAATTTGAGTATCGAGGTATTTTTCCCGCTTGTGTGACAACCAGATCATAAAAGAGTAAAGTGGAGAAAATTTTGAAACTTGATGGTGACAAAAATCTTAATGATAAGATTAAGTCCAATGTGGTTGATACAGTTTGGAAGACACATTTGTAGCTGAGTTATTCAGTAATGAAGACAGTGGTGGCCAGTCTGATACTAGGTTAAATAGGAAAGACTCGGTAACCAATCAGGGGACTGATACTACACTTGAAGCTGCTTGGAATATTGCTTTGACCCAGGAATAGGCAAAAAGAAGTTCCAGTGTTTGATTATGTAAACAATGACGTGTTGATGAGAAAATGGTGGAATAGTGAAGTTCCTGCCAATGAGACTTGGAATGAAGTTCAACAAATAGTGCTGTCTAAGGAATATAGACAGGAAGCAATGCATTTAGCACATGATATACCTATGGCTGGACATTTGGGTGTTAGAAAAACACTGGATAGGATATACAAGTATTTTTTTTTCTGGGCAGGTATTCATAGTAATGTGGTGCAGAACTGTAAGACGTGTCACATGTGTCAGGTAGTAGGGATACCAAACCAAAAGGTCAGGGTCGCATCATTGATTCCATACCGACGTTTGGAAATCCATTTGATACTATAATTATTGACTGTGTAGGACCATTGCTTTAAACAAAATCAGGAAATAGTTATTTGTTGACCATCATAGACACAGTGACAAGGTGTCCAGAGGCTATTCCTCCCAGAAAAATAAACACTAAGCCGATTGTGATAGCTTTGACCCAGTTTTTCAGCAGAGTAGGGCTGCCAAAGGTCATAAGGTCAGACTTAGGTTCAAACTTTACATCTGGATTATTTCATGATGTGTTGAAAGAGTTGGGTATTCTACATAAACCCACATCAGTTTACCATCCACAAACCCAGGGGGCGCTTGAGAGGTATTATCAAACATGGAAAAGGATGATGAGAACTTATTGTATGGAGAATGCTCAAGATTGGGACAAAGGTTTGCATTTCTTGTTGTTTGCAGTCAGGGAAGTGCAAAACAAATCTTTGGGATTTAGCCCATTTGAGTTGGTATATGGTCACGAGGTAAGGGGTCCTTTGAAATTATTCAAAGAATGCTGTGTAGCTCCTGATGATGGAAACAATTTAAGTATGTTGAAGTATGTGTCCGGATTCAAGAACAGATTACAGGAGGTGTGCAAGGTGGCCAAAGAAAACTTGTCACATGCACAACAGAACATGAAGTCATGGTATGACAAAAACTCTAGGGAGAGTTCATTTTCCCCTGGTGACAAAGTGTTATTTTTGCGTCCTGTCCCTGGTTATCCATTACAAGCAAAGTTTACAGGGCCTTACACTATACACAGTAGATGAAATTCTGTGGACTATGTAATAAATACACCAGACAGAAGGAGAAGCAAACGGGTTCGTCATGTAAATATGATCAAACCATACTTTGACAGGGAAGCTACAATGCTTTGTGTACAGGTAGATGGTTCACCGATTGTAGATGAAAAAGATGTAGATCCTGTTTCGGAGTATATAGAACAAACATCACCTCGACCTATGCAAAGTTCTGAAGTTTTGAAGAAGTTAGATGAGAAATTGAGTCATATAACAGAAACCAAGAGACGGGATATAAAAGCTTTAATAGCTGAATATTCAGATTTGTTCTCGGTTGTGCCAGGTAGCACTGATGTTTTGGAACAGGAGATTGTTTTGCAAGATGGGGCTGTTCCAGTAAAACAGCATCCATACAGGTTCTATCCAATTAAAGCAGCGGCTTTAAAAGAGGAAGTCCAATATATGTTGGAGAATGATCTCATTGAAGTCAGTGACTCGCCATGGAGTAGTCCTGTTATTCTTGTACCAAAACCTGATTATAGATATAGAATGTGTATTGACTTCAGGAAGTTAAATGCACTCACAGTCACGGATTGTTATCCTGTACCCAGAGTTGAGGACTGTATTGATAGAATTGGAAATGCCAAGTTCATATCTAAGTGGGACCTTCTCAAAGGGTACTGGCAAGTTCCTTTGACTAAAAAATCAAAACAATATACAGCTTTTGTTACTCCTAATAACCTGTATCAGTGCAAGGTCATGGCCTTTGGCCACAAACACGCACCGTCGGTCTTTATGAGGCTTATGAACAAAGTAATAGATGGACTGGAGTATTGTGCTGTTTTTATTGATGATGTCGGGCTGGTGTCTGACAATTGGGGCGATCATATGACCAGAACAAGGGGATTCTTGCATCGATTGAGAGAAGCTTGGTTGACAGTCAATTTGGTCAAAAGTGGCATTGCTCATGCAATAGTGACATATTTGGGTTATACTGTTGGTCAAGGACAGATAGTCCCCAAGGATCCAAAGGTCAAGGCCATTGAACAGTTTGAAGTACCTGCACGCAAGAAGCATATTATGCAGTTTTGGGGAGTTATAGGTTACAACAGGAAATTTTGCCAAAACTTTGCAGAAGTGTCAGCTCCCTTGACGGATATGTTGCGCAAGGGTGTACAGTTCCAATGGACAGAGGAATGTCAGGAGTCATTTGATGCTTTGAAACAATTATTGATGCAGGCTCCAGTGCTAGCTGTACCAGATTACAGTATACAGTTCAGATTATTTGCAGATGCTCGTGATGTTGGGGTCGGTTTGTGGATCTCGCAGTTGGGTCAAGGTCAGGTTGATCACCCCATAGCATATTTTTCAAAGAGGCTGAACCAGCATCAAAGAAACTACTCAACTGTAGAAAAAGAAGCACTGGTTTTGATTTTGTTTGTACAGCATTTTGAGATTTACATTTCTGCAGGTGGTTTCCCTGTGCAGGTATTTTCAGACCATAACCCAATTAAATACTTGCATAGATTCAAAAACAAGAATCAAAGACTCACTAGGTGGAGCTTATTTTTACAGGAATACAACCTGGAAATAAGTCACATCAGAGGAAGAGAAAATATCATATCTGATTATCTCAGCACACATTGTGATGATTCATAAAATATTGAGAGAACCACCCAAAACTAAATAGATGTCGTAGGTATAAGAGTGATAGGTTAGTTTCACTCTAAACTACACACTAATATGGCTTCGTTAACTGTGCTTTTCTTGCTTCAGAGTCGCCCTGAAGATGAAAAGGTGGAAGCTCCTCTTATGAGGCTTTTTTTTTTTTTTTTTTTTTTTTTTTTTACTTTTCACGCACAATTACTCAGTATGCACCTCTTTAGAATGACAGGTTAGCCTAGTGGGTGGTTGCCTCAAACTGTTGAACTGTACTTTCGCGCTGTAGGTCAATGACAGGAAAATCATCATTGATTAGTCATTCGACTTGCTGAAAGTTCATCAATATGAACTTTCATTATTTTTATGAGGAGAGGTATGTTATGTGGTGATAAGTTTAAAAACATAAAGTTAAATTTGTTGTATAAAATGTATATTGTGGCTGCGGAATTAAGCTGCAGTGCAAGCACATTTTGAACTTGAAACAGTTAAAGTACCAAGTGTCAGCATGCCAGGAAGTGTTCAGTGATTGCCGATCTTGCTTGGTTTTGATTGGTTTACTGATGGGTTCAGTGAGTGAAAGGCGATCATAGTGGGGACAGGATTAGGCTTTCTCTCCCAAATAAAAAGGGCTGTGTACTGCTGTTTGCGGTAGCACATCCGAAATGTCTGATCCGTGCGCATAGTGAACGGGTTGCACGTTAAATTATTTGTAGTGTTCCTGCTGCGGCCAGGCGTTCGAAGCAAGTATGGATTAGGTGAGAGCTTGTGTATGCTCCAATATAAATGTATTATTGTGGATCTTGTATAATCCACCAATTGAAATAATTTAGACTTGTGGTTCAGCCATTTTTGAGCACTTGTGTGCTCCAATTTATTTTGTTCTGGGCATCTTGTGTGTTTCCCGTATTTAGCAAGGTAGGCTTCGAGTTAAGCCATTTTTGAGCACTTGTATGCTCCAATATTGTATTTGTGAATCGTGTGCTGTTCACTAATTAAATGCTGTAGGCCTTCTTTGAAATAGCCAGTTTGGAAGAGGAAACCAGTGTAAATTTATTTTTCAGAGCTTTGTTAGCTCTCCAATGTGGCGTTTTGTGTGATATTTGCCAAGTGTTTGTCTTGAGATTGCACAGCAAATCCTCTGAATTAATTCGTCTAATTTTTGGTGATTGATAAGACCAGAAAATTGGAAAAAAGTAAACCACAGTTTGGGTCTAACAATTTGAAACGGGGGTTTACAAAATTACAAGATAATGTTCTAGGTTTTATTTCAATTTTCCGATACTTCCCTTTGATTCTGAGTTGCAGCCCGGAGGTCGAAATGTGTCTCGGTAAATAAATAAAAGATATATAACACCTTAAAAATCAACCCTGGTTTTCATTTAGGTAAGAAAATATGGACAAATTGGCCGAAGGAGACGTCCAGACTTAGAAATTTGCTTGTTTTAACTGACATGAAGTTATTATATGAGTCCAAGTGCATCAAGTCAGGTACATACAAACAGACCTTACAAAAGGGTATACCATTCTTGACATCATGGCCACTTAACAATGGCACACATATTGGAATATATCCCCATCCCACCTGACCTGCATAAAGAAAAAAAGAGAGAGAGAGATTCAATCACATTACAGTAGGAATACCTCTGGATCCAGCAATTATGCTCTATGGAACCACTTGGTCTTAATATCATGAGAAAATAGACAAACCTGACTTCACTTATGCTAAAATTAAAAGTTCTTTTTTTTCTGATGACAACAAACGTACGCGTAAAAGGTCAGAAAGCATTATTTCTACCCAACACTCCCAGCTCAGCTGTTGATTTACAAAAACTCTCTGAATTCTGAAGAAGGCGCAAAACATGCAAACAGGCATATATTTTTTTTCTATCCCAAACAGCTTCATAAAGAATCCTCCTAATTAATTTGGGCAAATAACCCCCATGAAAAACGTCTTCTTGGTTTCCTTTAGGAAAAGTACACAACCTTCCTTCCACTAGGTCTCTGATCTGGAACACATCACCCACCTGCACGTGGTTACAGAATCATTACACACACGTCACCTGAATTCCCACACTGCCTACAGAGAACACCTCACTCTGCGTTGGTTCATGATGCAACTCGTTACTATGGACGTGTTATGTTTCAATACATGACGACCGGTCATGGCAGTTTGAGAATAACTCAGATCGAGCTAGTGAGCGTCCTGTCGGTTTCTGATGAACCGTATGGGAGGCGAGGAGCACCAAACTGTCTTCTGAACACATATGTACTTGTTGGCGGAAGTATTAGATGAAAACGAGACTGTAAATATATTATGACGTCATTATTAGACGACTACCAGGTAGGGTAGGAAAATATTGCCCCACGCCTTTCAGGAGGCAACAACGGTTCATGACTTCATATGTATATATGCATATAGAGGATACACATATCGTGTTTTATATGTATAAATGGATCGAGTGACGTGTGCTTGCATATTGATGAGTTCGTTCGCTGACGCAGGCCTGGTGTCATTCGTAGCCTGGCCAGCATATATTTTGATGTGGTTTCACTGTGGCGTCTCGGGAAAAAAAAGAAATATACATGTATTTGGAAAAAAAACATTGCTGACGCTTGTCTGTTTAGGGCTAATGACAAACCTTATCCAGTGCAGCAGCTGCTTGAGAAAATACGAGCATCTGGAGGCCGGTATTGCAAAATTTTGGCATTGGAAACATGGGCGAAGAAAGCAAGTCCGCCATGGCGGAGGGCATGCAAGCAGGTACCAACATTGATATCAAGAGCTTATTGCTTTGAATTAAGGCTGAAGATATTTACCGGACAAAAGTTCAAAGGAGTATCTCGCTTTTCTGGAGCAGGAAATCCAAGTAAAGGATGACAAGATTAAAAAATAAATACAGTTAAAAAAGGCTGAGGAGAGACTGCGAGCATTGACTTTTAGTAAAGCAAATGTTTGTACCGAGTCACCTGTGCTTGGGGAGCAAAATGTCCCGGCGCATGTGCATGGATCAGGAGGAGAATCAAAACTATCAACTTTAGTGTCAGAGCTGTCGTTAAGGTGGAGCTGTGAAGCTAGTGCACAGTGAGACTGGCAACTTTGCATCGCAATTACCCATTAAAATTTTTAGCAAGTACATTAAACCTATATATTTCCTGATTACAACATATCCATAGATTTATATCCATAGTGTTTTTTTGCAGGATTGGATTTTTTTGAGATTTTATAGCATTATTTCTGACCTAGTAGGATTTTCACATTTCTCACGGAGATGTCACACAAAATTGTTTTTTTTTTCCAGTTGCAATCAGAACAAATTTGAAATATATATCCATGTCTAGGATCGAACTCAATGGTTAGTCCTGAAATAGCAAAATAATTTTTTTTTAAATTTTAACTTAGTTCTGACAGGTTGTTTATTTTCCTTCTATAAATTGCTCCAAAAGTCACGGAAGGGGTTGTCAGAAAAAAAAATCCAGGGAACCGTTCATGGATATGATATGTTTGTTTTAATGTCCATTGATTTTAATGTGATAGGGCAATTTGTACGTTTGTGAGGTGAGACATAAATTGCAGAGGTTGAGCAAAAAACAGTTCTGAGAAAATCACATTGAAAGAAAAAGTTGCCAATTCTTACGCATTTATGGCTGTAATATGACACATACTCATTTCTTCTGTCCTGTGGTTTAATTATTGTGTGAAATAAACCTGTAGCTTTACCTCTGTGATGCTGTCATTAAACAAAAGTATATTTAGAGGCTTAAATCTGGACTTTTCTAACTTGGGAACACCACACTTTGCTTGTTTGGGTGTGGGTTCACATGTGGCTTTCCATATTTGGGGACCAGTACGTGGATTGTGCTGATTTGTTTTTACATCAATAGAGAATTTCAAAGTAATCAGAACAATGGTAGTGATAAGTCTGAACTGGCCCATTCTTAGCTCCACGGCTAATGGTTTCCTGTGAGTGACCCTTGTCATTAGCTCAATTGGTTTCCAGCGGTCATGGACTAATGACTGTGCAAACAATGACATGGTTCATTATCATGCCCATGCAAACAAAGCCATGTGTCTGTCACTGTTTAAACTTTTCATTGTAAACAAAAGTTTAGAGATCAATTATCTGATAAAAAATTTATGTTCACACATCTGAGTTTTTGCGAGCATGTAGTTAAAGTATCAGACTGTCCAAAAATATGAAAAAGTGATTAAAGGTTATTTAAAGGCGCAGCTTCAGACCTTCAACCTTAAGGAGGGATAAAGAACACTCTTTGAAGCATACAACGTAAAGAGGAGGCACAAGCAAAATTAATCAGCAAGTTTAAGCCTGAGTTTTATGTGCCTGATGCCAAGACGCCTGAAAAAATGACATACAGATAGTTAATGCATGGCATAATTGGGGTTCTCCAGTACTTGTAAAAACTTGGTTATGACGTTTCAGGACACTGTGCACATATGTCTCTTTCTGACAAAAAAAGGATATATATATATATATATATATATATAACAGAGGCACTTTATAGGTACGATGCGTATGTAACCAACAAAGTGGTGACGGGAGAGTTGAATGATTGGGTAGAGGGAGATCCCGAGTCTGTCGCCATGCACGTGGTGTTGACGTCACTTACGGCGTGCAGTCCTCAATGGCGCGTAATCGTGCGGTGGGCTCTCGTTTCACATTTAAGAATTTTGAAAATTGGCCAAAAGACATCTGCTGGTTATTCAATTATCAAAAATGCTATTTTAAGAACTGTAAACCATTACATATTTGTGGGAAATGTCGATCAGCTGAACAAATGGCCAAGAATTGTGGTGCAACCGATGATAAATTTTCAGGAAAAGCTTTAGAAAAAAATAAGACGGAGACAAAAAACAAAAAAAAAAAAAAACAAACAGATAAGTCGCTCACGATGTAATTTTCCGATTGCTTCCAGCGATCCTTCGTTGAAAAATCACTGACAAAAACTTTGAAGATCTAATACAGAAATGTTTGCACCGATCTGTGCAGACAGTTTAGAAAAAGGTAAAGTGGGCAAATCAACCTTCAGGGCAAATCAGATACGTTCCCAGTGCTTTGTTGTTCAAAAATGTAAAGGAGATGCCTTTTTGCCATAGCTTAAATTTTCTAAACAAGCCTTTTAATGTGCAAATGCCTAAAGCGACTCTTTTTCGAATATTTGCAAACTTGTACATGTTGATCGGGTCATAACCCATAGAATATCAGAACAGAAGCCAGAAACAACTTTGCCACATCCAAGGCAAAGCTGAACTTCTACAGGAGACAATTTCAATACCAGAACATAAACTCTGAAATTCTTTTCGGCTATCTTCAGTATGGGAAGTAAATTGTGTTCAAGCGTCCAATCGTTTTCAGTGCACATGTGTACTTAACTTGCGAGTTGCGTACAGTGAATGACCAGACAATTTTTTTAAACATGAATTACTTATTTTTGTACAGTGTTTATCTATGTTCCATTTTCTTAAACTTTGGCACTTTATCTTTCTAGTGCCAAACCTCAATGGTAAAACAACGGGCACAAATTGTGAAAAATTGGGGGGGGGGGGGGGGGGGGTATGACCATATCTTGGCTCGCTACATCACCTGCTTTGTGTATTTGCAAGCATATATTAAAATAAAGCAGCAAAGTTTGGAAAATAGTCTTTTACTTCGTACATCCCGTGGTCGTGGCAATGACAAATAGCAAACTATGAGTATTTTGTGTGTTCAGTAAAGTACTTGACAGGTTTGATGGCCCCTATTGATTGGATCACCATGGTGATCAAAAAAACATAATGAAAACTTAATCGATGGGTTTGTTTGTTTGTTTGTTTGTTTGTTTGTTTGTTTGTTTGTTTTTTGGATTTTTTTTCCCTTTTATTCCTTTTCCATATTATTACCATAAACATACTTACAGCATATAGCATAAACAGACTAATCAAATGGTTCCCCAGTAACACTTCGGGTCGTCAAGGATGTGTTTAATAACAGACAGGACAAAACTAATTTAATAAATCAGAAAGCCATTGCACACAATACTGCAAAATAAAGAGTACATAGTATTCTACATTGATAATATGACACACGTCCTATTTATTTAAAAACTAAATCATCATGTTTTGCAGTACAAACCTGTACTGCTCTACAATGTTTTAAGAGGGTACAGCCTAGCAACAATCTATGAGACTTTTATAATCATCAGACCAGCCACCATTTGCGGGAGGGGTTAAATGTTCATTGGGTACTTTGTATGTAGCCAGGAGTGTCAGAGGTGCAACTGCGTGTGACCTTTAATAAACAAACCTTTTCCACCTGAGACAAATATAGTGGTATTGTCTACTGCAGGAAACATATTTTGTGTTTGGAACTTTTTTCGATTTGCAAAGGCAGTGACTGCCTGATGCACCTTGTTACGTGGCACGAATAAAGAAAATCGTTGTTTGTTTGCCTAACACTTTCACAGCGCCGCAAAATAAATTAGCAATAATGATAACTTTATTTAAAGCCCCTACATCGATGGAATGCATGTAAATAGACTGCATCAAAATTATACATAAACGCAGAAAAAAATATAAGACCATATACGACCTCAAATACAAATTACATATGCATGATTATAAACCCGTATAAACTTAAAACAAATTACACACACACGCACACACACACACACACACACACACACACACAAACAGAATAAGAGTAACCAATTCTCTGGACCGCCAAGCGACCCCACCGCCCACCCGAGCTAAAAAGCTCGAGTTAGCAGCAAAGCCAATAAATGCTCCAATAAGCCCTGTTATGAAAATCTGGGTGGTTGATCAAGCAAGCTCAAAGGTCTTCAAAAAGGCAAAAGCTTATTCCAGTGCCATGTGCACAGCATATAAAGGTATCCAGAAGTTCTATATAACTGCACAGTGATTTTTTTCCGCTTTTCAATAGAACAGAGTTTGAAAAATGCAATGAAAATTAAAAAACAAAAAAATCATCTAAAAGGCCACTCTTGTGTGACTTACTTAATAAACTTGCTAGAGTTCCACTCTACATAAATATATCAACCACTTTGAAAGTTACTGTGGTAGGATGGTTGGGGAAAAAAAGGAATTCCCATTGACTTGCATGATAATGAATAATTATAAAGCATGCATTCATCTCCAGGTCCCCTAAGGTTGAAACATTCGTTAAAAAGAAACCATCGAGACTACTGCTACTTGCCAAACTGTTTTGTTTGAACCTCCCATAAGCTACATTTAGACGAAGTTAAGGAACAATATAAAATACACAGTTTTGGAGAAGTCAAAAATATCAAAATTACACAAAAATGCGAAGAAACTTGAAGAAAGTCGCAGCGCGACATGGTGAACAAGGAAGGCTCCAGTGGTGTTCAGCAGTGATCCTTTTCAATTTGGAGCCATTACCTTCAAGATTTTGGAGTTTATTTTTTATTTTTATTTTTTTCAATTTGAGAGTTTGACATAAAATTGCCAAATGGAATTCCTACAAGAATCCAAAAATTCACCAAAGCGTGACCATTTACACTATTTTTGTAGATACCTACCCTTGGTACATCGACACTAACTCGGAAATGAATTTGGCTTATGGTTTTGGAGACAAGGTAAAAAACGTGAAAATGGCGACAGATGGACAAACGGGTGATGTATTACTACTTATATTATAAAGTCAGTTTGCCTCAGTTAAGTTAGTTAGGTGAGCCAGCAGGACAAGATTATTTGTCACATTGTTATTGTTTCACAATCTGCCCATCTCTAAATGTTATTATTTTTTGTCTTTGTTCCTAAATCATTCGTCGCTGTGGTAAAAATGATGATTCATTTTCGAATCGACTGTTCAGGTCTCCTCCCAGATTACGCTCTCATGCAAAGATATGTTCAAAATTGGCAAAAACATTACTTTCATTTCATTAACAACATATCATTCAACGTTCACTATACTTATTACATCGCCTGTTCAAATGTGAAAATAGTTATTTGTACATTTCAAACAAAATTTAATTTATTAACAAAATATCATTTAGGAACGTTATAATTCTCAAAACAAAAAAGACCTCTGTTTCGACTGATGTTGAATTAAATTTTCCAACGGTATATTCGAATCTAAGTTATTCTTTAGGACCATTTATCCTTTATTCAAATTAACTTCGTATTGGCACTTTGCGCCATAGTGTCAAAATAAAGGGTCCACACATCCATTATAAAATATCCACACATCCGAACTAACAACCGACACCTCGTTCAAGAGTAAATTCTTTCTTTACTAACTCTTGACAGCCACACAGATAACATGTAATCCAGAGCGGTACGCCACGCAAACGGTTGAACACACAATTTGGCCATTCTTGAGACATACACTGAAATATTTTTTTTTATATTATCAGTACAAAAAAATCTTTATCTAAAGTATAGGATATTTTATCGTTGTACCAACCTTATAGGCGCGGATAACCATAAATGTCCATGTACCTTTGTATCTACACCTATATATATATATATATCCATATATTTACTTTCAATATGTACTTTACTTTATACCTAGCATTTATATTTTACACCTAAACTAAGTTTACACATATACACAGACATTTGTATGCCTAATACATCAAACTAACCCCTCCGTGTAACAATACATTTATCTTTTAATATATTTCTATTTAAACATATACCATGTCATACATTTTTACCGTAAACATAAAATGTTACAAGGCTCAGCACTCTACAATAATAAAACATATACACTTCAGCGCGAAATCTTACTAATAAGCTGGACCACTTGAGAACACAAATATATTAACGCTCTTTTAAAAGCGTCTCCTTGTAAATACAAAGTAAACTAATATCACGAACCTGGATTCACATGTCTTTGCAGCCTATTCAGCGGCATGTGACTTACTATAAATGCACCATAGAAATCTACATATAGAAACAGGATGCAAGTTAGAAAAGCAAGCATATATATTTATCTGCTGATTGTTTTAAACCTAAATAATAAAACGCTCACCGAAAGTTTGACTCTCCAAGGACTTTGGTAGCAAAAATTAAACGCCTTACACTGACAGTATATATATATATATATATATATATATATATATATATATACATATATATATATATATATATATACATATATATACATATATATACATACATATATATACATATATATATATATATATATATATATATATATATATATATATATATATATATATATATATATATATACATATATATATACATATATATATATATATACATACATATATACATACATATATATATACATATATATATATATATATATATATATATATATATATATATATATATATATATATATATATATATATATATATATATATATATAACAACAGCCAGTGACCATACTTTTTTTCAACAAGAAACCACATATGTAACGATAAACTATCGAAATAGGAAAATTTACTAATAGCCGTACCTACACCACGGAACCCTTATCGCCTGCGTTAAAAACAACAAGAACAACAACAGTACAAGTATCAATTTGCACCACATTGCTACGCAGACTGCAACCACGGGGTGCCGAGCATACCAATCTCGACTTAAAATATCGCCCGAAGCTAGAAAATCCAACGTGCAATCGCAAAGCAAATTACAAAGGTCAAACAAGCAAACTGACCCCTTAACAAAAACCCTATGAGACGGTGACGGCCAAACAATTACTAACTTTAAATAGAATCCAGCACAGAGCCCTTGAACACATCGCCCATTCTACAAAAAAATGCCCAAGGAAAAGATATATACTGAACGTGGATCTCTCATGCATTTAAATCATTTTACCACCAAGAAATCCCCCATAGTATTTTACAAAGATTGCTATAACATGGAAAACTGATGACACCGTAAACCGTTACTCTAAACCTATTCAAAAACAGGTACCGTTACTTCAATCTATTAAGGAGCAAATTTCTATATTATACTTTATCTAAATGACAAAACCTCTACAAAACACATTAAACGATGGAGGATTAGGCTTGGATTATGAGTCATTTATTATACCCCAGGAACCAAGTAATCACCTTATTACTGCATTCCTGAAATAACAAACACAGACAAATATAACAGCTAACACATTCCTATATAACATATTTGCTACACATACATAAAACATTTTCCAAACAACACTGACAAGCAGGAACACGTACCGAATACACAGTTACTGTGTCACCACTATATATATATATATACATATATATATATATATATATATATATATATATATATATATATATATATATATATATATATATATACATACATATATACATACATATATACATATATATATACATATATATATATATATATATATATATATATATATATATATATATATATATATATATATATATATATATATATATATATATATATATATATATATATATATCAAAAAATAAACACACTGTGTATCTCCGGGACGAAATCATATATATATATATATATATATATATATATATATATATATATATATATATATATATTGCAAAAAATAAACACACTGTGTATCTCCGGGAAGAAATCATCCTATTAAGCTATAGTATAACTTAGGAAAAGCAAAAATCCTCTTTCCAAACATACGTCATAAACACCAATGCAATACCTTGTCTAATTAAACCTGACAAACAAAGATATGTAAATACACATCCGTCTGACACATCTACCTCCAAAGGGATAATCTGAGTAATGGAACAAGTTCATTGGTTCACTCTAGTCCTAAGGACTGCTGACCTGACATATTCATCTCTTGATGTATTGACCTTTTCTTTTATTGCTGATGGCCAGATTTTTCTAGGCATAATTGGTTCATTAATCAACACCAAGTAGCCCAAGCTGTATATTTCGTGACCCTACTCTCCCGTTTGACCTGACATTAACATTGGTTTAATACATTTTATTCACTTTCCCCCCCCCCCCCCCCAAAAAAAAAAACATCGCTCAGGTATTGAATATACTTATACCTATAGGGATAGGCACCTGAACGTGTGCCTATACCAGGAGGAGCTTCGCACTGATTGCTCGTTGATAAGAAGTTGAGAGCAAGTGGTGTAATAGCATTCACGTCATCACTTAACTTAGTCAGTGGTCGACTATTTAGAATAGACTCGACTTCACAAAAGAGGGTAGATAGCATTTTATCTGTAAGGTTGTTAATATGGAGAACTACCGCCTGAAATGTACTTTTGAATATTCCAACTAGTCTTTCACAAGCTCCTCCATGATATGGACTTCTGGGTGGGATAAAATGCCACTTAATGCTTTGAAAAGCCATATATATATATTTTTTTTATATGTATATGATGATTGAAGGCCTTTCTAATTTCTACATCACCTTTAATCAAGCTTGTACCTTTATCAGAATAGATTCTGATAGGTGCTCCTTTATGTGCCGTAAAATGCTTAAAACCACTCAAAAAAGAATCCGCATCTTAAGAATGCATCCTCTCTATATGCACAGCTCTTGACCACACACACGTTAAGATACATCCGTATCTCTTTATAGTACCACAGTAGAACTTATTAAGAAAGTGACCCAAAAAAAAAAAAAAATCCACGCCAGTGATGGAAAAAAATAGGCATATACATTTATTTGAACCATACACATTACCGCATGAGCTGCTTCATATTCAATTGCTGTCAACCCACATGAAAAAAAAAAATGCGTTTTACTTCCCAAGCTGTGAACTTTCAAGGCCATGCTACGGATCTAACGATTTTTCTCCACTCAGAGAAATGATCACAAATACGCTGCATAGAATCAAGAAAATCCACAGCGTTTTGCAGGCATACACCGATTATGTATTTGACCGCTGGTTCATTGTCACGGATGGTGAACCTTTGCCCTGCCCCATGCCAAAAGGCACATGACTCTGCGAGCCAAGTAGCACCTGACTGCCAGAACTCAAGCCGCGTTTCTGAAGTTAACAAACTTGGACAGGTCACCATGTTAGCTGGGTTGTCTTCTCCAGATACTTTTAACCAATTGGCAGTCAAAGTATTTTTATGGATATAGCTTACTCTATTTGCTACAAATGTATGGAAACGCTTCGTTTCATTATGGATAAACCCCAAGACTACAATTGAGTCTGACAAGAAATACTCAAGTATGGCTTGCAAACTTAGCTCTCGCCTTAAAACAACATATATCTCAAAAGCCAGCTTTGCTGCCAGCAACTCCACACGGACAGTGCTAATTTGATGCCTAATAGGGGCAACATGAAATTTACTCAAAATAAGCCCAGTTCACATTTCACCGGCCAGGTTCATACATCTTGAAACAAGGTACTGCACCTGTTGACCTAACTCCCGCGTCCAAAAACACGTAGAATTCAGTAAAGCCGTCAAATATGGCATGATGCATCTTGCAAAGGTAAGTTCATGTATGCCCTGCAAAGAATTGACCCATTTATTCCAACTAGCTGCCAAGTCAACCAAAACGGGTTCATCCCATTTTGAATTTTGTTGCACGGATTCTTGAAACAACAATTTACCTCCTAGAACCCAAGAAGTAATTTGGCATAAAGGATCGTATGTAGAAGCGGCAAACCTAGGTATATAATGCCTGGTGACACAGTCAGCAAAATCAAGCTGTGTACTAAACAAAAACGTATCTCTTTTTAATACGCCAGTTAATACCTAGAGCACAACATGTATAGCTACTTGAAAATTCCTGTACCTGTTATGTTCTTTCTGTTCCAGGAATTTCAACCATCATATTTTCGTCATTAACAGCCATTTTTTTTAATGCAAGCCTCCTGTTGACAATACAGCTGGAACGCCTGTCGTAGCAGTATGTGGATCACGTGCATTTGGAACTGATTGCGTAAGATCGTCAACATGCATACATTCCATTATAGCCCACTTTTACCAAAGGATCAGCATAAGGATTATCTACTACTGTTTTGCGCAAGGCATATGTTGACGAACTCGCAGCACCAAAAAGGTGTGGCACCATCTTGATGTGTTTTTATTCACCTGTATCAAACCACGAAAAGCGTAGCAGATCTTGATTATATGCTGGAATCAAGACCTGCATGTACATGTCACTGATATCCGCCTGTAAGGCGTTCTTGTGCAAACGGAATCTTAACAACAAGTGCACTAATGGATCAACAAGATCAGGACCTCTCTTGCACCTATATTTCAGGCATTTACCTTGATATGTAGGTGAACAGTCGAAGATTACTCTTAGCTTGTCTGGTTTGTTTTGATTCTGCACACAATTATGTGGTATGTAGTTTATTCTGCGTTCGTTATCGACAACCTCATTTTGTGGCTCAATTTTAGCGTAATTTAGATATAACAGTTTAGATATTTCTTGATCATAGTGTTCATAAAGATCACAACGCTTTTTACCTTGACACTGGATTGTCCAGTCTTTTCTTTGCGAGATCAAAGTTACTTGGAATATATTCCTTTGGGTCACACTAAGGTATCGGCAGTTCATAGTGCCCATCAACTCTTTTACATGTATTATCCCACAAATCAAGCACCTTTTCATCTTCAACAGATAAACCTGGGCTATCAACTTCTGGATTTTCCAATACGCCACAACTTGTGAACATCACAACCAGGCATATAATCAACTGGCTCAGCAAACATATTTTTTGCATTCACAAAATTGCAAATAACAACATCACTGACCTCAGTTCTGGGTGGTCTACAACTCAACCCCCAGTCCAACAATGAATCGCAAATACTTCATCTGGAGAACAGATCTGACCTGTAACGGAAGAATTGCTGCTGAGTGATCCTGCCCTATCAATATGTCAACATTTGTACAAGTAATACTGGCGGACACATCAGTAGCGTTGAGATGCTCCAGCTTAGAAACATCTATATCAGATGTGCATATTAGAATTTGATCCACAACCTTGACCCCCTGACATTTGCAGTTCTTCTGAACATGCTGATACAGCAAAGGAAGCATGATGGGAAGTTTTTGTTCTGTTCCCTGATATGGTCTTCAACAGATACGACTGACTTTTTCATTTGATCTAATTTATCAGCCAAACTTTGTGAACAAAACTCGCGCTATTAAGTGTATCCAAAGCTGCTTTAACAGTTACTGTTTTACTGCCGTTTGAAACTTGTACCGTGACTATGGGCATGAAACAGTTTGATGAACTTCGTGCCATTGATGTGTGATCATCCTTGTGAATTAATGCCGAATGAAACTTCCCACGTAAAAGCATCGACTTAAACTTCTACACCCTTTTGTTTCGTGGTTATTACGAGAAACAAAATGGCACAACCTATTTGAATTTACAAATTTCAAACGTTGTGACAGATTTAGAGCTTTGAAATCCGGCCTACTCATAAAGTTATGATTTTTGCTTGCATAAGAGACAACATTTGCGATTTCTTTGTGCATTTGTGTCACTTGTCGCTGCATGTGACTAGCTGAAGAAACTGGTTCTTGTAGTTCTATCCAATGTAATATCAAAGCTATCATGTGACCCTTCTTCAACACCATATGACGCACTGTCCTTATCCACAAAACAACTTATATTCTGTTTATATTTTTTTTTTGTCTAAGCATTTGGTTCTATCCAAAGTTCATAGAACCACAAGTGTGATGACTATGTACGTTAACTGTGCATAGCAACCTTGTTGAAGGTTGGAACCAATAACTCATTCTTTGAGGAATACTTTTATCAGAATTCTTTTCCGATCATTCATGAACACCCATAAGAATCAAGGGGCAAAATTAATACAAATAAAACAAAATACCCAAATAAATGAACAGAGGCATATAGGAACTTAAACGGGCTATTTCCACCCATTCAAAGGCTCATGTTGATACCTGCATGATTGCTCGATGCATTTGGTGCCTGGAGGGAGTATGATACATAGGGGAGGGGGTGGGGGCATGCTTGCAACATTTTACTGCTATACTATCCTCTAAAGTCATATCCCTGGAGTAACCCATGCAATATATGACTTGTTCCTGATCGCAAACAGCTCTGTCAGTTCAGCTGAAGAAACTGGTTCTTGTAGTTCTATCCAATGTAAATGTACCCTTGCTCTTGATGCTATTGTCACTTTGCGGCTGCAGTGTGCATGACAGCCAAGAACAGCTATTATGTATAGCTTTTCGATGCCAATATTATCATCTAATGTGCTCCATTCCATCACTGTATCATCAACATGATCCATTTCAGATACACATGCCTCTGTTTTGACAGCACTTTCGTCAATTATTAAACCTAGATCTCTGGCTCTTAACCTACCGTGCAGTGCATGTTGTTTCCGATCTATAATGTTTTTCAGGCTGACAAAATCATAAGAACAGTTAATATCTATTTCTGGTTTGTCTCCTTGGTATCGATGTGCCACCATATCTCTGATGTCCTGCAACATAAGTCCATTAGCGTTCAACGCATAACTTGGCATCAGTTGGTTAGTTATAAATTTGCTTATTTCAATGCAATTTCTACTTAGCTTTGTTAGTTTTGCGTGGGTGTCAATGGCCATGACTTGCTGAATTAATTCCAGTTCTTCGTGCCCATCCTTTCCAAGAGCTTGGGTTGGGTCAAAAAGCATTAGGTTTTTTTCAATGTTTGCTTTAGAGGTTAGGAAATATAGCTGTGTCAGCAAATGATTCCGTGGAGCAAATGCCTTGAAAATATTAGTTTCTTCTTTGGATTCAATGCTCTCAGTCTGGAATGAAAACGTTAAGGTGGGCCATCTGTCCCCATCTGTGGCCTCTCTGGTCCATGAAAACCCATATTTAGAGCCATCTGGTGATGATCATCCATATGTTGAAGTAGCCCATGGACGCCCTTGACTGGTGTATGTGGCACTTGGCATTACAGCTACAGAGCCATCTGACATTACTCATAGGATCATGGGACCTTTTTTGAGATATCTTGCCCTCACTAGCATTTGGTTTAGGACCATCTTCATTTTGGTTTGTCATAGGTTCAAGACGTGTTACCACAGAGGCATAATTTTGTGTATCATCCAGTATCCACCATTTGACCTTTTTTTTAATTGAGCCAGTAGTTGTCGCCATGTTAGCATGTCAGTTATTGTGGTAACTTGACACAGGGGTTCCCCTGCATTTGCATGGCACAATGACAGCTTTATTCCCCTGCAAAGGTATATAGAAAATTAGAACATTGAATGTGTGCACATATATCCATGCACATAATAACGACCATATGCACATATATTATGCATTTACACACAAATACTGCTCATATTCAAAAACATTTTTCCAGATATCACTTGTAGACAAACGTGAATCTTGGTTTTTCCTGATCACACATTGTTGTTTGTCATATTTATGTCAGCTGAGTTCCATGGATACACTGTAGGTTTCAGTCCAGTCAATCATGTGTCATCCATCACCAATTCACACTATTTATAGTGTTGCAAACTCTGCAGATATCGTATTCAAGCTTCACTGGGATAACACTTGGTTAAATCTAAAAAAAATGTGATTCTAGCCATGCTCCAATAAATATGGGGTACAGTGCGATTTTTATTTATCAATTGATTTTGTGTGTGTGTGGGGGGAGGGGGGGGGTGAGCAGGGTTTTTTTTTTTTTTTTTTTAATGTCAGTGCAGTGAAGTCCCTTCACGGCCTGTTTAGACACGGTACAGGAACATTTCTTGCTTCCCCCTGACAATATTTTTTTTTTAATTACATGATCATGTGCTTTCCCATTTTTATGAATTCTTGCAAGTTTCAGTTTATTTCAGAAAGTTTGAATAGATTGACTTAGTTTTTGACAAAGTTCTTCAGTAAATTGCAATCACTTATTTGCTGAATTTTAGCGAATGATTAAAAAAAACACGTTGGCCATTGACATGTTAGTAAGTTAATTAAAGGGATACTAGTATATTTGCAAGTATATAAAGACTTTTTTCTGTATTACGCATCACATTATTTTCAAATTTGTTTCAGCTGTGACCTGGGTTTGTCTTTATCAAGCGTATGCAACAGATCAGGGTTTAGTGACTGAAACAAGCCTCTTTTTCAGTTTTTGTTTGTTTTTTTTTAATATAATATTTTTTTCTTTAGTTTTTTTTTTTTTTTTTTTTTCATTTTTTTATTTTATTTTATTATTTTTTTTTTTTTTGCTAAATAGCTTGCATATGTCACTGGCATGACATGAAGTTGGGTTTGGGAATGCCTAAGAATTGGTTTAATAGTGCTGCTGATTTTTTTTCTCCCTCCCCCCTTCCTTTGCATCCTTTCATTATTTTAGATAGCAGAGCTTATGACGACGGTAATCTGTCTCTCCTTTGGACGTTTTACATTTATAAAATTCTCAAATCTGTTTGCATTGAATGTTTGGAGTTTGCAAATGGACACTCCCCAGATGCTTGGATACAAAGTTTGAAAAAGAGATTATGATGCAATACGTTTCATATTTATTATATTAACTTTAAAATGTGTATATATATATATATATATATATATATATATATATATATATATATATATATATATATATATATGTGTGTGTGTGTGTGTGTGTGTGTGTGTGTATGTACACGCATACAAATATTATATTTTTTTTAGGGAAAATGTCTTCTTCTGGAGAAAAACTCGACCAACTGTATTGAAATTTCAAACTTAGTTACCTGGCCTTATGCTGTTCATATTTTGACCACCAGATGGAAATTAAATGTTCATGAATTTATGTTTGCTAAGGCACCTTTCACCTTCTGCAGAACAGTTTTACAGAATTGCATGAAAATTTATCAGAATTTAATTTGACTAAAGTCAATGAAAATGATGATGATATATTAGTGTTTGGTAAATTACTGGATCTCCAATAACTTTGCTGTCATTGTGGGGTTGGAACTTATGAATGTGGGGATTTTTTCTTTATTGGGGGGTGGGGGGTGGTAGGGGGTACTATTTGTAAATTTCATGAGTTGGGCGTGCAGTGGGCTGTATTCTATGGGGGGCGGTTAGGGGGTACTATTCATTAAAAAATTCATGGAGTATGTTGTGCAGTGGGCAGTGTCCTATGATTCATAGTTATAATGGAAGTAGAGCGTTAAATTTCATTGAGCAGGGTGTGCAGTGGGCTGTATTCCGTGGGGGAGGGGGGGAGGGGGCATTATTTGTTTGAAAATTCATGTAGTATGTTGTGCGATGGGCTGTATTCTATGATTTAGAGTTATAATAAAGGTAGAGCGTTGTTTTTGCTTTAAATAATGTTCCAGGTTTAAAAATGTCACTATCAGTTCAGTGCACTGACATTTCAGGAATACCAAAACATGGCAGGCCTATAATTGTTTTTTTTTTTTTTTTTTTTTTTTTTGTTTTTTTCATCCAAATGACAAATTTGGGGTTTGCAGTGGTTGGGGCTCTAAGTCTTAAAATAACTAAAGTTTCTAGCTAAAGAAGAATATTTCACAGCTGGAGAGTTCTGGTTTTAAACTATTAGTTGCCTTTTATGGGTAACTCTATGCCTCAAGTCAAGAGTAAAATTGGTTTCTTCCTATTGGTATCGGAAGATAAAAAATGATGTTTTGGAAATTCTTGAAGCTCTGCCTTTCACTGTATTTAGCTTTACTGTCATTGCTGGGTTGGAATTCATTAAAGTGGGTACTTTTTAAACTATTTGGCACCTTGCGTCCGATGAGTGTGCTGCTTATGCACAATCGTGTGCTTACCAGTGAATAATGGAGCATGCTATAAAACCAACTTACCGACAAGTCAGCTAAAATATTGATTTTAAACATGAAATTAACGTTTCCGTTGTTCAGAATATTATCCACCCAATGCCGATAGAAATATTTCTAAGAAAGGTATACCCCGCATATTAAGAATATGCCTGAGGCCACAGCATATTTGTAACTTCACTTCTCCTGAACCATGACGGTGAAATTGTGTGAGCAGATAACGTGGTGTTTCCAACAGTTAACATCTTGGTTTGGCTAACCACTATTAGCCAGTACCCCAGGTCCTAATACTGCTTTCGAGAGTGATATTATTGTTTCATACATGAATATAACTGATAAGTCATATTGCTGGCTTGGTTCCACATTTTTAATCTGTGGCTTATTGGTGGCTGCCAAATAGTAAACACCTGTTTTTTGTTTTTTTGTTTTTTTCTTTTGTTTTTTTTTTTTTTTCTTTTTTTTTTTTTTTTCTTTTGTTTTTTTTTTTTGTTTCGTTTTTGTTTTTTTATTTCCATTTATTTATTTATTTATTTATTTATTTATTTATTTATTTATTTATTTATTTATTTATTTATTTATTTATTTTTTGATTAGAGAATTTTGACTCGTAATGCAGTTTGAATCAAGCAAGACTGTTGAATAGTATTGATATAGGTAAAAAACTAAAACGTTTTCACCTACTTTTTTGCCTGGCGACATTTCGAAAGAAAGTAGTACTTAAGACTTTGATAGCAAAGCTGAATAAACAAAGGAATTATAAACATCTCAGCAAAACATATTATGTGATTCGTTACCCACATAATCCCTATTGCAAGCTGTGGACTTCTCTTTTGAAGTTATCTTGTTTTATTATGAAAATTCAAGGTAGCGTCCACAAAGGATGCCGGCCTGGGGTCTCAGACCACTATATATCATTACGAGAAGCATTTTTTTTCCTCGCAGTGGAACGGTAGACTGACAACCTTCACCCCTACCCTCTGGACCCCATCCCCATCCCCATCCCCACCCCCCAAAAATAGTGTATCGATAATTTTGCAACTGATTAATCGAGCACAAATTAAAAAGGCCTCATCTGCAATATCAGTGGTCGCGGTGACTCGCAAATAACCTTGGCTCATGAATATTTAATGTTACTCAGACATCGGTAATTTACGCATATCGTTTAGACTTCTGCTTTTACGCAGACATTATCTGAACACATGCGGGCCTCAGTCAATATGGCGGACTCCAAGCATAAATATGCGGGCAGCCCAAACGATGGTAAAAATGCAAGGCTACAATATCTAAGCCAGTATGCTCAACCAGAAAAAACAAAAACAAAAAAAAACATGTATTGAGAAAGACCAGTGACATTAAAAAATCTAACTGAAAGAGAACTTCCCAGGACAGCTGGCAGAAAGATTTCCAATGGCTGGAATATACAGACGAAGATTGCGTCATGTTTCGTCAGGCATGTCGTTTAATGCCAGGCCGTGCAGACAAGGTTCTAACTTTTCATACTGACAGCAAACGAATTATTTCCAGCTGAAATCCGATGATAGTACAGATGGTAACAAATTCGGCTACAGCACTTGAAATTGGACGAATCAGAACGGATCTGCAACCACGGCAACAAATGACAGAAGTGAAGCCTAGAGAGTTCTACATGAATTGCAATCCGCTGTAGTGTCTAAACTCATCACGGTGCTCAGAACATGTCATACAGCAGCTAAAATTAACAGACCATTTCAGGATTCGTCTGGCTTTGTGATTTAGATAAATTAAAATATGTTGAATTCGGAAAAAAAAAACATACAGAAGTGGTAAAGCTGCTAGGCTGTCCATTCATGACATCGCTGAAATAGGGCGACATGCGGTGCACAATAAGGTAAACAAGGCCATGTTTTTTTAGCCTTATGATCGATAAGGCTATTGATACTACCACTAAAGAGCACCAACTTTTATACATGTGATTGTGCATTCGAGGAGCAATACGTATGTTCTTGTTGGTATTGCACATGTTGGAAAAGCTGACACACAAAACATATGTGCTGTAATTGATATGATGACAACCAAATTCCTGAACTGTGGGTTACATCAACTTGCACTAAGATTCACTGTTTATTTATTTTTTTTTGGGGGGGGGGAGTGACAGCACTGCAGTTATGATGGGGAAACGTGGTGGTGTCCAGAAATTGTTGATAGACAAACAAACTGAACTATTTGTGTCACATTGCATGGCCCAAAGATTGGAGCTGGCGCTTAAGTATGTGTCAAAAGCTTCAAAGAGGTGTTACAAACACTAGTCGCCAATGTTATGCTGCAATTTTACTTATTTAACCACAACAGTATCCTGTGTAAGGTAATGTTTAGGAGAAGTTACAAGAGCTTGGGGCAACAAGCATGCATGCCAACACGATTCCCGTGAACTTGCTAGTTGTCTCATTCGCAGGTAGCACTTGACATGCCTTGGACAGTAGCATTATCAATAGCATTATCAATCCATGAATAAAGTGGTGAGTTATAATTCGACCATGAAGTATGCTTTATAATAAGTTGAAAAACTTAGTAAAAAAAAAATAATAACTGAATAAAGTTATTTCTATATATTTAGGACATACATTGATTTGAACAAGCTAACATGGCAGCAGCTAAACAAGAGGTATCATGAAGAGTGCCCTAGTATTCTTGCCGTCAACATAAGTGGTTTGCGAAAGAGGCTTTACACAGATGCACCTCAAAAAGAATGATTTGCGAAGTCTTACCAAAGTGCCATTGAAGAAAAAAGAGCCCATGCAGAAGCTTTATGGTGCAGGGAAAGGACACTGCATGTCGTGACAACTTGAGTTTGGACTACACAATCAACTTATACTTAAAAAAGATAAAAAAATGATAAAAAATAAAAAAAATAAATAAAATCAAAAAAAAAAAAAACAAAAAAAAAAACAAAAAAAAAAAAAACAACACTTAAGGACCCAGATAAGCCAAGGCTAAAAGCTTTGTTAGAGCAATTAAAAACAATAAACAAAAGTTTACCTTGAGTTCTTTCTCTATTTTGTGTAAAATATAGTGTCATAATTTCATCTAATAAAATGTTAAATTCATCATCATCTATGATCTGGTATACGACCAAACACTATGTTAATTAAGAAAGCAAATGTTTTGATTGGGATGATCCTTTATTATTGTATCATTGGTGAGCAATGCATCCTGCTATGTGTTGTGTTGTGTTAACTCTGACTCTTGACAAGTGAAGTTAATGTTCAAAGTTCCCTTAGTGTTTGGGTGCCCTCCCCAGACATGGGTCCCTAAAACTAAGAGATCTATGCTACTGGCTTGGGCGGTTTTGTAGACTCACTAGTATTCTAGTTTGAAAACTAGTCTCAATGACTGAAACTTTATACTTTAGCTATAAGATTTGGCTGACTCAGTAACTTAAGACTTTGTGCAGTAAGTTATATAGGCCTTTTAGCTACAGTTACAAGTTGCCAGTGCCAGATTAAAAGTGGCATTTATGATTGCCAAGCAATCAAGTTTGTTGAGAGATGTCTAGTTTTTTTGCTGAAAAAATGATATAATCTGCTGTTCACTCAGGCTGAATAATACTAATTGAAAGTTTCAAAAGGGAAATGGCCTCATTCATAGAGAAGATTTTTTTCTACATAGTGGATTATACGCGGATGCCCACAAACACACCACACAACACCCAAACCACAGCATTTGACACGCATCTAAAACAGAAACAAGAACTTTATGGTAGAAATTGAAGATTGTTATTATTGTTTCTTTTTTTTTTTTTTTTTTTTTTTTTTCAAATCATGACTGAGTATTGCATGAATATGCAGATTTTTTATTGTTATGAATAAGCAACTCAGAGGTTAAACATTCTTGGATTTTTACCCCCAAAATGCAACAGATTGCACTATTTTGATGCTCAATTTCAAATTTTCCGGCTGGGCATAACCCGGGCCCTCCTGGATGGGTTTTGCGGCCTGCAGCCACTTGTTTTCATAAGCCACCGCGTGTAATCCAGACATAAGATTTTCTAAACTACTGGCCGTAGACCACCAAAAAATTGATTTTTCTAACACTGCAAGAGTAAGGTCAGTTACAGCAATACGTGTAATGTTCGTCAGTCTGGTATATGCCCAAAGTCTATCAGTCTGTGCGTACATATGAGTTCAAAATTGCCAGCCTGTTGATAATTATATAATACGTGTTTCCAGGTCTCTTGGGATGTGCATGTTCAAGATTTGTCAATAAATTGACATAAATATGTCCAATATGTCTTATTTTACTGTCCAAACTTTATGGCAGCTTCCAAGGTTGCAGCGTTTATGATTTGTCTTAGTCTGCGTAGGAGGCAAATTAAGATATGCCTGTGCCAGTTTATTTTCTACAGCAGGCTGTTTTATGTGTTCAAAGATTAATATTGCGTGCAATTCTTTACCATTATATTTCAATCGCTGTGTTAAGCACATCTTGATACTGCTGTATCTAATTAGAAGCTACACCTGTACTGGCTGCCATACTCGCCAGATAAAAACGTCAAATTATGTCACTCAGGCAGTTTTACTCAAACAATGCAGACAAGCCAAACTGTGAACTTAGTAGCTGGTTTCTTTGACACGGGTGCTCTGTGCAGGATAGAATTATACCCCAGAATGCTGTTAAAACAAAACATTCTGTACTTTAATTTAAACATTTTTTTTTATTTCCGTAAGGATACGATTGGGAAACAGGACAAGGCCCTCTATAATTTTTTGTACTTTATTTGGATGTGCAAGTGTACTCAAGTAAGCACAGTGTTCAGTCGTGGGAGGTTCATTTGTGTTTGGGGATCCAAATGATGTGTTCAGAAGGGAGTGGCTATGAACTACCAGGTGCTTATTACACGTATGTAAAAATAAGACAATGAACATTAGGGACTGAAAAGTGTTCAGAAGTGAGATGCCTTCACTTGCTAGGGGTGTTCCATGTTGGAGATTTAATTAAAAATGGCATTTAAAAAAAGTGTAATAGGTATTAAAAATATGGGTTGTGTCTATTGGTTTGCTTTTCCGTATGATTGGCCCTTTTTGTTTCTTGCCCTTCTTGATTGTAAAAAGCAGTTTTTCACCGTGATTGTGAAAACTGTTTTGCGTCATGCTGACCTGTGGAAATAACTTTTTATCGCAGCGGACTACTGAGTGCCCGAGCTTTCGTTGTCTATCCGTCCACATTTCACATTATCGACTTCTGTAAAACTGTGCCAGATTGACTTTTAATTTGGTGGAGATGTACCTTGGATGGGTCCCCAGCAAATGTGTTCGAGTGGCATTCCCCACTAATGTTTGAATTTTTCAGGATTTCTTTTTTTATTCATTATATATCTCTTCTGACTTGTCAGTCAGATGGCGATATTGTATGGCCTGTCTTCCATCCGTCTGGCCACAATTTACATTTTTAATTTCCCCAAAATTTTACACCAGGTACATGCACTTGGAACTCGGTGGGAATATACCTTATGTGTGTCTCTGTCATGTTTGTTGATATAGTCACGCTCCACTATTTTTTTTTTTTTTTTTTTTTGTTGTTGTTGTTGTTTTTTGTTTTTTTGTTATTTATTATTATTATTACTATTATTATTATTATTATTATTATTATTATTATTATTATTATTATTATTATTATTATTATTATTATTATTATTATTATTATTATTATTATTATTATTTGGCAATATCTTGTAAAATCTCTGCACCGCAAGGTAGCATTTCATTTATTTTTATTTGTTAATTATTTTATTTATTTTATTTTATTTATTTTTTTTTTTTTTTTTTTTTTTTGTGACAAGTCAAATAAAGTTCTATGATCCATCGGCCAACCATCTGTCTGCCTACACTCAGATTCATCTAAAACTTGGCTGAGCTGCACCCCTTATGGGTCTCTACCAATTTGAATGAAGTTGTCGAGATTCAATGATTTTTGTTAAATTCCTTTCTTGTGCAAAATCTGAAAACTCTTCTCTGATATCACTCAACCAATTTCTTTGAAATTGCATGTGGATACTTCTGGGGACCCGTATACCTTAATTTGTTCAACAGGGGGTGCTGCAATTAAAGAAAAACACACACACGCACACACACACACACACACACACACACACACACACACATATTTGTGTTAAGCTAATTTTGACTTGGTAGTTCCCCTGGTGGTGCTGTAGTTTTATTTTTTTCCGTGATTTTTGTGTGTTTTTGCTGTTTTTGACTTCTCCAGAACGGCCACCCAGATTGAGCTGACACTTGGTGGATATGTTCCTTGTGGAGGATCAAACAAAGTTGTTCACCTGGTGGCACTGCTTTGGAGTCCTGATTATTAATGATTTTTCTTCAATTAGAATTCTTATTGGTAAATGCTCATTTTCTATTGTTTACTGTGTACTACTAAGACAATGGGCATTCTAATGCTCATTCACACTAAGACTTGGCCAAGAAACTGTCAGTCAGATTGACTTCAAACTTTGTGGCAATTTACCTTGGGTGGGTCTCTACCAAGCTTGTTCAAATGGTCATGCTCTAGTGATTTTTGGAGTTTTTGGAGTTTTAAGGGTCTGCCCCATGGAGGGGGGGGGGGTCTGTTTTTGGGTTGTCCGCCTGTCCTTAGGTGCACATTCTCGTCACCGCCATATCTACAGAATACCTCTATGTATTTTGCTCAAATTTGGCATTATGGTTACCTTACCTGACAAGACGAACCAATTACAGTTTTATGTAACCATGACCTTATTTGAGCAAATGGCAGACTAATTATCGCTTGTTAGGTCTCGTCACAGCAATGCATGCATCTATAGAATGCACCAATATATTTTGCTCACATTTGGCAGTATTTTTATCTAGCATGCCAAGAACTGATTAGATTTTGGTGTCACCATGACCTAAAATGAGCAAATGGCGGACCCTTTAGTCAACGCTTGTGTTGAAGCTATGTTTATGATTTTTTTTTTTCTTGGTCAGCTGACTTGTCAGTAGCTGAGCTTATCTTATGGTCCTTTGTCTTTCATCAATAATAGACTTCTCCAAAACTGTCAGTTAGATTCACTTACAGCTTGATGACAATGTACCCTGGGTGGGTCCTTACCAGGTTTGTTAACTTTTTATATGTTCAAGTTTTTTTTTTTTTTTTTGGGGGGGGGGGGGGACAAATCTTACAAAAAATTCTTTTCTGAAACTGCTCATTCAATAGCTTTTATACCGCACAGGAACACTTCGTGGGACTCTTAGTTCTAAAATAGTTCACTAGGGGGCGCAATTTTGTTCTAATTGATGATTTTTTGTCTTTGGGTATATTGGACTTCTTCTCCAGAACTGTCTCTCAGATTAACCTCAAACTTGGTGGATATGTGCCTTGTGAAGGGATCAAACAAAGTTGTTCACTAGGAGGCAGTGCTGCTGATTCCTGATTTTTAGCTCAGCTGACTTGTTTTTTTTTTTTTTTTTTTTTTGTTCAAATGGTCAAGGTCCAGTGATTTCTTTTATTTTCAATAATTTTTTTTTTTAGGGGGGGGGGGGTCATTTTTGTGGGGAAATCTTAAAAAATCTTCTCCGAAACCATTCACCCAATGGGTTTGATATACCACAGGGTCACTTTCGGGGACACCGAGTTCCTAATTCGTTCACCAGAGGGCGCTGATTTTTTTTTTTTTAATTTTTGTGTATTTTTTCGCTATTTTCGACTTCTTCTCCAGAACCGTCACTTAGATTGAGCTCAAACTTGGTGGATATGTTCCTTGCAGAAGGGTCAAACAAGTTGTTCACAAGGAGGCAGTACTGCATATTCCTGATTTTTAGCTCAGCTGACTTGTCAGTCTCCTGAGCTTTTGTGAGGGTCTGTCTGTCGTTGTCTGTCCAGCCACACTTTACATTTTCCCCTTCTTCTCAAAAACCGTTGGCCACATCCACTTCAAACTTGGCGGGCATGTGTCTTGGGTAGGTCGGTACCAAGTTTGTTCAAATGGTGAAGGTCCAGTGAATTTGGTTTTTTAATGATTTTTTTGGGGGGTCATTTTGGGGAGGAAATCTTAAAAAATCTTCTTCTCTGAAACTGCCCACCCAATTGCTTTGATATCCCACAGGAACACTTTCAGGACATCTAGTTCTTAATTCGTTCACCAGAGGGCGCTGCGGCCTTTTTTTCCATTTTTTTAATGAATTTTTGTGTGTTTTGGCTATTTTCGACTTCTTCTCCAGAACCGTCACTCAGATTAAGCTGAAACTTGGTAGATATGTTTTTTGTAGAAGGGTCAAACAAAGTTGTTCAGTACCTGGCACTGCTGTGGATTCCTGAATTTTTAACGATTTTTTTCCCTTCAGTTCGGGTACTTGTGGGTCAATGCAGCTCTCCTATTGATCACTCTGTAAGTCAATGGGCATTCTAATACTAATTCACATTTTTGACTTCTCCAAAACCGTCTGCCAGATTGACTTCAAACTTGGTGGCAATGTACCTTGGGTTGGTTTCTACCAGTTTTGTTCAAATGGTCATGGTTCAGTGATTTTTTTTTGGGGGGGGGGGGGGGGAATCTAAAAAAAAAAAAAAACTTCTCGGAAACTGAGATGCCTGTTACTTTCAAATTGTATAGGAACACTTCTGGGGACCCGGATACCTTAATTTGTTCAACAGGTGCCGCTGCATTTTTTTTTTTTTTTTCATTTAGGAATTTCTGTACTTTTTTGCTTTTTTCGACTCCTCCAAAACAATCCGTCAGATTGTGCTGAAATTCGGTGGATATATTTTTTGTGACAGGGTGACTCAAGGTTGTTCACTAGGTGGTGTTGCTATGGATACCTGACTTTTAACGATTTTTTTTTCAATTTGGGCACTTGTTGGTCAATGCATACATTCCTGATTCCTAATGTCTCGTATTTAAGTCAATGGGAATTGCAATGGTAGTTTACATTTTCAACCTCATCTGAAAACCGTTAGCCAGATTCACTTCAAACTTGGTGGGGATGTGTCTCGGGTGGGTTTCTACCAAGGTTTTTTTTTTTTTTTTTAAATGTTCACGGTCCAGTGATTTTTCGGTTGTGTAGGAATTTTTCTTGTTGATTTTACATGCCTATTGATCACCATGCAAGTCCATGGGGATTACAAAGTCATTAGGGTTTGCAATGCTAATTGACAATTTTTTACTTCTGTCAAACCATCAGCTAGATTCACTTCAAACTTGGTGGGGGTGTTTCTCGGGTGGGTATCTACCAAGTTTGTTCAAATGGTCACAGTTCAATGATTTTTTTGATTTTTTTAAAAATTTGTTGGTTCACTTTTTAGCCAAATCTTCAAAAGTCTTTATCCTTGTATATACTCAGCCAATTGCTTTGAAATTGCTTAGGGACACTTTTGAGGATAATGGGGATACAGGTACAGCAGGTGAGTGACATTGACCACATTTCCAAGGTCACAAGGAGGTGTGCATGAAATTTACTGTTTGTATGGAACTTGAGAACTATTAAGGGTAGGGCATGCATATTGCACATGCTAGTTGTCCTTAATAAGGGCCAGACTTAGACAGTAGACGAGCGACCTTGACCTCATTCCCAAGGTTATAGGGCCACAATTTTTTATTCCGAGTTGAAGGTCAAGGTCAAATGGCCAGTTTAAATATAAAAGTCATCTGGTGAATGATCTGCACCCGACAATTTTTGAGATAGACCCATATAACTTTGAAGAGTTATAAAGTCTATGAAAGTCTTTGTCGACATCAGTGTTGGTGGGTGCACCTATAGTATTATGTAAAATACAAGTCAAAATGTGAAAATCTTGTGAGTGCAATACCGTCCACAGTTATCAAGTTACTCCAATATAACTTTCAGGATTCCTTTGGTGTATAAAAATCTAGGATCATTTCGATATTGGTGGTACCACCTACAATATCATGCAATGTAAGGGGCAAAGTTTGAAAATCTTGTGAACACTGTAGCATCTTTAATTTTTAGCAGATCTTCACCAAATTCGGTGGGATTATGGAGGAGTCAAAGTCTAAATTGCTAATGATACTTGTAGCGCCACGTAAAATTTGATGGTAATTATGAGCCAAAATGTGTTTTAAGGTATAAAATCCCACATCTTAGAAAGTAATTGAATTGGACTTTATAGGATATGTAGAGAATGTCCAATGCTAGAATTTGATATAATATCAGTCAACCTGACCTTTTTCTAATCTTGATATTCTCTCCCAAGGTCTCTAAGGACATACAGTTTCGGGCTCGATCGTTGTTTTGGCGTATGCAACAATACAATTTGAACAGATATTGTTTCAATAGAATAGTTAAACCCTAGTCAACAGCTTTTTTTGGTGCATTTTGGGCATTACGCATCCTGGTTGTGCTAATCGAATCTTGTAATAAATAGAATGACGATTTAAGGATTAAAACAAACAATGAACTCTTTACAAACACTCTTTGACAAGTATTTCTAAGTTATCATTGTTTTATTCTAGCTAGGGGCAATGGATGTGGACTAGCACATTCTATGCATTCCTGCTTCCTAAACACAAGCCAAGATTTCAAAGAGGGGTGTATGTATATTTTCCCCTGGTCGTCAATGTTCAGTGTAAAAGTTTATGTTTAATTATTAGGTGTAAATGTGTATTTCTAATACAGTAACAAGACTGTTAATCATATCTCCGTCCCTGCTATAAGCGACTTTACTAGTGCATATGACTTATACACGTATATGTAGACCACAGTAAAATCATAAAATAACATGGAAATTGCCTAAAATTCACTTTCATTTCCTAAATGAAGTGGAGGTTTAAATCAAAGTGTCTGCAAAAATATATTGTATAAACAGAACTGTGCAATCATTTTTGAAAAATTTCGCCTCAACCCTTCATCTACAAAGATCATGCACAAAAACCCATAAGGATATATTTGTATAGGATAATTCGTAATTAGTTTTTCAGGAGGGAAACATGTGATGTCAAATGTGAGGCATTGAAGGCCATTAATTAGAATGTGTTCCTTTCAAAGGAAAACTCCCAGGAATACAGCCCCCACACCAAGTAGAATCAGCTGATTGTTTAAGAAGGAACGATGACCCGTGTCAAAAGGTACCACCTACTGCCTGAATCATGTAGCCAGTCGAGCTTTCATAATAGTTCAGTTACATGGTTGCAACGACATACAATACATGGATGCACATGCTCATAACTTAAATAAATATTTGCTTATGCGGTACTGTGGTGCTAATGCTGGTAACATAAATTGCTTCCTTCAAGTACAAATCATTCCTCTGTTAGAAAAAATAATAATAGCCACTGAACATCAGATAACATATGAACAAAAGTATATGTCAACTTAGCTAAAAATGCCTTATGTTAAAAAAAGAAATCATTCAGCGTTGGTTGCTTTGGATGCTTAATGGGAAGAGTATAATGATGCATTGTCAGCCTCCCAAGCAAAACCCCATCTGCATAGCATAGAACATTTATGTATGCTACCACCCAACATCTCTTACCTTGATGGACCCATGCAATGCGTTCGTTGTTGCTTCTTTCAAAATGTTGGATAAGTTCGTCTGCAGACACTTGTTCGCGTAGTTCCGCCCAATATAAACGAACTCTGGCTCTTGATGCTATTGCCACTTTCTGGCTCCAGTGTGCATTATGGCCCACAACAGCTATTATAGATGGATTTTCAATGCCTACATAATCATCCAGTGTGCTCCATTGTATCTCTGTGCCCGTATCATCTGATGCAGCTACCACTGTGTCTGTTCTGATGGCGCTCTTGTCAATTATGATAGCTACATCTTCTGGTATTGCACCAAATCGATCATATAGCTTACTTATCATATCTATCAGTCCTTGAATGTCATAAGAGCAGCCTATATTCATGTCTGGCTTTTCCCCTGTATATTGGTGTGCCACTATTTCTTTGATGTCTTGGAATTCAGTATTATCGTCTTTCCACACGTGCTCAGGGATCAGTGCGTTTACTATAAATTTGAGTTTTTCAATTGAATTTCGACTTAAATGTTTCAACGTTACATTTGTGTCAATGGCCATGACTTTCCGAATTAAGTCTAGTTCTTTCTGTCCACGCTGTTCTATTGTTTGAATCGGGTCACAAAGCATTAAAATTTTCTCAATGTTTGCATTAGAAGTTAGAGACAGTAGCTGTGACGTCCAATGATTTGGTGGTGGTGGTACTTGGGAAATGGTGTTTTTGCCCGTTTTAATGGCATCAGTTTTGGATACTGGGGACATAATTTGCATGTTGGATGGTGGTTCCTTTTCAGCAGCCTGTGAATTTTGTGACATATTAGCTACAGAGTCATCTGATGATGTTGACATGTGTGTCTTTGCGGACTTTGGATCCTCTTCAGTGACCTGTGGGTTATGTGGCATTTTAGATGCTGAGCCAGGTAATATTGGTTCTTTTTTCGTCATGCTGGACCCTGAAATCTCTACTGGGGTCTGTGTGTCAGGTAGCGTATATTCTTCACAACCATCTGACATTGGGGTCGTGGAATCATGAGGCTTTTTCTGGGATATCTTATCCTCCCCATCATTTAGTATAGGCCTTTCTTTGTCTTGTAATTTTTCTGGCCCAACGCGTTTTTTCACAGTGGCATAGTTTTGAACATCGTCCAGTATCCACCATTTTACCTCTTTATATTGATCAGGCAATTTTTGCCACGTCAAAATGTCACTTATTGTTGTAACGTGACACAAACGCTCACCATCTTCACGCCATGGCACTTCTATATTCCTACAAAAATAGAAATGTTAGCATTAAACTTGTTCGCAGAAATATTGATGTATACAATACACACTATATATATACACTTGTATTGATGTTCATGTATTATGTATGTCAAAGGGGAATCTGCTGGTATCCAGACTTGTTTGTCAACTATGGGTTGTAGGCAAATATGCATGTTCTATCTTAATAACTATTATAATTTGTGCCATTTTTCTCCCAGCTCAGTTGATGATATACGATATAACTCTAGGCTATTTATATCTCATCCATTATCACATAATTACACTTTTCAGCTAATTGACATGTTTGGACAATCCTTTAATGCTTTATAGGGTAAATATCAAAGTATTTGAAACACAAGTCAAGTTCCAATTATTTGTGTTGTGTGTGTTCATTCATTGTTAAAAAAAAAGTCTTTTTAAAATCAGTGACCCTGACCTATCTTTGTGAGGTCACCATTCCTGTAGTGTTCAAAAAGTGATTTTGTGATGGCCGAGTGTAACTTGGACATGAATGGCAAAGAGAATTGAGCCTGCATATCAAAGTTGCCCTTGATTATATAATACATAAATCTATACTTGGTGGCCTACGTCTGGGGTCACTAAGACCCTGTTATCATGCAGCTTAGCACTTGTCCAAGTTTTTTTTTTCTTCAATAATTCCAAAAGACACCTATTGACATTCTCTTGAAGTAAAAAGACAATACTATGGGACCTCTGCTGGCATTTTACCGTTATATCAATTAATGCAACCTGTATTAGAGCAATCCAGGAGGAGGCAATAACTTTGACCTCACGGACTGTGACCTGGTGCATCTGTGGGAGCTCCATGAATATGTGTGCTGCTACATAGGTAAATTAGGTTCCTTTTGATAACCCAGTTAGGGAGTGTGTTGTCATAGATCCCTGGGTATTCACATTATCCTGACGCCTTTTTATTTATAGTAGAATAACGGATTTTTACCTTTCCCGGTTGAATCTGTACTTTCTCAATAGAACTTAAGATCCGAAAATGGACAAATTGATCTGTCAGGACCCTGCCAATTCATGCCGGCAGAGAAAACGCTCACAAAATGGATGATTGGCCAATCAGGAGCAAGTATCCTACATACAAACAAAGGGTATCACCCCAAAAATTTTCTATTGGGGTACTCTGTCCAGGTTGACTAAGAACAATTAAGGGGCATGAATCTCACCTCTCCTGGCTCAAGAGCCAAACATGACAAAAAAGTCACAATTTAATTCCAGCGTCCATGTTCTCGGGCTTGGTATCTAAAGAGCATAGGCCAGAAGAAGGGTCCCGTTGGCAGCACATGTTGCATATTACCAGTCTATCTGTGAAAAAGCTGTCGATCAGTCCGACATTGAGGCCACTCATGTCTCAGGATGAACATATAGCAGGCCTATAGCCTGCTTTAGTGTGAACCTACAAACCTTGGTTAAAGAGGTAAATAGAAGAGCAGGCTTTTTTTTCCAAAATGGAGACCTTCCAAGGGTGAATTTTATGCTCTTGGTCTGCAAACCACCTGATGACATTTGGCCATCTGACATCATATATTTTTGGAGAAGTGCCATCTTGTTTACCTTTAGCTATTTACGCGGCCACCTTGTCAAAAAAATGGCATCTCCAAAGGCCATCCGTGACTTAAAATGTGTGAAGAAACAATACAGCTGGTGTCTGATGACAATATTGAAAATGGGTTGTCACAGGAGAATGTGCTGGGCTGGAAGGCATGATGGAGACTCTAAGCTGAGCTGGAGAGCTGGTATGGCCTGTGATCACTTGTCCCACTATGGGTCAAACAAGATTAGCTCCATCTTCCTTGCACCGAGCTTCACAAAGACTAACAGAATCAGGGTTGTTGGAGTATAGGCATAGGACGCCCTGTTCTCACTCTTCAAGGAGAGGGTTCCCGCAATATATGCTTGATCATCTTCCGCCAGAAAAAAGGGTAGGTAGTAACGTGTCTTTCTTTACACACAGGTCTATGTCTGGGCAACCCAAAATGTCCTCTAAGGACCTGACAATTTGTGTGTGTGTCATGATTATTTCAGGCTAATCTGTAGTGCTGGCATGATAATACTTCATACTTTATATCGTGGACACCCTCTACATACAAAAGAGCCTGATGCCTGATGCCCCCTGTCCACACACCAGAGTTGTAGCATCCTGGATAATTGGAACAGAAGTGCTGACCTCGCAGCCCCCCCCCCCTTGCTTATATATATATATATATATATATATATATATATATATATATATATATATATATATATATATATATATATATATATATATATGGTCCAATTGTTTGAGCTGCTGATTTGTGACTAGATAAAGTACAATCTAGTTCTAGTCTGTTGATGGGAAGAGATATGTTTTGAGGAGGCCAGACCCTGAATATGGTATTTGAGCTCATATGAGCCACCCTGCAAGAATGTTAAGACTTGGAGATAAAATGTTTGAGTTTTATAGTCACTGCGACAATGTATATGTAGGTCTTTGATAGTCATGCGTTCAAAATAAATAGATAATACAGAACTGGACATCACCCAGTACTTATTTAGAGGAAAATTCAAAGCCAGAAGGCGAGAGTCTTGAGACATAGGAGAAAAATGTCACCAGGTGACATTGGTTGGATATCCGAATGAGACATTTCTCCTTTAGACATTCTTGTTGTCACAGTATTTTTGAAAGCAGATTCCATCAAGGAACAGCCATGTTTGTCGTGAGGAACCAGCCAGTTTGTTTCGAGAAAGCATTAAGGCAGTTTAACATAAAAATTCACAGTAAGGAGCTATTTGGATAAGGAGACCCGGCTTGAGCCAACTTATAGATAATGTTCATTGTTCATTGACAAAGTCTGCATTTTCTTGCTCATATCAAAAATAGACCAGAAAAAGAAAAAAAAAAAAAAAAAAAACATATTTACAATGTTCCACAAAACAATAACAGCAAAGAGATTAAAGAGTAACCCTAACATCAACATTCAGCTTCCAATACCAATGTGGAGAATTTCACTACTGACTTCAAACAAGTAGCCATCCACAAAGGCAATCTGGTGGTTTTAAACCAATACTCAAAAGACCTCCCTCCTGTTTGTGATATTTATTAATATGGAATATCTGGGACACACTCCATTATAACTATTGTTTAGAGAACACTGCCCAACAGCATAACATAATCAATGATGTACCTAACAAAAGTTCAGAAAAAACATTACCCATGTATATATATATATATATATATATATATATATATATATATATATATATATATATATATATATATATATATATATATATATATATATATATATATATATATATATATATATATATGGAGAGAGAGAGAGAAAGAGGGAGAGATAGAAAAATAAAAAAGAGAGAAAGAGAGATTGAAACTGAACAGTGGCAGCAAAGCGAGTCAATGGTTGCCAAGACATCAACATTCAGCTTCCAATACCAACGAGAGGAAGCAAATTTTACTCCCGAATTCAAACAGGCCGTCACTCACAAAAGGCAGCAGAACAACCCAATAAAGTAAATAAGTAGCCTCGATCAACCTCAGGAAGTCCACCAAGCAGGGGAGCAGAAGTTTGTGAATGCTAGCCAACAAGTTTTAACAGTGGTACTTATGAAAGGAGTGTTGCATTTTCTGTGTGTATAACTCGGAGTGGAAACCTCAGAAAATTCTATATTGGCTTGCATTGGATAAGGGCTGGCTTCCCGCCTGTGAAGTTGTGGTCACCAAAACTACGTATTGTTGGTCCACTGTGAAAGGAGAAATGCTATTCATATTGTGTTTCGAATGCCACGTTTCATTACCAAAGTTAATTGCAGCTCTATTTCGTTGTGGGGTACTCAGCCACAAGGTAAAGGAGTTCCCAGTTCCAAAACAGTGGTAATGTAAAGAGTTGTGGGCTGCAGTTGAATTCCTGATAAGATAATATTACCCTGACAGGTCAACCCTGTGTTGCTGCAGCTCACCATTTTGCTTTGTGTAGATCTGACAGGGTACTGATCATATATGCTGCAGGCAGACTAGACTGTCAATCTGTTGTAGATGAGGCATTGCATCTTCAGTGTTGAAAAAAGCAAACTGCTGCTGTCAGGCGGACTTGGCAGAAATGGAACACATTCTCTGATTTCATTATGTTTGAGTCACTGGTGGTGTCCATCCACAGTCTGCCAGCAAGATGCAACCTGGACATTTTTTTTTTTTTTTTTTTTTTTTTTTTGCGAGAGGGTGTGGTGTGGCAGTGACTGAAATTAACAATATATTCACTACAGATTATGATTTGGATGGCCTTTTTCTGAAGTTTAACTAGCCTTTCGAGTTTATATTCCCATGTTAGCCATCCATACATCTGTCCAGGAAAAAGTAAAGCATTGTAAACTATTGCAAAAAGGTGATTGTAAAAAGTTGTTCAATCTGGCAAAGATACCAATTGTTTGATCAATTTTTCTTTTCAATACAACTATTCCATGACAGATATGTATCTATCAACAGGCCAAAAAGATAAATATATATATATATATATATATATATATATGTGTGTAAACTATATTGACTATTAAGAATTAAATCATGATGTTTCAATTACCGATATATCTGATTGTACATCAGCTCTTCCAAAAAAAAATATATATTACAGGGAAGAATGAAATAGGTCTATAGTTCTCCATCAGAGAGGCATTACCCATTTTAAAAACTGGCACCACTTTAGCTACGTTTAAAGTGTCAGAAAACTATCCAAGTGGAGTGTGATTGATTTACTTTAAGGATAAATGATTGTGAACCTAACGATGTTACAAGTTTTTATAAATTCAGAAAGCCTATCAGGGCCATTACTATGATTTCCCTTTTATGAGCCAATAACTTTATTCAGTTTTTTCTTCTGACTCAAGATTAAAGGACGAAAACATAGCGAGACAGGGTTTAATAAATTTGGTGTATACGAGTGGTGTGCAAGAGAATTTTTCGACGGGCCATATTGACACCAACGTTTGCAAAATATTTATCAAAATTATTTACCTTATCTAATTGATCAATCACAATCTCATCATTCATTTTTAGTTGCCAAGGAATTTTTATCTTCAGTTTGTGTGTGTTGAGGATCATACCAATTAAAGTACTCCGTGTGTTTTTACTATTGTGTTTATACCCTGGGAAGCAAGACTGAAAATAATCTTCTTTGCAACACGGATATTTTTTATTTTCTAAATTTTGTTATGAACTTTAAATGTATAGATTGCTCCTTGTATTCTACACTATCATGAAGAATTTCTCTCGAAAACATATATGAATGACCTCTAATCGAAATGGATCAAATAATTTCTTAGATAACCCAATACGTCTGTTTATGTTTACAGTGTTTAACCCGTCAAAGGTGAATTGTTTTTATGAGCCGTTATGACGGTATTAAAAAAAAATCATATGGCACTTTATGATCTGTATGCAAGTAATTTTTCAAATAATTAAGTAGCTAAGCTTCATTTTTTCTGTTACAAATTATTAATTGTATCGGAATGATGACCATATACATTAATACGTCTTGGGTACAGTTTCATTTCTAAATTTAATATCTGTACAGATAAAATAATGACAATGAATAGAAATCCTAGCGTTGAAAATTTAATGCTACAGTCAACTAACTTCAAATGAAAGTTATTAATGATAGTTCTGTTTCCAGAGTCTTGTTGGTTGTGTAATTTGGGGGAAATAACTCAAATATGTTATGGTATCAAACAATTGTCCAAATGAAAGTCTACCGTGACATTTTAGAAAATCAATATAACAGTCACAAGCTAATGTTAATTCACAAATTGTTCTCACTCTACAAGCTTTGTAACATTAGAGAAATTATCAATAAAAAATTAACAGTTGTTTTTAAGATTGAGAGGAGGCCAATATATGTTTCCAATTATTAACTTTTTTCATTAACTTCAGCTTCTTCCTCAAGAAATAGTCTTTCGTAAATATAAGATTTTTATAAGGATCTATTCCCTAAAAACATAGCCAGTCATACGAAAAATGGCTGCACCTCCTCTTCCAATATAAATCATTATCAATGTTAACGTATACTGCTTATTGTGGTGGTGACAGAGTCCAGTTTCGTGAACACAAACTGCACCAGGTAAGCAGTCGTGCACTTCTAAATTAGCAACAGTAATGATATTTTATCGAAATTGGCGTTAAGTGAGCTCACAATTTACACCGAGTATTTTAAAATGATTCTTCATTTTCTTAATGTATTCATATGTTTCTTTGCTCTTCTTCTTCCTTTTTTTACTGAACCATAAGCCACTTCATGTCATTGTTCAATTATTAAGAAAAACAATATTATACTTTAAAAAAATCCTGATATGGCTATACACGAGCAAACGTATCAAACAGAACAAAAAAAGTTTTTCTTTGTATATTTGTATGATGTAAAACCACTGAAACATATATTAAGATAAAAACATAGTCAAATATATAGGAATATCGGAAATCTCACGAACGCACAATCAATATAAGAATTGATGTGCATACAGGTCAAACTGAACCAGTCAAAATGACTGATACGAGAAGTCCACACACAATGTAGCCATATACTGTTGTTCAAGTTGGTTTTCTTTATAAATGGATGAAAAACTATTAAACCAAGCCTAGCATTCCCACGTTCTGCAACCAGAGGTGACCAAACAAGCAACACACACACACACACACACACACACACACACACACACACACACACACACACACACACACACACACGCACACACACACACACACACACATAAAAAAAAATTAAAAAAAAAAATTGCCCCACCTAAGGGGTCTGGGAAGCAGGGCCTCGCATACAGGGCACAGGGATAACTAACTTCAGTCTTTCAAAGATTGTAAATCCTCAGTGGCAGCTGCAGCAGCTCCGACACAAAAGCATATGATGAGAGCTATGCAAAACTTTTTAGGTACCCTGTATCAACCACACAAATGTTAGTAAAATAAAAAATCATGATCTAATCCTTTAAAATCATTTACATTGAAACGACGTGAATGTACGCATTAATTTTGCAATGCGCATATTTTTTATTCACATTTCTTACTATGCTCAATAGAGTACATTATGAAATCGAACTTGCAGCATGGTAGTCCTATATTCAGCTTAAAATAATCAATTACGATACAGATTTAATGTTTATTTCACATTTAAGCACAACTCAATTTATAGCAAATTTGAATAAGTATACAGCCTTATGCCAAAGTAGTATTGAAAAAATATATATAATTTTGCCATGCAATTAAGGAGAACAGGAAAAATATAACTTTCAAACTTTAAAATTTTATAGTTTGTTGTCAAGGATCAACTGGCTCTGAGAGCGTAGACTGGAAGGGGGGTTAAAATTTTAGGCATTGGTCTAATAGAATACTGAGCCTCTGCAGAAAGCCCCACACAGACATACTGTAACAAACCATATCTGAACCCCGCATTAAGGCTCATTTTCCCATATTACTCAACTGCACATAACCCGAATGACCTTGTTTGTGTAGTATTCAACAGCAGTTTATTACCCTTATTGCAGGTCTCTACCCAATATTAAAATTTATCAGTTCAAAATATCTCTCTCTCTGTTTTTTATTTTTTGTTTTTGTCTTCTATTTCTCTTAAACTTCTTTTCACCATAGTTTTTTTATTCACATGACTAAGAGGGAAACAATGTCAACATGCAATATGCAAATTCAGTAGTTTTTTTTTCGTTTGACTGGTATTTTCTTTCGTAATGAAGCTCTGCATTTATAAGCAAAACTTCACATAATTTGACACTTTCCTCTCCATTCATGATTACATGGGTTTTCTTTGCTGAATATTCAGCTTAGAGAAGGAGCCGCTTCCAGAGAGATATGCACGGGCTTAGGCTCCGAAACAGGTTTATTTATTGAGCTTCAATCAGCAGTGCATCAAGATAAAAGGAAAATACAACATCACAACTCATTAAACTAACACTACTGCCTACTTGGAAGAGTGAAACAGATGATTACACCTATACAAGTTGACTCCCCATCTATGATTGGCGATAAAGATGGGTACAGCTACAACTGGATAATAATGGTGATGATTGATTAAAAAGGTCAAAGATGATAAAACAAATGTCCGTGTTTAAAGTACACATATAAAGAGCTCCAGCAGACTATCTCATGTAAAATAATTTGTCAAATTAAAATATCTAATATCATTTTTACTTTTAAAAAGTTTACAAAAATCGTAAAGCAGTCCATCACAATAACCCGCTACCTGCATTTTGCAGAGAAACACCTGCTCAGCCATGTACACGTATTGGACGAGTCAAAATACTCTTGTTGCAACTTGCTGCAGTAGGTATTCAGTCTACTTTGCAAAATATGGATCGTTTGAGAATCACGGATATGGGAGGGTGAGATGTTCCAAGTGTAAATATAGCGATATACAAAGGATGAACGGAAAGTTTACGTTTTATATTTGGTTATTTTGAAACGTAGACTATTGTCGGAAGTACGTAAATCTATCAATTCTATTTGAATGGAGAACATATCGGAGAAATCTACCTTGTAATGACCATAAGCACATTTGGACAAGAACACAAGATCCAGTTGTCCACGCCTATAAGATAACGGGAGTAGATTACATTTGGCAAGGCGTAATTCTTACGATTCAGAGAAGGGAGACCCTAAGATGTATCTGGTCGCTCTTCTTTGAATATTTTCCAGCGCCATTAATTTTTTCTTGCTAGTAACACTCCATACAACCGTGCCATATTCAAGATGACTCTGCACCAAAGTAATGTAGAGTCCTTTAGTTGATTCCGGGGGAGCTTTCTACCCGCATGCTCTTTTTATTACACCAAGGGCACGGTTGGCTTTAATGCAACATTTGGCAACATGCTTTGACCAGTTGAGGGAAGTGTCTATTTCGAAGCCAAGGTCATTTTGGGAGGATACCTGATTTAGTGGAATATCGTTCAGACTGCCGGTAAAAATAACAGGAGCGTGGGACCTGCTGACATGAAGGATGCTGCATGTGTTAGCGTTGAACTTCATACCCCGTAATTTACTCTAAGAGACTAGTTTCTCTATATCATTTTGCAGTACACGTGCATCAGCTTCCGAATGAATTTTCCGAAAGCATTTGGAATCGTTTGCAAAAAGGAACATGGTTGTGCCGTTTGAGAGAGTGAGGGTCATGTCGTTGATATATAGTAAAAACAGGAACGGTCCTAAAATAGAACCCTGTGGAATACCCGATACGACAGAATTCCATTCAGATTGAGACCCTTCTACTAGGGCACAGTGCCTTCGACCCGTTATATAACTAGTAAACCAATCGTGGAGATGACCATTGATACCAAAGCTCTTTCATTTGTGCAGTTACGGTTGGTGGGGCACAGAGTTGAAGTCTTGGTAAAATCGAGATACCATACATCAACCTGAGTCGTCTTATCTATGTTTTCAGTAGCTGTATGTTCTGAGTAGCTACCCGCTGGAGACCCTTTAATTAATTTGGGATAATACAGCAAATGTAAAAATTCTACAAAAATACATGTGCAACTTGAACAATATTACTTTAAATGTATATGTTACATAGTGACAGGTTACCTTATGGAGAGCAAAGAGTTGGGAGTGTGGAATAGGGTAATGACTACTAGGAAGTGTTTCTGGACACAAAGACACAAATACAATTATGTAAGTAACATATCGTGTTATAGCTACATATATTTAACCAAATTTTCGCATAACTGAACACTAGTATTCCTTCGTATATTTGCATGATTCCAAACCAACGGGTAATATATTAAGGTGGAGGTACTAAACATATAAGTAATCTCACGAACAACAATCAATGTCAAAGTTTATGCATATAAAAGTCAAACTGTCCAAGTCACATTGACTGATAAGAGAAGTTCCTACATAACCTGGCAATGAGTGAAGTTTGTTGCAAGGAAGCCGAAGCATATCAGTTACTCCAACCAGGTGAACGCTATGTGACAGAGTCGTTTATGTCAACATTAATTCCTAGCAGTGCAGAAACACTGACATATCAAACTGAATGAAAAACACAAATAAATTCACCCCTTACTTTGTATCTGGCCCAAAAGCAAAAGTTTACATCATGTATTGCAATTTTTTTATTGGTTTGCATATAGGGTACTGCATGGAACAAACGAGGTTAGTTTGCAATAGCCAGTCCCTGGGAAAATCTATCAGGATAGCTTTACTCGGGTAAGACGAAAAGGGAACAATATCAGGCAAAAATAAAGACTGTCAACTGGCCTGGCACAAAAAAGTTTCTTGATCATTGAGTCCAGAGAACCAAAGGGGAAATACCTTTCAGAGACGAATCGATCACCCATATGGCACAAATTAAATCATATATATCATCCTTAATGTTAACCTTGACTTTCTTTTTCTCTTTTAGCGATGACCCGAACTTTTTGATATATCACCCAGATTTTGTTTTCAATGTTGTTGTTGTTGTTGTTGTTGTTGTTGTTGTTGTTGTTGTTGTTGTTGTTGTTGTTGAGCCAGTTTCGTAATTTCTTGTTTGTCTTAGCAGTGTTTTTGCATACAGCAAAACCAAATCTTTTCAGTTTCTTTCCGTTTTGACCTATAGTTTTGACATGGCTTAACGGAACAAAATAGATAGGTTGGTTTCTTGTTTCTGTTTCTTTCACCCATTGGATGGGTGCAATTCATTTCAATAATAGACATCTCTGTTGTCAAGTGTTGCTAGAAAAAAAGAAAAAACTCTATGGATTTGCAATATTTTTTCCTAGAATTTTATGATACTGTAGGTCCATGAATACATATACCCCATCCTCATTGATGTTTTTCCAAATTGTTGAGGTCAGACCAAGTCCTTTTCAATTCACTTCATAAACTTTCAACCTTGCTGCACAAATTGGCCACTTCTGTATCGTTTTATGCAATGACTCACCGCCAGGTGAGTGATAAAAACTAATAGGATATAATCGTCAGAGCTGGGAGTCACAGTACTTTCAGGAATGTCACACCCTGGCTTCAAAAATGGTCCACTATTAAATCGATTTTTTGGCCACCTATGGCATAGATTGGAAACCCTTTTATATACGTAGGTCAGAGTTTCCATGCCTCCTTGTTCTCACGTGAAGGCAGCCAATGGCCTTGCCGAGCATCTTGCCTACTATCTCACCTCCCAATATACTTAGGCTTGGTGTTGGATGTAGGCGATGCAGTAGTGGGAAGTTATCACACTCAATGCACAGGAAACGGGAAAACAGATGAAACATCTCATCGCCCTCTGAATCTACCAACTTATACAGCATAAAAACAGGGCATATGGTTGATCATGCATCTTCTGGTGATCTTGATGATATTCCTCCTCAGTGCTGAGGAAATCTGTGCAGTTGGCAAGGGCATATATGACGATGTACTGAAGACAATGAAGATTGTTTTAAGCATAGCTTCTCCCATGAAGATATAATGTTCCAAGTCACCAAACGATATTTGGTGTTCAAATGACCTATTTGACTATATCGTCTTCTTCAGCTACCTAACCCCCTTATGCCTAAGTATAAGTGTTACGGTTGCCACAGGGGTATTATTTTGAACACATAGCTCCTCTTATCAGCGTTCAGCAGCAACAGCAGTGTATATGGTTGTCCCAACTGGCCATGGAGTGACTTCTGTCATCCCCCTCACCAAGACCAACACAAGGAACCATTATGAGACAACAATGAAACTGCAGCACCAAGTTGACTTGTGCCAAGAACAGAGAGTATCCTATGGAAGGCTACAGAATCTGATGGTGCACCAGTTAATAGCCTTCAGCTTAAGCAAAGCTTTCAGAAGATAACGAAAAAAGAAGAAATCCAAAACTGCGTAACAAGGTTCCATATAGTAGAAAACGACATAGATGCAGAACGAGCGTTGATTTCCAGAAGGTCTTCAAGTGATATAGAAGCAAGTGACCCAGCAGTTTCTGAGCAATAGATTTTTTACCACTTTTCCGAAAATGGGGAATAATCCATGAAGATCTATGATGCATAATGTTCATGTATTGAATACACTGGAAGAGATGTAGCCCAAGCTATTCCATTAAATGTGTTGTGGATCTCGATAAGATTGTCAGAGAAAAATATATGTACATGACTTTACGCTATTATATCCATGGTACAGCCATGCCTTCATAATTTCTCATTAATCATTATTTACTTCCAAACATTGACTGAAAATCAGGAAATGATAGTCATACTCCATAACAATATATAATGATAATTTTGTCTAAGATTAGATCAACTGAAAAAAAAAATCTCTAAAACCCAAGGATCCAGGATATTACCACCTAGCATGTATGTTTGTTTACCCCTTCAGCAGGTTACATTCTCAGAGATTTTTGCAGCAGTCTGGATAGCAGTTTTTTTGAGATGAGGTGCACAAATAGCAAAACGTTAAAGAACGTGTTAAGGCGTTCACAAAAGTTGCAGTGCCACATATTGAACAACTTAAAGTCGAAAGGTTTAGAGAAATGTGCCTGTATACGTTCAATGTAATTTTGAAGAAAATTTTTCTTTCAAATGTTTGCCTGAAAAAGGACAAAAATTTGCTTACTTGACTGCACTTTTTGGTGTGTGGATAATTTATGGCTGCCAAAGAGCTAACAATATTTGTTATTTTTTAATCAGATACTTTTGGCTTGCATTCTTCAATATTGGTGACAATAACATTTTATCCAAAGAAATTCCAATTGTATTTTGCAACTGTCACTTTTGTTGAACAGTTCTTGTTTGACTTAGATTAACTGAGGATATGCCTGGCTGCAACCATCGTGTCTAATGGTAATGAGCCTTGTGATAGTTATATGTCCAATGTTTGCCAGTCTGTTTCTTGCTTTTGGGTTCAATAATAAAAGTCTGTTACTAGCTAAATTTTAAAGTGTTTTCAGGTCTCTTCAGATATGTATGATCAATATTTGCCACAGCACTCATAGCTATATGTTTCTTCATTATTATTTTTTCATATATACTATTGTGCCAACTTCATGGTAGCTTCCGAAGTCGTGGCTAATATGCTTCAGTTTTAGGCTTTTTTAGGCCGTTCATATAGGTCCAAAATCTCCAAAATGGATGCTAACTTGCTGAAATATCAATAGATTGATTCTAATCTATTAACTATTGTCCAACAAGGGTCCAATGCGGCTCTACATGCTATCTGACAGTGACAACAACCTTTTTCATAATCTTGTCGAATGCAAAATATTCAGGTGCACAATATTTTAACCACTGGTGCTCAAGTCAGCTCCTATTTTTCGTATTTTGCCTGAATTTTACATATTTTAGTGACATTTCTTTGCCGTTTCTGGATGTCATTAGCTGGTAGATCCACATATCTACAATGTTGCTTGAGTGGACACACTAAATTCGAATAAAACCCTGCAGACAGACCCAGCTGAGTGGAACTACTCACTTGGACCTCCTTTATCAGTTCCAAAGCCATCAATAAGTTGAAACACTGAAGCTATCTCGAACAAGAATTCGAAAACAAGGTCATCATGAGAGATAGCAATCATCAGGACCTGGTCTGTATATATTTTCAAGTCTCAGATGAGTGGAAACACTCAGTTGGCACCACTTTAGTCCTAAATCAGCTCCAAACAAGGTAAAATACTGACCTTTGAAATACATCTCTGTACGAAATCTTGCCTTGTTGAATAATAACACTCAAACGATTCAAACATGATATTTATTATCAAACTGAATCAAATGACTTTCGAACACATTCGAGTCTGTTGTCAAAATACAGCTAAAGCCAACAAGAAAACAAAAAAACAAAAAAAAAATAAAATAAAGAAAAAGAAAGAAATTAAACAAACAAACAAAAGCCAAAAAAAAACAACCCCCCAAAAAAAATTCTGGGTCCAACAGCAACAAAAAAAAAAAAAAAAAAACGTGTGAAAATACTGCTCTGAATGCGTGCTTGGCTCAAATAGTAGACTTCCGTGCTATATGAGTGTAAAGATTCCCAACCAATGGGTACATAATTGTAAACGGCAAAATGGACGAATGAAGATCAATGAAAATATCCATGACTGGAGAGATAACAGCCCTTTAGAGTAAACCTGTAACTTTGAAGGCAAATGTAATAAGAACCGTATTTTGATAAGTCGGCGTGCCTTGCTATATGGCTATACTGAATCCTGTATTATATAATCACTTCAGCTCTTAAAGAGTGGCATCATGATTCTTTGACAATAAAAAACATTGGTATAGACACAATTTCCGTCTTGCTAGCATGCTTACTCTTTGAGATATTGATTAAAAAAACTGAATTTTAAGTAATGGCTGGTTTAATTTGCACATTCCCCAAAATGCTCAGCAATGACTCACGGTCATCAAATGGTTTTTGGAATGGGATTATATGGGCTACCAAAATGTGCAAAGAAAATAACTTTATCCACCGGATCCAGGTTCACCCCCAAATGGGCTTTTGGCTCCCTGACAAGAACACTGTATTTCTGCACTGCCGCACTGGATTTTTTTGAGTTCCAACATATACTGGAGGCCTCTATTTTTTCCTACGAACTAGTATTAGGAATATTCGTTTTTTTTAAATTTTTTATTGCACTCTGTATAGGGGCAAAAGTTTACTGTACCAGCATAATGCTCCCCATTCCCACCCCACACACACCTTGCCCTCGCCCCACCCCCTCCCCAATACACTGGAGGTAAGTGTGCGAACAGCATCAAAACAACTTACTCTCAGTGAATCAGTTAAATGGAGCTATTTGCTTTGGTAGGATAATCATTCTTGTTACAATCCATTCCTAATGGCACAGAACACACATAAATGCATGTGAATCAGTATTTGTAAAAGTTATCACTTGACAAATAGATAAAACTTATTTTTATGATGCAGCACCGATATTCTTGGAACTGCATGGGATTCCACCCCCACCCCCAACCCACCTCATCTAGTTCATATAATCATATGCATGGTGTAAAGTCTTATCACGGCAATAAAACAGCACACATGCTAGCGTTAACTTAAACCTTCCCGGCTCCCTGACATATCAAAAACAGAAGTGTAACATTTTGTTCCTAGGTCAGGGCTACGCACTACAGGGATCAGTATAGGGCTGTGCCCTCTTTCCAAATCAGCTACAGATGAATAAAGTAGATCCCTATTTATTTGTATATATCATACACACACACCAAAAAATGTATGGGGAGTAACCCCATGAAATCTTTGCACTTATAAATATAAAGTTTGTGTGCAGACATGAAGCACTATGAAAAATCATAAGAAAGGTGGTTGCAAATAGAGTGAAACATAAGCAGCCCTCTGCCCTTTCTCTTAGCAAGGCATAGATCTGAGCCATATACACCCCCCCCCCCCCCCATCATGAAAAATAGAAAATGTTAAGGCTGCTCCTCCGTAATAACATGGTGATATGGAATTGTGTATTTCATATCTGGTACTTGTATGTAAACCAGCTCTTAGTAGCACGACCTTATTTGATGCTACTAAGGATAAAACTGTATTCTATTGTTAGTGTTATCAGTTTCTTGTGTCAAAAAACAAAAAACCAAAAAAGAAAAAAAACAAACAAACAAACAAACAAACAAAAACAAAAACAAAAACAAGAAACAAAAAAAAAAAAAAAAAAAAAAAAGCAGGCCCCAGTTTCAGGCCTTTTTTTCCGCCCACCTCACGCCCACCCCAAGCCAACACACAGATAGTCTGAGTACATGCATACAGGACGGCTCATTTCTAAAAAATAAAAAATGAATTATAAAAAAATTGAAAACAAATGAGAATCATAATCAATTCTTATCAATTTGCCCATGCTGACAGTCTGTAACCAAGGAAGGTAGAGAGCGAAACTGAAATATTGAATCAGTTGCTCCAGTCATTTTATGTATCGGGTATATTCATTTTATTGTATTTTAAAAAAATGCATTTACTGAATGATCAATTCTGAAATGTTTGCGCATTAACTTAAATTAAATTGCAAACATCAAACACTTCTGACATTGAAATCCTCAAAAAGTTGTGCAAACTAGCAGTAATAATGTGATTTACCTTTTCCAATTAGTCCCCCCCCCCCTCCCTTGTTTTTTCCTGGTTGATGGGCTAAATGATCAAACCTTGAAAATAGGAGGGAGTCCAAAAAAAAAAAAAAAAACAAACAAACAAACAAACAAACAAAGGTCAGAGATAGTGTAGATTGAGAAGTATGTTCTTTTTTGGCTCTGTCAAGACAGTGAAATAGGATAAATTCATAAACCTTGTATTCTAAAGCATGTGTATTAGAAAGAAACAGTTAAGATCTGCCACTATCTGAGAAAAGTGTAAATTAACAGGATGTTAAATGACTTTTCTATAGGTTTTTGTGCTGAATACAAAAAAAAAGTATAAACATTCACCATTTTCGTAAATTTCATTTTCCCCATTTTTGCCAATTTTGAAAATAGAAGGGCCTGTAAATTTGAAAAAAGAACAATGATGTGGCTTTGTGTGAATAAAGAAGGCTATCATAAAAGCGTGTTTGTGTAGATCATCTTGGAAGGCATCAAATAAGAAACTTGTTATGATGCGCATGCAGGTAATATGAAATTACCAGTGTTGACAAGGGTGAAACATGACCTGTACAACATTACCCTAACATCTATTACATTGAATTGGGCCAAATAATAAACAGTAAATAAGTAACACTGATAAGTCTACATATTGTTTCTACTGCAAATGAGCTCCTCTTTTCGGTCGTTTTGTGACTTTCAAAATGTTTTCTACTTTCGGGACTTACACTGTTTGGATTTAAGTAAAAACAGGTGCGAAATTCTAACCAAAATAATATATATTGTATATATTTGTTCCACTAGTACTGTTATTTGTCATGTGTATAAATGTACGTACTTACTTTTACTTATAATTTAAAAAATACCAAAAACAGGTAGCTTCTGTTGAAGTTATGTGGTTTTGTTTCAAATTTGGTGTGTCCTTGCGGTTTTTGAGTCTTATGACCAGGAACACAAAGAATACGTCCTCTTCTGTGTCACTGTGTTATAAGTATTGCTAGTGGCTTGGTGCATTCCTACACAGGATCGCGTTGCATCTTTGTCAGCCATAACAATCTCCAGCTGTCTATTGTTGAGAAGTGTTATACTTTTGAGTAATTAGGTAATAAGCAGTGGTCCCAGGATGGTGTATAGGGTGTCAGGTCTCCATAGTCAATGCCAGGATTGAATGCCAGGCTAGTCGCATGGACGGGCATCAAGATACTGCTTGCGCATAAGAATTACTTTATGGCATGAAGATAGGCATACAAACACATGAGCTCCTTTCCCTCAGCCAGCTGGAATAAAATGAATCCACAGGTCACTCACAAATTAGTAAGGGTGATTAGGATCAGTCTAATGCACAGAATGGGTGGCCAAATGGGCTGTTGGAGCCAGCAATGGACCTCCCAGCAGAATATAGAGAATCAGTGACCCTGTTTGTTTTATCAGAGGATTGTTGTGCTACTCATTTATCTGCCCCCTCCCCTCCCCTCCCATCCATCTACGCGCAGCCTGACCTGACAGGCACTTGTTATGATTAAGTCAAATAAGGGCAACAGCCTCCTTAGCAACTTTTGGCAAGTGGTTGCTCTCAGCCGAAAAATATATGTACGTTAATGTGATGGATCTTCATTTTGTTATAAATCCTCCTGGGTTCACATGGACAGGAAGTGTGTGTGTGTGTGTGTGTGTGTGTGTGTGTGTGTGTGTGTGTGTGTGTGTGTGTGTGTGTGTGCGTGTGTTGGGGGGGGGATGTCAGGTTAAAGGGAACCACAAGTATGTCATTATCCTGGCTATGCATCTTCAAAGTGATATGTAAGCAGATTGAAATACATAAGTTAACGTTTCATATTCAAATATTGAAAAAAAACTGGCTGGGGGAGGGGGTATGTACTTGGGTTTTTGTTTGTCACACAGAATGTCCATCCAGGCAGCAGTGTTTTTATGGGAGCTTGATAATATCATAACTCTTGGTTAGTTGTGGGTTAAGTACGTGTAAAATCCTCAGGTTATGGATTAGTAAGCCATGGCAATGCGACTACATCCTGTTATAATTGTGACAACAGATGGATTTATTGTATGGGCTGGGGCTGGGGAATGTTTTGAAGAAACCTGCATCAGGAATTACTATCTCATGTTGGACCCCCCTCCCCCCCCCCCAAGGTAAAGGTTGTGCGGCTGCTGGTTTGATTACATCATAGCAAACATGCCTACAAGACTACCCTGCTTCACATTTTCGCCCAGCTCATCAGACTCCTGAAGAGGGCAATTATTTTCAGCCATGTATTTTTGCTTATTTGTTCTCATGCAATTGTTTATCCAGGGTGAATGTCTAAAAATTTTGCTACAGCCATCTGGTCAGCATTCCTTCTTTCCACTGCAACGTGTTGTGTAGTTTTCGTGAGAAAAGTAATAATAATAATAATAATAATAATAATAATAATAATAATAATGATGATGATGATGATGATGATGATGATGATGATGATGATGATGATAATAATAATAATAACAATAATAATAATAATAATAATAATAATAATAATAATAATAATAATAATAATGATAATAATAATAATAATAATAATAATGACAGATAGTCTTATGATTTTTTTCTTTTCTTCTTGTGCTTTTTATTCCTTTTTTTTTCAATTGTGGGGTATGGGTAAAAGAAACCATATGTAGTGTGCATTGATTATAACTTTATGTATCACATATAATAAGCTGTACAAAAACTTGTTTAGGGTGCCAATTGCAGCCCAAATTGACTGTAGTTTTGGATTGAAAATACGGAAATGCTGGACCGGTGCAATCGTTCTTGATACAGACCAATACATACATGCACTTTCCAAAGTTTTAATGGCACTTTCGCAGACCACAGATTTTGCACAGTAAAGTAAAGGCTTTTATGTATTGTCCTCCTCTGACATGGGCTTTCCGACAGTTTTTAAAGGAAAGAAGCTGATGGGTTTTGGGCAATTCAGGGCATTTTTATTGAAAATTCATACTGTAAATAGCATAAGAAAAGTAATTTATGTAAGAATGTTTGGCGAGCGAAAGTCTCTAGTTTGCGCTGCGTTGAGGTTTCCGAAACAAACTTGGGTGCATCACAGAGAGAAAAGAAAAGATTTGGCATGCAGTTGTCCCTGTGTCAGTCCACGTCAGAAAGTAAAATTTCACTCATATAAGTATGCAGCATTGCCATAAATGTTCAGGCATTTTGTCATAAGTTCTTATCAAAGGACGCTACCAGCATGCAGACGATGACTAAGGGCTAAGTATGTCACTAGACGGCCCATCAGATGCATGCATCTCACTGTCAGTAGAGTGTACTGAACATCACATGCCAGCGAGGTGTGACAATCCAATCTGAATCAGTATCGGTGATTTTGATGCAACTCAAAAAATCCTTCATTTGCCCCCCCCCCCCCTCCCCTCCAGTGTCATGATTTTATGAACTGGCATTCTTTTGGCATGAATATCTTAAAAGGTTTTACCTAAAGGCAGATTCCAGACCCCTACACTGATATGCTACTTTAGCCAAACGCCTGCAATATCTCAAAATTCAGATTTCAAAATATGAACTCTGTATGTTGTATGAGAGGGAACCAGTCATATGTTCAACACTTGGGAAAAAAAAAACCCAAAGAATGTCATTTTATTAATATCATTTTTTTCATGGCTTGTTGAAAAGGGTGAGTGATTTCACTCAAGCAAGATTAAAAACAAACAGCTCCGGTCTTTCAAGTGAGCGTTTTCTCTCCTTTTGACATGATTCAGGATCAACTGTGTATCTCCACACACCGGTCACACTAAGCTTTCATGCAACCACACAAGGCCCATATGAGTATTTTTCCCTATATGGACCCCGCTTCGAATTTCTTGATGTAGCAAGTCTGATTAACTGGTTTCAGACATTTTGGATTTTTTTTGGTCCGAAATGAATGTTCTGACTCATCGAGTGCATTGTGCAGCTGGTATTAATGAGTGGTTCAATTTAGTTTTTTTTTTTGTTTTTTTTGTTTTTGTTTTTGTTTTTTTTTTTGTTTTGTTTTTTGTTTTTTTTTTGGGCAAGGTCTTGTACATAATGAGTGTTTACACTCAAACAAAATATAAACTAGGCAAAATTAATAACCCTCCACTTAAATAATTTAATGGTGTACCCATACTTTTTAGGTAATTTAAAGATACGCACATGCATGTGTAGCATAATCCTTTGATTACATCATGTGTAAAGATGAGCACAGTTGCAGCCCATGCTTGACTGTACATGGGCTGGATGTGACACAAAGTCAAAAAGTGCACTTCCCAGAGAGGATCATGAGTGGTCTTTCCTGTCCCTGTTGGGACCCTCTTGACCATTGATTTTTCTCACCATACCTGTGTAATGTGGCCAGAAACTGTGCCAATCATGCGTATAAAGGCATGGTTTTTTTTTTCTGTCAGTTATGGATTCGCCATCACTGGTCAAACTGTGAACATCACCATGCCAAGGCTATCCAAAATGGACAGGGCAAGAGCCATGGGTCGCATTGAAGCTGGTGAAAGGTGCAGAGCTGTCGTACGAGCAACGGGTGTGAACCACAAATCCATCAATGAGTTGTTGAGAAAATACCGAAACACAAATGATGTTGCAGATTTACAACGCCCGGGAAGGCCAAAGCTGACGACCAGGCAACAAGACCGTTTCATCGTCAATGCAGCACTGAGGAGTAGGAGCCACACAGGTCCTGATATTCAGAGCCAGCTGGAGAGAGCCAATCCTCACCAAAGATGCATGTCCACCCAGACTGTTCGTGACAGACTGCATGCTGCTGGAGCACGGTGAAAAGGCCCCTTCTTACCCCACTTCACAAGGTTGCTCGGTTGCAGTGGACAAGAGAACATGTCCGTACAACACATGCAGGATGGAGCAATGTTCTCTTCACTGATGAGTGTCGCTTTTCCCTCCACAGAAGTGATGGACATGTTCGTGCATGGAGACGGCGAGGGGAGAGACACGCTGCTTATTGTGTTCAACCCACAGTTGCATACACAGGGGGCAGCATCATGGTGTGGGTGGGCATCTCTGCTAATGGCAAGACAGACCTCGTCATCATGGAAGGAACAATGACAAGCAGAGGGTACATAACGGATGTCCTGGAACCCCATGTTTTTCCATATGCGGGTGCCATTGGAGACAACTTCATGCTGATGCACGACAATGCCAGGCCACATGTTTCAGCTGTGGCTCGTGATTACCGGGATAGTGAGAGTGTTGAGGTGATGGAATGGCCAGCATGCTCACCTGACCTCAACCCGATTGAGCATCTGTGGAGCCATATGAAAAGAAATGTGTACCAGAACATGGGTCCTAACTCACACTTCGCAGATCTACGCACCTTATCTTCTGGAGGAGTGGGACAGTATACCTCAAGCACTTGTGAGAAAGCTTGTCTACAGCATGCAAAAACGCTGCCAACAGTGCATTGACAACCATGGTGGCTATACATTCTATTGAATGGAGATTTAAAGGTGCTTTATGTGACACAGTGATGAGTCAATGTCTGCTCTATTGAACTCAGAAAATGCATTAACTTTAAGTAACTTTTGATGCAACCAGGTACCATCTGTGATAACTTCTGATAGGACTCTGCACTCAGTTCATATGCATGTTTGGGCGCTCTACAGGTACTCTTGCGAACTTGTGATTCAGACTTTGTCTGTTATTGACACTGTGCAATGAAGCGTAACTCCATTTGATCAGAATTTCCTTTGCAGATCTACTCTAAAGTGCATACAGAATAAGGAAACGTTAAATATATATAAAATATGTGTGTGTGTGTGTGTTTATATACTGAACCCCAATGAAAAGTATCCACATGCCAATTTTGAAGTATTTTATTGTTTATACTTGAAACATTTCATACCTAGACGTGCTTAGAACTTAACAAAGCATTCACTTTTCTGGCGTAAAAATAATGTCACGCTCTACCGACATTAACGTCACTTACAGGCAAAAAATGTCATTAACTGCCCTAATTGAAAGTCACACAAATTTGTTCAATATGGGATGTGGCCACCTCGAGCATCAACACATGCTATACATCTGCGGCGCATACTGCTGACCAGGGTTTGAATTCTGTGTTGGGGAACATTATTCCATTCTTCCTGCAGAGCTTGGATCAGCTGGTTTCGGGTAGTAGGCCTAGGTGTCCTCCGTTGAATACCTTGGCCTAACTGATCCCACAAATGTTCAATAGGGCTCAGATCGGGTGAGAACGCTGGCCATTCCATGACATTGATGTTGTTCTCATTGAGAAAGTTAATTGTTAATCTTGCAGAGTGTGCACGTGCATTGTCCTGCTGAAAGATCGCCAGATCTTGATGCTGCTCCATAAATGGGACCATGTGCGGCTCCAGCACCTCATCAATGTACCGCCTAGCATTGAGGATCCCTTGAATGACCACTAGGGGTGTCCGGTAGCGGTAACTGATGCCTGCCCACACCATGACAGAGGGTCCACCCCATCGATCTGCCTGACGGACACAGGCATCTGCATATCTCTCCCGAGTCCGGCGCCACACACGTTCTCTGCCATCTGCTCTGCTGACACAAAAACGGGACTCGTCAGTAAAAAGGACGGTATTCCACTGCTGGCGAGTCCACCTGGAGTGTGATCTACACCACTGCAGTCGTCTTTCTCTTCTGGGTTGGGTCAGCAGGTTACCCCTGTAAGGTCTTCTGGCTGTTAGGCCACTGCTCCTCAGTCGCCTCTCCACAGTAGAACTACTGACAGGACGGTGATTCACCCCTTGAGTCTCACGGGCTGTTTGGGCTGCTGTACGGAAACGGTCTCGCAGGTGCATCAGCCGGATTTGACGGTCTTGGCCAGGTGTTGTCACTCTTTCTCGGCCAGGCCTAGGCCGATCATCTACGGATCCAGTTTCTTGTTGCCGTTCAATTAGTCGTTGGATGGTGCGCCGAGTACACCCCATTCTTTGTGCGATTTGAGTGATTGGGACTCCACCCTCTGCAAGCCCCAAAGCATGGTGTCTTTGACCTTGGCTCAGACGCGGCATGATCGCCTCAACACACCTGAGACCACTGGCTTTTTTCTTGGCTGAACATCCCTTTTTAAAGCCACTGAAAACATCAGGTCATTTTAGCCATCCAATAGGAGTGGTGGTCAGAAGCCATATTCGGTGCACAAAAGTCACATGCATTATGTAACAACCCAGCAAAAGTTAAAAAGTTGTCCTGAATGACCCTGATGTAGGCTCCAAACCATGCATATATGCACACACAGTACTTAGTAACTTACAAAATTAATGTGTTAATTTTTTTATGTGGATACTTTTCATTGGGGTTCAGTATATAAGAATTCTTTTAGTGGTGGGTTACTAATTTTGCCTAGTTTAGATTTCTAATAATTGGCAACAACAGGTCAGTACTTTCTGTAAATTCATCTGTTAAACAGGAAATGATATTTTCATTTTTAAGATAAAACGTGTTGTGTATATATATGTATATATATATATATATATATATATATATATATATATATATATATATATATATATATATATATATATATATATATAAATATATATATACATACTCTGCATTAGTTTATTAGTAGCCTATCAGCTGTATCCATTTGTACCACGTGCTTGCCCTGTAAATGTTATATTGGATAGTTATATTGGACAGCTCGAGGGAATCCCCGTGAGCGCTTGACGTATATTGCAAATGGCGATATATTGGGTTCGGCTTCGCCTCACCCAATATAACGTTTCATCGTCCCGTAAACTTCATATTGGACTCCCTGCCATCCGATGTCTGTACAATATACATATATATGTGGAAAAAAAATCTAGTATATTTTTCGAGAACGCTTTCCAAACTGCTTAAATTGGCATGAGTCACCTGTGGGTATTCACCGACCAGGGTTTGACTTATTATGGGTAGAATGTCAACGTGAGATAAAAATGGGCGGGTCACAGAGCCCTTTTGTTTACAAATTTATGGACCTTTTTTTTTTTTTTTTTTTTTTGTTTTTGTTTTTTTTTTTTGTTTTTTTTTTTGTTTTTTTGTTTTGTTTTCATATATTTATTTATTGTTTATTTTTATTATTATTTTTTCATTGTTATTAGGTCATCTTGAAACAGCCTGGTCAACTTAGGAATTAGAGTATATGCATGTTCCTACCATCGAAACAAGAATCAGCATTACTGCTAGTGCAGACCGACGACGATATAGGTCAGCTGCAAAAATTGCTGTCACAGCTCTCTCCAGTTAAGAATGCAATTGTGAATGAGAATGATGTTAATTTTTTACTTTTGAGTGGGAACTTTTGATTTAATATGAACTGTAGGAAGAGTGCATGCATGTTGATTTTTTTTCTACGGTGGTAAGATCAATTTGGGGGGGGGGGATAATCATTGTACCTAAATATTGTGCAAATTGTCAAGAAAGTTTATATACATATCGATATATATATATATATATATATATATATATATATATATATATATATATATATATATATATATATATATATATTTTCGCTGTATGTCACATATATAATATCTTCCATTTTGAAACCGGAATTGCGAATCCATTTCATATATTCTACAGCAATTACAGTCTTACCAGTGCCTGCAAATGCTTGCAGTAGAATAACTTTTGCTGTCTCAGCCTTACGTTTCAGTAAGGTGTCGACCTCCTGCTGGAATGTCACAAGATTCATTGTTTGCACATATTCCACGTCTTTTTTGGCCATGGCAAAGGTGCTGGGGACGAATGATGCAAGGCTTGTATACAAAGAGCATGTCATGTTCTTACATTTCTCTTCTTGTTTCTCGAAGTAAGAGTCAGGGTACATTCTGTTCTCCTTTACCATATCTTGTACTTCTTGAAGCCAGCATTTATTTTTTAGGGTCTTGTATGTATTGATATGATGTGTCACATAAAAAGCACAGTCACTGTCCCATTTTTTTGCACAGCTGAGGCTCTGATCCAAATAAGGTAGTACATCTTTTGCATACTCACTTAAATCAGTGTCCGCATGACAGATACTGAGTAACAAAGGCATATCTGCTGAAGTGATGACTAAGATATCACATATGAGATTTCGCTGTTTTTTCCGACTCTTTTTTTAGACATCATTTTTAATGCAGGGTGAAGTATAAATAATTCCTTCGGTCTCCACATACTTTTGTTTCAATGTTTCAATCACGTCCTGCACAATCTTGTAGTCCAAAAGTTTTCTTTGTTCATCAAGTCCAAGCAATGTCTTATATTCGTTTGGCCATACTTGCAATCCTTTTTGGACTGAAATAAAGTATATATGGCAAGAATTACATGGTCGTAAAAATACTCGCACGAAAAGCTTCAACAATAGGGCCATGAAAAAAAAGCAGCACACACTGCGTGCGTGGACGTACATTCCAACTAACGTTTTACCAAAATGGATAAGGTGTACATTTTTTTATAGATAACTTAATATTCACGAACAGTGGTGATAGGTGTGGTATTATTAGTAGTAGCACTGGTAGCTGCTATATTCTGCCTCCTCCTACAGCAACTAAATATAGATATTGTTACTGTTCATATGTCTTTACGTTATATGGAGTTCACTTGAACTTTATCTACTGTATTACGTTCACAAAAGAAGTTTATGGGTGAATCAATGGGCGAACTGATGGAAGGATATTGAAGATCGTATAAGATCTACGACCTTCAGGCAAACGGCATAAATTGAAGAACCTATTTAAAAAAACTAACAAACAAACAAACGTAAAAATAAACAAACAAACAAACAAACAAACAAAAAAAAAACAAAACAAAACAAAACAAAACAAAACAAAACAAAACAAAACAAAAAACAAAAAAAAAAAAAAAAAAAACAAACTTGGGATTTGCATTCCCCATGGGACGTTACTGCTAAGTCATAACGTAACCAGTCATATATTCTCGGTAAGAGTTGGTAGCGTTTTCGATGACTATCCCTTTCTCTATAGAATTCATCAATAGAGGAACTTTGAAGGTCTACATTGATGACTAATTTTTCCCTGCCCACTGTTGTCACACTGTGCATCCCGCCCTTTTATGAAGTATTATGATAGTGATTATTTTCAATATTAAAAGGAAAATATAGCTTCCATTTTGAACCCCCCCCCTTTCTATTTATTTATTTTTTTTAAAACTTTATTCATACATTTTATAACAGTAGATTGTGCATTTGTCCATGCATCCCCGAAAATAGTATAATACCAAGAATTACATATTCCCTAGGCTGTTGTCAATGTGTAACAAGTTTCTATCAAACACATGCATTTTATTATTGCTCATTGTGATTATTTTAACACATCCCTCCTTTTTCTAAATTTTTTCAAGAAATTGGTGAAAATTAGATTATAATTGTCTCTGTGAATCTGGCAGTGGATGGCATATTTCGCTAATAAAGTACAATAATGTAGAGTAGGTTGGAACTTCGTGGACTCTTTAATTTTCATGGAACAGAGCCTTAAATAAGTAGTAATTATTCTATGTATAATTTTTAACTGGAAATTTTGCTGTTAGTTTCCTTGCAACATTTAAAGGGCAGCTTGAATAGTAATTCCTTTTTTCATTGGCGGTTTCAAATAAGGTATTCCATTTCTGCACTGCTGTATGAATTATATTACATTTGTTTTGAAATTCCCAGTAAGTTTTTAACTGGTTGTAAATTTAACTGGTATCAATATACCTTCAAATATATAATTTGAACGGGTCTAATGATGCATGATTTATATCTCATTTATCTTTTGTTTCGATGTACGCGGCAGTGTTTTAATGAGGACATAGTAAGGAAGGAAATTAGTATTCACATTAAACCTTTGTTGAAAGTTATCAAAAGACAACAGTTCTCCATGTTCATCAATGAGATAGTCCACAAACATTACACCTTTTTAATAGCAATCTTGATAGAAAACATAATTTCCATTCACCTTTATGAAGTCATTATAACATATATATTATCTCAATATATCATCCACTGTCCACTTTTGCCGGAGACAACTATTTAAACTTGTTAAACTTGTATAGCAGCTGTACATATAAAACTGTGGTGCATTTTAATCTCTGTAGCCACTGGCCCTGGTTTCAAGCAAATCAATCAATCTTTGTACAAAAGCTACTGCTTACTTTTTTTTCATTTTGAGTTGTCGTGTGCCAATTATCGTTTAACCCATGCAGAAAGCTGCACTGGAGTTCAAAATTTAAAATGTGTAGTCCTTTCTCTCTCAATACTCTAGTGCATCACTTTGTTTGTAACTTTGAGAATTTTCTTTAGCCAATATAAACTCGTTTATTGATTCTTGGACTTTTTTCGTTACCTTCCCTGGAACTGGAGCACAACAGCATTGGCACAGTATTTTGGAAATTGGAAAAATGGCAGGTTACATAAAAATCGAACACAAATGGAAAATCATCCTAGACAAAACGTCTAGAGTTGATATTGTGGCACAAGAAGAAGAAAAGGATTACAGGGTAAGTGTACCTTTTATCATATCTTCAGATCCATACATGGGTAAGACAATATGATCAGCATTTGGCATCTGTATCCGCTTGTACGTCTTCATTTCCTCGTCAAGCAAACCTGGCATATTCTTCACTGTAAACATAGCCCAAATTCCGGGTCAAATTGACTGATAAATGAATGGCTGCTAGATAGGTATTGGTTATATACTTTGAAATTGAACAGAATGGTTTACCATGTCCAGTACATGGCAGGTTTACGGACAGGGTCGGTAAAACAGATATAGGAGAGAAGCAATGAAATCAAGGGATTAGCTGATAAGAGTATAGCATGTAGCATGGAATACATTACTAGAATTGCATTAATATCAGCTTGTTATGGACAATACGATTTTGTTGATCACCAAGAAACCGAACATATTTGTCACTTAATTAGAATTGTCTATAATAGTTTATTCACTAATAACAAATATTTTGATTTTTTTAAATCTTTGTTTGTTTGTGGTCTTCTTCTTCTTCTTCTTCTTCTTCTTCTTCTTCTTCTTCTTCTTCTTCTTCTTCTTCTTCTTCTTCTTCTTCTTCTTCTTCTTCTTCTTCTTCTTCTTCTTCTTCTTCTTCTTCACCATCACCATCATCATCATCATCATCATCATCATCATCATCATCATCATCATCATCATCATCATCATCATCATCATCATCGCTATAATTATTTGTGCATATATGTCAGAGTTTTCATCGCAACTTATTTCATGATAAAATTCAATAATTTCTGGGTATTATAAACTTTGTTAGCATTTTGCTGTGGTAATGGGAATTGTGATGCCTTTGTACTGGTATAATTATATTTCTGCAGAAGCATTTGACAGGTAAAGTTTAGGAGAATATTACCCACATACATAGAGTTCAAACCACTATGAGGGCAACGTTGAATGCAGCAAAAGGCAGTGATTCACGCATGTGCAAAACATCATTACCCATCATAAACAAATAAATATCACTCCCAACTTTTAGCAGGCAGTCACCCATAAAAGATAAAGAGTATAGAAATAAACCTACCTTCCATTAGCTTTAGACTATTTTCCATTCTTTCTTTGATTAGCTGATGATGCAGTTGTACAGGCATGCCATCCTTATTCAGCACAAAGCATTTGTAATCCTTAGATATTGTTATCATTTTGTTAACGAGTTCTGCTTCGCTTTCAGGCTTGTCCGGTTTCTGAATTGGCCTTAAAACAGGTGGAACCAATAATAAGGTGCTTGCAGGCGTTATATGCAGATAGAAGGTTTCTTCATGTGCAGTATTTCTACTAAATGTAAAGAGTTTATTACACTTTTCACCAATTAGCAGATCCAACATGTTGAGTAATTTGGCTTTCCATTCATCAAACTCTGCAGCCTCAGTATATCCACGCTGTTCATTTATGAGAGTGATGTAACCTTTGATCTTCGAGCTTGCTATGCACTTGCCAGAGTCACTATTTCGTCCAGTTCTTCTGGTAGTTGTTGCCCCTTGATATTTACGGCGATTGGTCCCATATTGTATGCTGCCTTGAATGGAGGCCATGGTTTAAGCCACTCTGAAAAAAAGTATTTACCAGTATATAAACAGATTACCAACTATCCACAAAGAATACAACGCCATTTTCATTTATGGGTACATAGTGTTACTCTATCATCTAATTTCTTTAGAGGTGATCATGGTTCTAGCTGCTCCAAGAGCAAAGATTGGCAATGAACACAAATCATGAAGAGAATATTCTCCTACAACTTACTTTCTCGGTATAGTACAAAAATACATCAACACTGCCCTTTGTAGGAAGTAAAATACTACATGACTGGGCATCATTTACTATTCTATTTAAGTGTCTATTTTTCATTTAAAATATTTATTGATTGAATGTCTTGTGACGAGAATGAGTGTACATGGACAGTTATGTTATAGGAAATATGGTCTGTGCAATAAAAATTTAAGGCAGCGAGATACAAATCACCCTAAAAAATTCGGCCCAAAAAGTTTTTTTTTCTTTTTAAACCTTGAATGAATGAATATCTTATGTATCTGTCATGTAAAAATAGAATTTCTGCCGAAATTGCAAAAAAACAGAGAAAGTGGGGTATTTAGTACAGTTTCATGCGAAGCATTGCCAGTCTCGCCGGATATGTTGATTGCTGGTGGAAAGGGTATGGGCTTGAGAAAGTGGTCACATGATCAGCTATGGCAACAGCTCATTCAAAAATAGCCATCGCTGTGTCCACTCTATCTGATGATATGGATTGCACTAGTGCCGTGGTTCCAAAACCATATGGTTACACATTTATGCAATAGGTTGCTCTTGTTACATGTACTTTTTTTTTTTTTTTTTGCTATCTTGTGTTTTTCCTCATTCAATCCCAAGAAAAGTGTCGAAGAGTTGTAATACTAAACTCGCACAATCAGTCTCAAAATGTTTGAAGTTAGGAAGGAAAAATCGGCAATGCGGCCAGCCACAGATGCTTTGACACACACAAAAAAAGATTCTGGTGAACAGAATAACTGAGCTTGGGTATGTACCATTCAGATATTTAAGTAGGGTCTGATCCGTTTATCCAGTCCCAAAACCTTATCAATTAGCCTGACTAAGCGGGTGGTAAATTATCAAATATACCTTGTAATTTGATATCATTGTATTAGTTGCAGGTAAATAAAGGTACGACTCTTGCGACAAAACATCCCATTTTATTTGATCCCTTGAAAGTACAATATATAGGTAGTGGGTGCCTACCAAATAAAATATCACCATGTTGAACAGTATACTCACATAGAGCCTTAGCATGCAGGTCTACATTCCACTTGTTTAGAAATTCAAGTTCAAGTTCAAGTTATGCTTTATTTCGTGTCGGTTTTCGGTACAATAAATATAATCTCGTCAGAGCTATTTTCCGACATGGTATAAAAGGTATAAAACATAGAAAAATATAATTTGAAAAAAAGAGCACCACATAGTTTATAAAATACAAGATAGATCAGCAACAACGAAGTAAAATGAAGTAAATCTGCCATGTTGCGGCCAGGTAGCCCTGCAGGGACTTGCCGCCATCTTCGATGGGCAACTGCTGGGCCACTCGGACACCACACAGCAGACATAGCACCCATTAATAAATTGAATATACGGAGGTTTATGTGCATACTCTACATTTGCATTCGATTCCGTTCCAGATGTCGAGTAGACTATTAAACTGGCTGAAGATGGATCTGGTCCTGAAATTATCAGGTAATCAATTCCATAGCTTGACAGCACAGTATCTGAAAGAGTTTATCCCGTGGGTTGTGGGTCTTACCCTGGGTATGACTACTGTGTTATTATATTTAAAAGTGATTTTGTTGTAGTTCCGTACCAACAAATCGTGTAAGTAGGTAGGACTTTGTTTGTTAAAGATTTGATATGCTTCCAGCGTCTTGACTTGCAACCGTCTTATATGGAGGCACGGGAATTTACATTTAAGTAAGAGGTCATCATATGTTGACGTATGGCCTTCATATATGAATCTTAAGGCCCCCTCTTGGATCTGCATCATCTTTTGGAGACTGCCTTTGCTGCAGAACTGCCAAGCTAGAGGGCAGTATACAAAATTAGACAAAATAAAAGAATGGCAGATAAGAAGCTTGCAGCTTCTATTTAAGTAATGCCCTATTCTTTTTTGGACATCAAGTTGCTTGGAAAATTTTCCACAGAGATCAGATACATATGTGTCAAATTTCAGTTTGAAGTTGATTGTCACACCAAGAGGTTTTAATTCTTCTTGGCAAATGATGTCATAATGGTGTATGTTGAGAACAAACTCCTGATTTGAATCACTACCAAATAATATTCCTTAAGATTTGTCTGGGTTTGCTGTCATCATGTTGAGCTCAAACCAGTCTATCAGGTCTTTATAGCCTGCTTCCAATACTTTTTTTACTGTTTGTAGACAAGTACATGAAAAAGACAGAGTATTGTCATCAGCGTAGTTACAAGGGAGTCCTTCTTTGATAAAGAAGAATATGTCATTTATGAATATGTTTAAGAACAAGGGGCCCATGAGGGCCCCTTGTTCTTAAACATATTCATTAATGATTAAGATTTATGTCTTGATCTTCTGGTATTTTATATGTCCTGTAAGTAATACTGATATACCCTAATGGATTGTTATAAGTCCCATATATGTATGAATACACACACACACACACACACACACACACACAGGTATATATATACATATATATATATATATATATATATATATATATATATATATATATATATATATATATATATATATATATATATATATATATATATATATATATATATATATATAAATCTGGAGTGGTCCTTTTTTGGTTCAAAGCGATGTCTTTGGTATTGTTCCGGATCAAAGGTGGGAAAACAGAAATGGTAGTACATTATGATCTTTTAAAGTTATGTAAGGATCGTCATATTGCCATGTGGTTATATAGAATGCATCACAGTTTATTAGATCTAGATGCAAGAATAGCTTACGATGAAACAGAACAGGAAGAAGAAGAACAATCTCTCCAGCGCCTCTTTGATGAACAGGAAGTCATTACAACTACGCCTGAGGCAGGCAAAATTCAGCCATCGGCAGCTGATTGTACACAAGAAGCGGCATGGGAGTAACATGGATCTCCTGGTTCCACTGAGGGAAATAGTATATGTTTAGGCAGGCAGGAAGGCTTCAGAACTGTAAGAACCAGGAGATGTCATGCAGTGAAGCCACCAGCTCATTTGTTAGACTTTGATATTGATTAGACATTGTAGAAATTTTATTTCCAGGTGTAGGTCGGCTGCAAGCTGGCTTCCCTGGAGTTATAGTTATTAAAGTTTGAATTGTTCCAGATGTTGGTTAGATGAATTCTGGCTTACACAAGGGTGTTACTGGAACTGTGCAAAAGAGTTTTATTCATTGCAGTAAAACAATTGTGTGTTGTAAATTTTTGGTTTTAGACATAGAGTAGGATGTGGATGAGCAATACTTCAAATTCGTTGGACTGGGATGATTGGAGTTCTGATGACAATAAGGGTGAGCTCACTAAAGGGGCTGAGGATTCAATGATTGTACTCGACGAGAATGATCATGTAAAGATTGTGATAGAGGGTATAATTTAACAAGAAGGTGCAGTGATGGAAATAGAGGAAGCATGGATTCCACCGGGGGAGACCACAGTTCAAAGGATGGTGTTGACTGATAGAGACAACATGCATATTGCTTTGAAGAAAAAGAAAAAAAAAATATTGAAGGGCACGTCCATGTCCCATTTATCATAAGCAGGATAGCCATGTGAAGAGACATGTTTTGAAAGAGCATTTGCTGTTGTATGTCTCTCCACGCACAGCATGCTGGGAATGTAGTTTCTAGACATCTCAGCTGGGGAATCTGCACCGGCATTTTGAAAGTCACTCAGAGGATGATTTACATAAATTTGTGTTTAATTCATTGGCAACTTGGGTTATGTCAAAGACAGGACTCTTGTTTATCCTAGCGGAAATGCTTGGTTTCTCACAGTTAGCACACCTGGTAACTTTCGTTGTGAGTCATCAACTGTATGACTTAGGATCAGTATGGACAAGGGAGGAAGCACAGTTAGCAGGTTGCAGTGAAAAACTCACAGGGAAAAGGAGAAGAAATCCAGATTCTGTCATGGTACGAGTTTCCCAGAAGATCACATATTTGTTGCATTGGCGACTTCTAGCCATGTAAGTTTCATTGTTACCCGAGTCCGACCAGTTGAAGGTTAAGTCTTTAGAGAGAATGGTAGTGCTGTTGGGGGACCAGATTAGTACAGTGAATTTTATAAATTTATCTGGAGTACCATGGGTACATTGATTTCCACTGTCACCTGGGAGAGCTGTGAAGGAAAACAAGTTGTAGAGATCTTTTTGAGGTACTTCAAGAATACAACCACCATCAGAAAATTTCAAAGTGGTATGTTGTTTCAAATCAGTGCTTTGATAATGAAGGATTGATTGGCAAGGGCATGAGATGCTTACAGGAAGGGCAAAGTGGAATAGTTGGAATTTTCATGTCCGGTTGGTAACGCAGATATATTGTTTTGGTAGGAGGTGCATCTTTCTTTCTTTCTTTCTTTCTTTCTTTCTTTCTTTCTTTCTTTCTTTCTTTCTTTCTTTCTTTCTTTCTTTCTTTTTTTCTTTCTTTCTTTCTTTCTTTCTTTCTTTCTTTCTTTCTTTCTTTCTTTCTTTCCTCCTTTCTTTCTTTAAAGGCAAATTTGTCCAACTTTTCCTTTAAAAAGTATGACACGTAAAAACTCCAAATTTGGCATAGGGATACTTCCCTTTATGAGTTCTTGCGTTTTTTGTAAAGAGGTTTACAGGTTATGAAAATTATGCCAATTAGGGTCATTTAAATGTATAAATCTTGAATATCTTCAAAACTATAATAGGTACAAGTAATCAATCCAACTTTAAGTAATATGTTTGTAACACTGCACATTTTTTGTTATTTACATGTGACCTATAAAGGTCAAAGTCATTTGATTTTTTTCATCTAGTCATAGCTTGGTCAAGTTTTGTTCCATTCGGATAATGTTACACTCAATCGTACCTATTTACCAGTGCATTTTTTAAAAATTTACATATGACCTCAAAAGGAGTGTTTTCATCTAGCCATAATTTGGGCAATCTTTATCCGATTTTTATCATTTTGGGCTCAAATTGTACCTATGGTTACACTGCATATTTTTTGTGATTTACATGTGACCTCTAGGGTTCAAACGTCAATATCAATTGGACCTTTGGAATTGTATCTAACCATAACTCGGCCAATTTTTATCATGTTGGGATGTTGGTTCCGAATTTTACCTAATGTGAAACTTTTACATATATGTACTTTACGTGTGACCTATAAAGGTGAAAGATATAGGTCGTAAGGACCTTTGAAAATTTTTGTCTCTCCATAATTCAATTTTGATAATGTGGGGCTCATGTTGTTGCAATTGTAACACTGCATATTTTTATTATTATTTTTTTTTAGTAATTTACATATGACCACTATAGCTTAAAGATATAAATCATTTTGACCTTTGGATTTTTTATCTAGCCAGAACTCAGCCAATAACCATCAAAATCTTAGCACGTTACACTCAAATTGTAGGTATTTCATCATTGCACGTTTTTTTGTAAGAAACTGTAAATATTAACGGCAAAGGTCAAGGTCATCTAGCCTTTTGAAAGTTTCATCTTCCCTTAACTTGGTCAAGTTTTATCTGACTTGTTTCACTTTGGGCTTAAATTGTGAGTATTTTAACACTGTACATTTTTTTATTTATTTGTTTTCTTTTACAATTTGCATGTGACCTTTAAAGGTAAAAGGTCAAAGTCATTTGGGCTTTGAAATTTTCATCTAGCCATACGCTTAATGGAATGTGAAGTACCGAGGAAAAAAGTTGTAGCATTTAGCATTTACAACCTCTGAAGGCACGCAGACAGATTTACTCTGAAGCGAATCTTCATTTGTAGTTTGGGTTGAACCCTAGCATGAGACCAAAATGTTAAAAAAATATGTCACTCCAAAGAATGCACACGGAGATCTGCATGGAAGCTCACCGACATTTTAATGCCAAACTACATTTACTCCATGTGTGCTGCCCAGAATCATGTCAGAAAAATTGTGAGATCGCATATGTTTCAACAGGTGCATATAAATTTCAATGATGATCAATTTAAATCATTTTAAGGCCTGGTAAGACACCAAAAATAAATCCCACTTTAGTCAATCCTAGCTCAAAGTGTATTTGCGTTAGGATAACATATCATATATGTGTGTAATCGTCGGACTCCAAAGAATTTAAACGTTCCGTATTTGGGTGTCTGTGATGTAAATTGGTGAATAAACAATTGAAAGTTGACCCCAAAGCATCCACCCCATAAATGTCGATATAAGTCACTAATTATTTGTGATACAATCATAATTACACTTGCATCTTAAGCCTGACATATTGGCAACAAAAAAACCGATCCTGCGATTTTTTTAAGTTTGATTTCGTTTTTCTGTTATCCATCCTCAAAGTTTGAAGTTTTCTTTTTCCCCTTTGATTTTCAGGATGTTCATTTTTTTCATTTCATACAAAAAGAACGTAGCAATATTTAGAAAATCGCTGAATAATTTTTGCAGTTCAGATATTAGAGAATCAAAAACTGTGAACCGGAATAAATTTCGCCCAGCCGTTTTCTCGGAATAAACATTCTTAGGTTGGGTTCTCGTCCTATTATCCTTTTGAGAAAACAAGCTTTAAAGGCTTTTGATGTTGTTCATTTGCCTATGAGACAGTACCATTTGCGCAAGTTGAGCATATTTTTGTGCAAAAGGTAGTAAACATCGTCCCTTAACATTTGGAGAGGTTGTCAATCAATTCTTGGCCAATCACATGAATAGAGTAGCCTTTGAAGTACGGAAAACATTATTCACCGATCTGTCAAACGACGACAGCGACAGTCTGGTTTCTAAGTGTGACGTCATGGAGGCAGCCCTTCGGGCCCCGTGACCTCAAGCCTGGCAACGGAAGTTGTGTTGCCCCGCTTCGGTGGGGCGGCCACCGGCCGCACGTGGTCAATGCACGGATGGCGGGTTTGGTCTTCTGCCCCCTACCTCTCCTCATCCCGTTTTTATGGATAGTATTCAATTGTATTTACTCCTATCTGTATACTTTATGAAGTTAGCTCGTGAGACATCGCCTGAGGATTCCCGCTCCGGTTGAACATTTAAAGTCTCCCTTCATTGGAACGCAAAACAAGCAAGATAACTATAAAGTAAACCACTAAGGTTATGATATGTTGGCATGTTTGCACCTTTTCCCTGCCCACGAACATACTTTCACATTGTCGCCCTGATACCACTCTCCTTTTGTCATGGGCCGTTGCCACCTGCAGCCACGTGACAGGCTGTTAGGTATGATTGACGGTTGGCATTGTTCCGTTTGGCGGCTGAAAACCAAAATTATGACACATGGACGTCCGGATGTCCACAAGCCTGTGTGGTTTAGGGCATTTTTCTCATATCTCTGCTTTAGTTAATAGCTTGAAATTTGACAACTAACAGAAAGGACATTCATATTGTAAAAACCGTTAAAATGTCAAAATCGGCCATGCAAAGGTTTTTGTTGTCTTAACTGTCCTTAATGTATGTTTAGAAGCACATTAGGGTGTGCGCTTTAATCACGTGCAGAAATATAACTTAAAACATGTTTCCTGGATTATATCGTGTAGAAACCTAAACTATGCCACAAAGAACTCAATTATGTATTACAATGAAAATTATTAAGTAGCAAACCCTTTAAGTGATCTGTAGTTAGTAAAAGAACAACCAGACTCAAATTTTAAACATCGGCCACCGAACCACCTCTGTTTGCTCTTGACTGGCATTTGCCAGTTGCCAATTTTGAAAGGAGGATAATTATTCACCAATATTTTCTTTTCCACTCTTTCCTTCGGCAGTCTACGAGTATTCAGACTCCCTGGCACCCTCTCCCCATCAAATCATCATGCAATTGGAGGCGAGAGGCAAGGGTGCGGGTGGTGGTGACCATGTACCATCTTATACGCGGGTAGATGAAGCAAATGTTGTCCAAACATCATTCCGTATTGTACGTATTAAAATCAATTAGATTTCCCATTTCAATACCAGAACTTGTTTAATGATAACGGTTGATCTAGATGACATCAATTCAAACCAGTTTTACAATAGTTGCCGTTTCCTAACTGCCAGTGTAGTCTAGCTGCCTTTTCATAGCCAAGCGCCCGTTGTATCATAGCTGGCAGTTTACATGCCCAGCTGCCAGGTTGACTCTAGCTTCCTGTTCTCAGTCCACTGCCAGTTCCATCATGACTCTCAATTTCCAGGCCCAACAGCCAGTTTTACTCGAGCTGCCTGTTTTCAGCCAGCTGCCAATTCTAGCATAGTTGCTATTTTCAATGCCCTGGGGCCAAGTTTAGAACACCTGCTTGATTTTATTTGGCTGCTGGTTCTATCATTGCTGGCATTTTCCATGCCCAGCTCTGATTGCAGTCCAGCTGCCCGTTTTCCGTCCACTGCCAGTTCTCACCCAAATGCCTGTTCAATCATAGCTGCCACTTTGCCTCCCCACCTGCCAGCTTTAGTACACCTGCCTGTTCTCAGCCAACTGCCGGATTTAGTGTAGCTACCATTTTCTATGCTAAGCTGCCAGTGTAGTCCAGATACCAGTTCTCAGCCAGCTGCCCGCTCCATCAAAGCTGCCACGTTTAATGCCCAGCTGCTAGTTTTACTCTATCTGTCTATTTTCAGCCAGCTGCAAGTTGCCATTTTCCATGTCCAGCTGCCAGTTTTCAGCCAGCTGACCGTTCTATTATAACTGCCATTTTCCAAGCCCAGCTACCAGTTTTGTTCAGCCGCCCTTTCTCAGTCAGCTACTGGTTCTTTTATAGCTGTCCTTTTCCGTAGACAACTGCAAGTGTTGCCCAGCTGGCAGTTCTGTGATAGCCGCCATTTTCCATGCCCTGTTGCCAGTTCTCCAATCAGCTGCCAGTTCTAAGCCAGCTGCTCGTCCCTTCATAGCTGCCAATTTCCATGCCCAGCTACCAGTTTTACTCTGGCTGCTTACTCTCAGCCAGCAGCCATTCTAGTACAACTGTCATTTTCCATTGTCAGCTGCCAATTTATGTACCCATACCTGTTTTCAGCCTGATGCCAGTTCTATTATAGCACCCTTTTCCATGCCCGGCTGCCAATGTAGTCCAGATGTCCGTTTTCTTCCTGGCTGGAAGTTCTGTTCCAACTGTCAGTTCTCCATCCAGCAGCAAGTTCTCAGCAATCGGTCATTTGTTTTTGCTGCTGTCATTTTCCCTGCCCAGTTGCCAATTTGGTCCAGGTGCTGGTATTCCTCCTTGATGCCATTTTCTCTGCCCAGCTGCCTCTTTAAGTCCTTCCGTTAGTTCTTCTAGCTTCCAGTTATATTTCAGATACCATTTCCTGCAGCCTATTCTGGTGGATTACATTTATTTCTTGCAAGAGAAAACAATTGGGAAGCTTGGCAATGCCTGCATGAACGCCTCTCCCCCCAAGATAGGTTACCAGCCAAACGCGTCTTTCGCGTTTTGCTGGTATTTGGCTTGTATTTGGAGACGTTTAAAACGGTTTGGAATGTGTTTGGAAAGCGTTTGGGAAAAATCTCAAACACTTTCACAAAACGTTCGAACACTTTCAAAAAGCTACCGAACACTTCTCCAAACACGTTCAAACACTTTCCAAACGCGTTGAACAATTACCCGAACGATTTCAAACACTTTCACAAACGCATTCAAACACTATGCATTTCAAACACTTCCATTTAAATGATGAAGAATCTCCAAACGTATTTTCAACACGTCCAGAAATATATGATGTACGTACATGTAAATGTGCACTTATCCAGCATTATAGGTTGTATATATTTATATAAAACACGATCCAAATACGTTTACCCAAGTGTGTAATTCAACTAAAATTAATTAAAGACTGAATTCTTCATTTAAGATGTCATGAATACTTCATCTTTCAAAAACTGTTTCGGAGTAAATCCATAGGCAATATTGTGATGAGAACATGATTCGTGATCTGATCATGATATTCCCTATATATTTACTCCGAAATAGTTCCTAATTTCCAATTAAAATATATATATAATTACTCCAAGGACCAATGGAGTATCGCCTGCCTTACTCCACTGGATGTAATTCTATTGCTTGGCTTAGTAAGCCGAACAGTACTTAAATTGAGCTGCTTCTGTATTTCCATTCGAAATTTTAAAAGTTAGCCTTTTGTCAAGAACTTAACTTTCAGAAAAGGTATGATAGCGACTTGGTATACTTGGTACTGAAAGATCTGTAACTTTATAATAGATAAAGTATTAAACCTGTCAATGTAGGCATATAATTTGTTTTCTTCTACCTATGCTTATTTTCTTTTCTGATAAGGTATAACCATGTCATAATATTGTAGATTACCAGTAACAATATAAATATTATCAGGTAAAGGTGACAAATACATATTTCCAGGAATTATTTGTCATTGACTGATATTTTTCTTTCCTTTATTTCATGTTAATTTCAATCAGATATAAAGCGGAATTGGATTTGTGGAGCCCAGATTAGTGAAGTTTGCATCCCTGAAAATCTAAATAGTCCGTATGAAGATGCAGTGGCAAATGCCAGGAAAACGCATATGAGAGCATCTATTTTTGATCATTTTTTGGGGGGAGGCCCCCCAGAGCGCCCCCCCCCCCCAAAAAAAGCTTCGTGCCGTCGGCACATGTTGTTAGGATTTTTAGGTGCTGATAAGCTTTTTCGACACTTGTTCAAAAATATTCCTGTCATTAGAATTAGATTACCAAGTGTACATGTACATGTATCACATACGTTTGGCGCAAAGTGTAAAGTGTTTTAAAGCGTTTGGAAAAGTGTTGGAAAGCGTTTAGAAAAGAGTTTGAAAACGTTTGGCAAAGTGCTTGTAAAGCGTTTGGAAAGTGATTGCTAAGTGTTTGCTAGGCGTTTGCAAAACGTTTGACTTTCACTGAAAGTGTTTGGGAAACGTTTGGGAAATGTTGATGCGTTTGGTGCTTCATAATTTGAACGCGAGCGTATATATATACATGTATATATATATATATATATATATATATATATATATATATATATATATATATATATATATATATATATATATATATATATATATATATATATATGTATATATATATATATATATATATATATATATATATATATATATACATATCACTGGACGCGTTACAGGACAAGACACTACATGAACACAAAACAGACATGTAAAAGATTCACATCACATTATACAACACAGATAGCAAAGTCACATTGGAGATTCGGGATTTCCAACCATGGAAAAATAAATATAACACTTTGATCCACAGAATTTGAAATCGTTTTGCTCCTTGTATTAACCTAATAACAACATGAACAATTTCGAATTGAGCAGATGTGGTCCAGATTTCAGGTTTGTGCTACACGGTTTTAAATGTGTAACAAGCAAGAGATATAGCTGTGTTACGTAAAGTAGTTCGTTGTACAGGCTACTGGGGACACTATATATATATATATATATACATATATATAGTGTCCACAGTACCCCTTACAACGAACTACTTTGCGTAACACAGCTATATCTCTTGCTTGTATATATATATATATATATATATATATATATATATATATATATATATATATATATATATATATATATATATATATATATATATATATATCTTCGTTTCCTATGCCATAGTAACATCGTGGTGTTGAAACTACACCTCTGCACTTGTTTACACAAGTCAGCATTGAGGGAACTAGATTCCATTCGTAACTGCGCAAGCACTGTATTTTCTAAACTTTTCCAACATAATACAAATCATTAGGTTTAAATTTGAATTCTTGCACAGATTCCCTTCTTTTGACTTCAATCGCTTATTCGTTCCACTGACTTATGGTTGGTGGAAAAAGAGTCACTAAGCAGATCTATATAGAAATGAGTATGTCTAAATTTAAGACGTCATCAGTGAGACCCTCACCCCTCCTGCCCCCGCCATCCCACTCCCTGGTAATCAGCAGAAGGGTTTCAGCATACTCACACGTTTACAGACGACTAATTTTGTTTCAGTAACGTGGAATATGCAACCTTAATCAACAATTTGTGGATATATCACTATAAACTAGATCTTTTATCGGCAAAAAAAAAACTCAATTAACATTATATTGTTGTCTCAACTTCATAGATATGTGCATGAACACAAGCATATTTTGATCATAAGGGCTGATGTGTTTGGAAAATCTTGTGTTGGAAGTGTTGTTTTGAAACAGTTTACATCAGTTAAGTCTTGAATATAACGTACTTGTTCTTTGTGCCAGTTAACTACAAAAATAACTGAAACGCAACTGGTTTAGTTTAATTCAACACCATAATTCATGTTGTCTGGGATTTGAGATAAAATAACTTGCTTATCTGAGTAGGAAAAACATGATATACCTAAACATAATTATGTCCCTCCAATATAATGTACTTCTGAAAATTAAGCTCCCGTCTTAACTTGGCACGATATATGGGTGCACTCACTCAAAGCACTAAATGAAAATGTGCCGAAATGCCCCCCCGCCCCCCAAGAAACAACAGACACCACCAATTACCAGCTACCTTCTCATTCCAACTTCACACTCTCTACCACCCAGACATCCCCCAACAACACTCACAAGGCCATTCACATATCCATCCATACTCCACCCCACACTAGTCACACAACCAAACAGTGTACACAAAACATACCCTCCTTACTGAATATACCTACCAGGCCATCTCCCAATCTCAGAGGCCAGAAATTACCCCCCACCTCCCACACTTTGCATACCCGCAATACAAGCAGGATTAACAGATCAAGCAGACCTACGGAGGCCCATTCAGGTTCCACCATGTACCAGAGGTACACATACAACACACAACACAACACCCACCAAAGAGCTCAAGCTCACAACCCACCACGGCACCAACACAACAAACACCACATGACACAAACCTCCAGCCACACAAAACTTACACCCCAAAACACAAACATTATCTACCAACCCCATACCCTTTCCACAGCCTACAGATATCGGCCGAGACCACTCATTTTAAATTCTGCTCCCTAGATGACCCCCTCCATGTACCACGTACCGCCGTTCCAATCATGGACTCCCCCACCCATGGACACCCAGCCATCCCTGCCCAGACACCTCCAAAGGGCCCCCCTGCCCCCTTCCTACACTAAAACAGGCCTACCCCCCCCCCCACTACACAATACAAGAAAAACAATCCAGCCACTCCTTAGTTCCCCAACACACCTGACCCAGCGCAGCCTACAAGGCTCTAGCCACCTGCAAGACCCCTACACCCGACTGCTTCAAGACCAAACACCAGCCCCTCCACCTGCAATACAAACACGGCAACGAGGCATCTCAAAACCACTTTTCCCCCAACCATATAGGCTTTCAACAGGCGCACTGATAGAGCGCACTATGCTCCCCCCACATCTCACAAAAACAGCCAGAAAACGGCCACCCACCCTAGCGACACCTCTGCCTTTACTGAACAGGCCTCCTTGCAAGGCAAGGAGCCCCCAGCCACCCAAGATAACCCTACATACTGGCCCAAGCACCCCACACCCACGCCCGCGCCTCCAGAAAATGGAAAGATGCGCTGATCCGATCCCCGTCCTGAGCCATAAACTTCTTAAAAACAGATGCATAATCTCAGGCTCAAAACAAAAAAAAAACAACCCCCCCCAAAAAAAAGGCCAGACACGCATGCAAACAAAAGTGGGTGGATAAATTATACTTCCAAGACCTTATCATTAAACTTCCCACCTATAAGCCCACCAAACTTGAATGTGAGATTTAAACAAGGAACTCTCCTTTGCTCCCGCCTCCAAAGTACCCAGCCCATCCATGACAGAAGACTGCTTTGGAATTCATCAGACTGTTAGATTTGCAATACTATTTTCACAAATATTCATCCAGCAAAAAAAAATTCCCATCCTGGTTCAAACGCAAATGTAACTGGTCCCCTCCCTCCTCTTGCCCAGAAATCAAACATTTCCAGACTGACCTCACCAGAATCCTGGAACAGTGCCTCAATGTGAGCTCACCCTCCAAGTTTACAAAAGAACACTTTAAAGCAGTCAAAGCCCTACAGAAAAATTACCATATAGTTATCAAGCCCACAGACAAAGGCTCGGGAATAGTCATTCAAGACAAAGTAGACTACATCACCCAGGCCCGCAGACAACTACAAGATCCCACATATTGCACGGAAGTAGAATCCCCTCGGGCCAATACAAACAAGACAATTATCTACTTTCACTTTTAGACAAACACCTCATTTCACAAGACAGCTTCAGATACCTCACTTCCTTCCTCTTCCGCACCCCTATCTTTTACCACCTCCCCAAGATAAACTCAACCAAAAAAGTGAGTCTCCGCTTAAAAAAGTCCACATAAAAAACAAATAAACACATATTTTGGTAATATCTCATATTTTTTTTATATCCGGTGTAACCTAACATTTGGTTTCAGACACAAGTGCAGAACAAATGAATCTATGCTTCACTGCACAACACTTGAAAACAAACAAAGTGGGTATCACAGGTGCGCAAGATTGTCCATATGGCAATAGCATTCAATGTAAACCGAATGGGGCACTGTAGTGGGTATCACAGACTGTGCTTAAGTTTTAAAAATGTCACATTTTTACAGGAAGAAAAGAATTAAACTGGGCAGTGGAATGTCTGATGACTTGATGACTGTATTTGGTTGACTTTCGGTCAACAGGATGTGTATCCACCATGATTGTTGACACACTGCTTGCAGCGCTTTCTCGTGTTGTGGATCAATTTTCTGATCCGTCTTTGGGGTATATTGTCCCAATCCTCCAAAAGATAGCGTCTTACGTCTTCAAAGTTTGACTTGGGACCAATCCTGTGGAATACATGTCGCTTGAGATGGCTCCACAGTTGTTCAATAGGATTAACTTCAGGGGAGCAAGCTGGCCAATCCATTGCCTTCAAACCTTCCCTGGCCAAGAATTCACTAACTTCAGCCACAACAGGAGGCCTTGCATTGTGCTGCATGAGGATAAAAGTTTCGCCAATGGCACCAGCATATGGCACAGCATGTGATTTCAGGATCTCTGACATAACGTCTGGCAGTCATGGTACCATTCAGGACAAGGTCTGTCTTCCTGTGGCCCTTACCCTGTCCACTTCAGATAACCGTGGCATGATGTCCTGATCACAGATGGACAAATCCATACCCGACCCTGGGTCCCCATGATTTTATACCCAAGCTTTGCCCAGTTTCTGTCCATATTACACACGTACAGTTCAGTAAAACAATGACCCAGTGTGCCTAAACAAGCACAGGATACCTCACTCAAACCATCCCATTTAAAGTAGCCTTTTGGCAAAGTGTGGTTTCTGACTTTGTCTCACATTTAGCACATATGCAGTCAATCATGCACTTTCAATTTGCTGGTCTTGACACATGTTGCACCCTAGGGATTATTTTACACATACATGTAAATACTTGTCAGAAAACTAACCAAATATGAAACATACATCAATTTATAAAAGCGAAGACTTATTTATTTTTTTTTTTTTTTTTGGTTGAGTTCACATTAGCCAGGTTTACACAAACCTGGCAGACCCATAGTCTCCAATTGCGACGGCCCAACCAGCTGTTTCAATAAACTAGTTGAGTTCCATTTGTGACAGATTGTGTTATATGTGCCAGACAGCCTGAAAAACACCACCTCCTTCCTTAACAATATTGCCAATTTTGTCCCCCCCCCACCCAAAAAAATGACTTCCTACTCTGTACTCTGGATATTTCCCCATTATATAGCAATATACCACACAAAGAAGGCATCAACTTAGTTACAGAATTCTACTAACAACACAAGCATCTAATTTCACACAACACTAGCCAGCCTCCCCTCCCACCACAGGTCCTCAAAGACTTACTTCCCTCATTCTTACCAAAAACAACCTTGCTTTCCATGGCTGCCACCACCCCCAAACCTGGGGCACAGCCATGGGTACAAGTTCACAGTCAACTATGCTAACATATATGTATACAAACTTCTTGACCAATTCTTCCCACAGGACCAGGGCCTGCAACCACTTTTCTTACAACGTTACCGTTACATTGATGACCTTTTTTTGTATCTAGCCACACGACCACAGTTCCCTCATGGTCTTCCAAGATAGACTTAATGGAGCACACAAATCCATTAAATTTGAGCTCAACTCACCCCCCTCTGAAATCCCCTTCCTAGACACTCCACTTTACATTCAGGATGGTAAACTTCAGACTAGACACTTTTAAAAGCCCACAGACTGACAGGAATTCCTCCACAAGACATCCTGCCCCCCCCCACCCCCCACCCCCACACACACACACAAAGACTGCCCTCCCTTACAGCCAGGCAACCCGCTACTGCCGCATTATCTCCGAACCACCCATCCTTGACATTGAACTGGACTCATTAGTATCTGCCTTCCAGCACAGAGGATATGCCACCAAAGACCTAAGACAAAGCCAAACATACACTAAGGGAAAACACACTGCAATAAAAAGTAGCCCAGAATACATTCCACAGGCCAGTACTGGTTCTCCCATTCCAGCCCAGCCTCCAAAACCTAAATAAGCCATTGAAACAACTCTGGGAAAAGCACTTCCTATCGAAACCATTACTGTCACCCCTGTTCCAGGATTACCCCATGCTTGCCTTTGAAAAACTCTGTAACCTCAAAGAATATGTAGTCAAAACAGCACTGCCCCCGTCCAGCCTTGACATCTATTCGGACAAAGACACAACCATCTCACTTCCACCCCCCCCCCCCCGAGTCCACAAATGCCCACTTCCCCACTGCCAAGCCTGCCAATATATACACATAGGGACCTCTTTCTACAGCTACCAAACCCCCACCCAAGTTCTCCACATCCGCAAGCACCTAAGCTGCCAGTCTACCCATGCAGTAAACCTGATCAACTGCACAAAATGCAAAGTGCAATGCATAGGCCAAACAACACAACCACTGTCAAAACAGTTACACCAACACCTCTGTACCATCCGAAGGCAAACCCACTTCTCTCAGCTTTCACTTTAACTGCCCAGGCCACAACACATCACAGGATTTCGAAATTCTACCAATAGAGAACTTCTCCCACAAAAGCCATCTCGAAAGCATGAACAGCCACATACTCAGATCCAGAAAAAGCCACTGGATTAAAACCTTACATACTCTGGTCCCCACAGGACTCAACCAAATTGGGTAGTATAACACCCACCCACCCACCCCACACACATATACCTATAATATTCACATATAAACCAGTCCCTACCGGGTTCCCTTCAGGGTTTGACGGCTCGAAAAATAAGGTTGTGCCAGCATAATCTAGTCCCCATCAGGAGACCGGATACAGGCTGACAAGACCCCACTTTTCATATTCCACTTTCTAGATGTACATAGACAGGCGCAACCTTTGATATGTGCTTCTTCAAAACGCAACAGAATGTTAAATAATGAGAAAATCGCATTTGTGCCAAAAAAAGTATGCATTAGTTTTTGAAAGAATACAGTATTATATCAGTGTGAAAACCAAATCAAGCTGATCAATGATTTGAATTGTTACCACTTATATAAAAAAAAATCGCTGGTACTTTTGGACCTGAATCCACTATCGTCTTTCACGCAGTCGGGTGCTATTCTTTTCAACCGGCCCAAGATGACCATCAAAATTCAAGAAAATGCTGTGTTTGAGCTGACTTTACTCCAAAATAATGGTACACGTTGGCCAGCCTTTCTGTTACCTTTGTCTTACAAATTGGTTACGGTTGATTCGGACTACCCGTTTTTTTTTAACCAGTGCTTTTTTGTGGGGTGATTCTGCTGGTCGGTCGCGTGTTGCTGCTGGTCTGAAGCTGTCCAACTGGAGCATTTTAGCACAATTTTGCATCACAGTTCTTGAAAAATGTTACAGTATTCATCCAAAATAATTGTTTCTCATGTGAAGGAGTTTATTGAGAAATTGATCCAGGGAATATAAATTTGCTCCTGCAATTAGACAGCACCATGGTCTTCTGCGTCAGGTCATTCAACATTGCAAAAGCACCCCTGCCAAGGAAGTCTGGTCGTTTTGACCAGGTTGGGAATGGGGTCGGTAATTGCAGGTACAACTGTACCATGATGATACCTATAACCACGAAGAACGTGCAATGGCATATCAAAGAGAGTGAATATAAGAACATTTTCCAAAAATAAGGTGAAATCATTCTTGATGCATCAGATGGAAGTACTGGAGAGGGATGACTTGATATATGTATAGTTTCAGTATCTTAGTGCTCTCACGGATTTGCATATATATATATATATATATATATATATATATATATATGTATATATATATATTTTTTAATTTATAAATAATAAATACTTTCAGCTTCAAACCTCTGCAAAGCAGCTTTATATATTTTTTTCGAGTTCTTACTTGCATGTCAGCTATTTTCATGCTGTGGTCCACCATGATAATAAAGCAAGGCAAGATTCCCAAGCCATTTGGTTCTCCCATTCCATGCATCAAAGTTTGGTGTGCTTTAAGCAACTATGTTGCACCATCCTGGCATACGTAGGCATAAAATATTATCAATCAACGTTCAGTGATAAAAGTTAAGTGCATTCAGGCTTAGTCATTATCTTAATGTATTATTTTTTTTGCTTTTGTACAAGAAATACACAACTTATAAATTGCTGGATAATTTATCTGTTAATTTGCCCTGAATTAGTAAACATAATATGTGTGCAAAAATGATCCAAAGCCTTACATGTATGGATACAAAATTTGTCTTATCTTTATTGATAACATGACGATGTCCATTTAAATCTATCTTTTACTAATTTTCATAACAATCTGAAGGAACATGGCCAAATCAGTACAATTAAAAGGATAAAATTTTGTTATTTCTCCAACCATTTGAAGGCAAGATACTCGAAACTCCCCACAATGTCCCATTTTGCATGCTCAAATGTTCAATTTTTTTGGAGGGGGGGGGGGGGTTGTTCCCTTAATTTCAGGGTTGGGCCTTTTAGTAGGGTCCGCCAGGTTACCGGAACCACACATATATTTTTGACAGGTCTTGGGTAATTTTGGTATTTGATGAAACATGTTTAAAAATTTATGTCCTTTCACCCTTTACACGTTACCTATTTTGACGTCAGTTTAATTTGGTACCTGCGCACAACCGTAAGCGCTTGTTATACAGAAAAATAGGACGGCATATATCTGTGTTTACAAAATTACCACTGAAATAAAAGAAGTGAAAGGACAACTGACAGCTGGAATAGAATTGACGACTGAAAAAAAAAAAATCTGTCACCTGTATAGATGGTGAAAACGCCAAAGTGTGACCCATCCTTCTCTTCAGAGAAACAGAAATTAGCATTCAATGGGCAGGGAGGGTATAAAAGGCTGATGGAACAGCATGGTTTCCATATAGTGATGCGACTGCCACACTTCAGAGCTTTTTAGGAGATGTAAGACATGAATGTCCAATTTTTTTGATGAACTTGTGTCTAAAGTGATACATCACATATTTACTTATTCTCAAGGAAAAATAATACGAGTTTCTTGAAATATAGAAGGTTAAAAATTCTTGTAACTGTCAATATTTGAACCTGTTTGGCTATGACAACAACCATCATCCCCCCAACAGGAAAGAAACTAACACAAAAACACATGTGTTTGTGGTTTTAGGCTTGTTGGTGGCACCTCATGGGACCTTGGTTAGTAGCTCTGGCCGGTTGTGCACACTGCATTCCATGATGACTGGACATGCAGATATATATCTGTAAACACTGAATCCATGCATCCACACAATTCAGCCAGCACAAATATAAAATAGAAATGTGGATATCTGTTTTTCCCACAAATTGAAAACACATTGCTTGAAAGATCTTGTATATGCTTTTTATAATGATAATATGAAGAGAGAACTTGACATCATCATGTCTGTTGCTTATATTCACATCATCCAGTGCATTGTGGATAAGACAGGCTTTTTTTATAAAATAAAGTTCTCAGACCTGGTTTTGTAGGTGGTTTACCAATGTGAAGCAACAACATTTGGCCCACTGTCAGCAGCATTACAAAATCATAACTGCATTATTGTTTGTTTGTGAAATTGTCATGATCATTGTGAGCTACTTAGCCTATTAGAAACTGCCCTGAACGATTCGCACTTCCTTATCAAAATAAGAGAAACATTTTAGAGTGTATGTTCATTCCCAGCAATGACCAAGGTATGCAATTTTCTTGGATTGGGCAACCATGATCGCACCAGCTCCAAGACGCAATCAGGCATCAGCTTACGTCTGTGATACAGATGTCTTTTTCGCCTTGGGTCTCTGTTCAGTGCTCCCTGTTTTCTTTCAAGGTACCGCATATCGTTCAAAACACCTCCGTGGGCTAACATTGTATACGATTTTCTGTAGTGGCCCTTGCGTCTTCTTGAGTTTTCAGCTGCTGGTTGTTGTGCACCATCCTCCCATCAAAATTGTCTGTTGTTTTCGTCTGTGACACATGGCCCACAAAATCAATGCAAACACTCCACGCTGTCTGGGTTGTGTGGAATGAAGTAAAGGGGTGCCGGATCCAGTAGTACTGCTGGATCAAGATGAAATTTAAGCGGCACCTTTTTCTACTGATCTGTCCCAGTCCTAGTCATAGTGGCCAAAGTGGGATTGCACTGTGTCATACTGCTCTTGTGATAGTTCTAGGCAGACAAACCTGTTTCGATCATTGCCGCCACTGTCTTGCTGCACACTTTGGGACACTTCGGTATCTTCCTGTCTTGTATCCATAAGTATATAGTAAAATGTGCTACATACAGGTCAAAACTTCTCACACTCTAGTGCAGCAACAGCTCAATACTCGAATGACTGACTCAACATGTACAAAATGTTCTGGAAATTTCCTAGGTAAGGTACTTGGATGGACAGGAAATGTTATTTCCAGACACATTCATGTAATGCTAACACAGTGATTTCATAACGAAAGAGTGGGCCCAAACACAACACTGGATCTTGTACTAGGGTTACCGAATGAGACTAAAAGGGAGTGACCATTCATCATTGCTGTGATTACCTTCATTCCATCTATGCACTGACTACAGGAAAGACATATTACTGCTTGTTTCACCATGGCTGCAAATCCAAGAAAAAGAAATAAAAATCCATCACAAGAACCAGAAGCCACACGTCACAGATACGAAAAATTCAAAGCCAGTGGGAATCAAAAACCAACTGGTACAGTGAAGTACACTTGCAGCAATGAAGCAGACAAACGTCGTCTGCAAGGAAGTATTGATGATGCAAGGAAAGTGATAAATTCTGGGCAGCCAAATTTGGTATCAAATGAAACACTACTGAAAACTTTACTTCAGTATTACCTCCAGGGAAAAAGTTCCAGCAGCAGCACTAGCATGTCTTCAAATGACAACATGGAGGAAAGTACAACAAACAAGGAATATGCCAGTCAGTTCTGTGGGATAGAAAAAGCTGATGAACAATTATTCATAACTTCAGAGTCTGCTATTTATCAGCTATTGAAGGAGAAAGCAACACATGCTTGTGGTGTATTGACAGTTGCCTCTCTGAACATGGAAGGACATGTAGCCATGTGTGAATTACAATGCAAGAAATGTTCATACAAGACAAAATGGAACTCTTCGCCATACTTTTAAAGTAAAAATGAAAACCCAAAACTCTTAGTTAATTTGTACGCGAGGTACAATATGGGACAATATGCAATGGAGCCAAGATACGAGTACTAAGTTCCAAGTATCTTGGGCGAGTATGTGATACATATAGAGGTGTGGTAGCCTTGTGTTGCAGGCAATCTCAGATGCAAAGTCTCAATGAAGAAATTGCATCCACAGAAAACCTTATGGATGGCATACAAATAATGGCAGATGCCCGACATGGCAACAGAAAAAAATGCAAAAGACACAGATGTTATTTGCCTGGGTGATATGACACATAAATATACCTGGAATGGACGCATCACTAGATCAATGTACTCTTGAACTCAGCGCCATGAATTACTAGGTACAGAACAAATGTATAACTACTTTGACAGCATAGATATTCCTATTGCTAGACACACACGATGATAATCGGTCAGTGAATAAGCTCGTGGAGACTGAAAGGACCGAAACTGTGAATGCTATTGATGTGTAGCATGAAACTTCAAAAATTCCTTCAAAATTCAGAAGAATAAGTAGTGGACCCAGATATACAGAGGGAAAAACATGGAATCATCAACTACTGGATAAAGGCAGTTCTGTAAAGAAACATGTGAATTACAGCTTACGGAATTGCGGAGGTGATGCAGAAAAATTGTGTAAAATGCTGGACAATATCAGTCAGCACTACAAAGGAGACCACCAGAATTGTGTGCCTGCATCACGATGCAAAAGAGACCCACAGGGTACCAGGAAAGTAAAATTATTATTACCTGTCAGCATGCAGAGAAGCTGCTGATTCATTTTGCTCAGGGGCTGAATCTATATAAGTGGCCAGACAGGTACAAGGGTTGCCAAGATACAGCTTATGTTGAGTCTTTCAACAGGGCAATCAAGCTGTATCACAGCAAGGATGTTCACTTTTCAGACCGGGAATACACTATGAGAACCCAGCTAGCTATCATGTGCTGGAATGAAAATGTGGACAGGCCTTACACATCTGTGAGTGAAGGAGGAAATGGGAAACAAGCCGTAAAGTTTTGAAACCAAAAATCTTTCAGTTCAGGGACAGGTTGTGGACTGAGATTGTGTCCATTTTGTAAGAGGTCAGCATATGGTTATATTATATTATAAAATTAATGGTTAAGTATGTACATTTTTGTTCTGGGTTTCTGTCTGTGTGGGATGTGTGGAGTAGTGCATGGTATGAGTCAGTGGCCGGAGCAGGCTGTCCTCTGTTTATGAACCCCACTGTGAGTAAACCACATGCCTGTTAAGAATTAATTGGTAACAGCCTGACACAGACTGAGGTTTAGTTGTTGGCTGCTAACAAGTTTTGCCCATTTAATATACAAGATTACCAATGAGGGTACTCCAATGCCCCAGTGTAATCTGCTTCCGGAAACAATAGAGAGTAGAACAAGATGCCATGCCCGCATGCATTCTAAATTCACTGCATTTCAAAACCCGAAGATATCTGTTTGGTAACTTTTTCCCGTCAACTATAAAGCTGTTGAACAATTTACCGCTAGAGGTCAAAAGAAGTGAGTCTGTACAAGAATTTAAATTTAAACTGAATAAGTACAAACCAAAAGGCAATGATTTATATTATGTTGGGAAAAGTTTAGAAAATATAGTTTTGCACAGTTACGCATGGGATTTGGTTCCCCCAATGCTAATTTCTGCAAAATAGGTGTAGTTTCAACACCACAATGTAAGTGTGGCAAAAAAAACCCGAAGATATTCATTATTTTTTTAGTGTACACAGTATCTGTACAAGAAAATTCTTTGCATAACACAGTAACACCGCATGCCTGTTACACAGTTAAGACCATGTTACGCAGACCCGAAAACTGCAACATTTTTACCCAAGTAGGAATTGTCCATTTTGTTATTAGGTACATGCAAGGAACAAAACTATTTTCAATAGCAAGTGGCACATTTTTTCTCATGGTAGAGACCCGTGAAACGTTAATGTGACTTTACTGTCTGTCTTATAAAAAGTGATGTGAATCTTACGGATGTCTGTTTTTGTGCACGTACTGTACTGTAATACGTCCAGTATTTTTACATTTTTGTTTGTTTTTGTTATTTGTTTTTTGTTTTTTTTTTTGTTTTTTTGTTTGTTTGTTTGTTTGTTTTGTTTTTTTTCATGAGAGGGGCTCGTTTCATATAGGTATTGTTTGCTCCCCAATCGTTTTTTTCTTGCAAAAAATAAAATAAGTTTCAACCAATAGAATTGGCTTCTTGGATGAGCCGTGGTAGTTTGCTGAGAATTTGCCACTAGGTGCAGAACAGGGAGTTGGAGTAATACAGGTAGATAACAAAGAAGCGATTGTGAAGATAACTTGAAGCTGGAAAAGTATTTGGAGTTGCACTATCACTGGCCACTGGAAGAGAACTGGCTGCCGGGAATATAACTGGATGTTGGAAAAAGGAATTCTGCCTTGGTTGAGAATTGCAAGCTTAGCAGAGAGTTGGTAGATGCCTAAGATCTTGCCAGTAAAAAGAGAAGTATGTCAGCTTTCTTAGTATTGGTAACTAGGAGTACAAGTGACAGCTGGAAACAATTGGCTTTTAGGATTAAAACTGAACAGTGGACTAAAACTGACAGCTAAGCATTTAACTGACTGCTTTGATAAAAATCACAGCTAAGTGAGACCTAGAAGCTGGAAGAAAGGTATATGAAATATAACTAGCAGCTAGGAGAACTAATGGCAGAACTAAAACTGACAGCTGGGCAGGGCAAATGGCATCTGGGAGGAATACTGGCGCCTAGATCAAATTGGTAATTGGGCAGGGGAAATGGCAGCAGCAAAAACAAATGGCCAATTCCTCAAGAACTTGTTGCTGGATGGAGAATTGGCAGTTGGAATAGAACTGCTAGCCAGGAAGAGATCGGGCAGCCGGACCAAATCGGCAGACGGGCGCGGAAATGGCAGCTACAATAGAACCGGCGGCTGACTGAAAACAGGTAGGTGCACCAAAAAATAGCACCAGGGCATGGAAAATGGCAGCCATACTAGAATTGGCTGCTGGGCATGAAAATCGGAAGCTACGATGAAACTGGCAGCTGGCTGAGAATAAGCAGCTTGATTAAAACTGGCAGCTGGGCATGGAAAGTGGCGGATATGATGGAACGGGGAGCTGGCTGAGAACTGTCAGTTGAACTACACTGGCAGATGGGCATGGGAAATGGCAACTATAATAAAAATGGCTTGACCTGATGTCATCTCAACCAACCATTATTATTTGACATGTTTTGGCATCAAAATGTAATTGATGTTAATACGCACAAGACGAAATGGTGTTTGGAACAAGATTTGTTTCACCTACCCGCGGCTAAGATGATACATAGTCACCCCTACCCCCACTGCTCAACCCACTCCTATGATGATTGATGCGGAAGGGTCCAGGGAGTCTCGGTACTCGTAGAGAGCCGACTGAAAGCTTTGGAGACAAAATGGTGGTAAATAATTACTGGTCCCTTCATAATTGGCAACTGAGAAATGCGAGCCAAGATAACAAACTTGGTTCAGTGATGATGTTTAAAATTTGAGTCTCTGTGTTCTTTTCGCCAATTACATACCACATACTGGGATTGCTATTTAATATTTTCCAGTGTAATACATAATTGAGCTCTTTGTGTAAGAGTTTACTTTTCTCCACGATAAAGTCCAGCAAGCATGTTCAAAAGCTTTATCCATTTTGGATGCAAGCTTGGTCATGTACAGTTACCTCAGTAATGTTATATTAGTTCTTCCAATGTTTAAACATATAAAAATATTAAATGTTGTTCAAACTTCGTTGATATGATACCTATTATGGATATATTATGACAAAGGCAGATGCACATCAGGGCATGCACTGTAATCACATGCAGAAATGAAGCTTCAAACATGCCTGTTGGACTTTGTCGGGTAGAAAAGAAAACTCTGCTGTGAAGAGCTCAATTATTGCAATGAAAACTATTTAATAGCAATCTTTTTAAATGATCAGCCATCGAAAAGGAGTTCTGGGACTTATGCCAGTGAAATTCATAGACACGTGTCGGTGCATCATGCACACCTCGTTCCACCAGGAAATAGTAAATCAATTGTTTTTTGGGTTTTTTTTTTTTATTTATTTATTTATTTTTTTTTTTTTTTTATTTTTTTTTTTTTTTTTTTGTATTTCTAAATATGACATGACATGTTGGGATAAATATTATGCCTTTTATGTCAAAACACTCCATTGAAGACCCATTTTTTTTCCACGAAAAATTATTTTAGAAGGACTGGTGTTCTTGGTCCTTGGCGCTGATTATTTTGTCACCAGGATTCCCATGGATCAGCATCAATTTCCTTAGACATGACCAGCTTTAAGGCTATTTGTTTGTTTACTTATACGCTTGTTAGCCTGTGTACAGAGTTGAGTTCAAGGATTAAAGTCTAATATATGCCGTAAGTATTATCATCAATGCAACATGTATTAAATTGTGCTTCCTAATACCAGTTTTACCTGTTCACTCGATCTTGGTATCATGGCCGTCCGCTAAGCAGTTCTGGTTAGTACTAGCGGGATATAGTAGTGATGATGATGATGATGATGATGATGATGATGATGATGATGATGATGATGATGATGATGATGATGATGATGATGATGATGATAACATTGCATTTGGAAAACTACCCCGTTATAACAGCGGCACCAATTATAGAGGGTTATTCATGGTGTGTTCCTACATATCCTTTGAATTTATTTGTGTTAATAAAGTGTTCACTAGATTAATTCCGTTAATTTACATAAATGATGTATATCCATGCATGATATAATAGTATATATCTTATATAACTTGCACGTGAAATTCTGAAAAATCTCAAATTACTTCCCTAATCATGGTGTGACATTTTCGATCATAGAGAGAAACCAGTTAAACAAGAAAATGAGAAAATGTTAATACAAAAATACGTAAATGCGAGTGCGAAAACACGGCATAATTTCTATCGTATTTACGCGGTTGAGTTTTTGCATTTTAGCCTTCGTGTTTTCTTATTTTCGTTTTCGCAATTTTATGGAGAGATGATTTTTTTAGTTGGTGCTTTTCTGCGACCACACGTTGTACATTGAGTAAACCTCTATGCCTTTTCCACTACAAAGGAAGGTAAACATAATGAGATAAAACGTATTAGGGTAGATCATGATGAAAGTTCGGGAAAAACAGGTTTCTTGGCAACATTACCGAAGAGAGGTCAGTCCGAGGGTCCTACTACTTTATAACTCGTATCTAATATATATATATATATATATATATATATATATATATATATATATATATATATATATATATATATATATATATATGTTTATACTGTGCATCATATGCTGGGACTGTAAACCTATAGTCAAAGATCTCTATTAAGTTTTCGTGCCTTCCCTCATATATAATCTGTCTTTGATGGTCCTTATAAAATCTTTTGTCGTGAATAATGTTTTGTAAACAGGTTTCGCATTAAAGAAATATATGTTATTAATTTGTTAATACTTTTTTGTTCAAGTAGCCTGAAATGAAAATCTTTGTCCACTGACACATCAATTTCGCTTAAAAAGAATATATTATGTACTATAAACTTGTATGATTTTGATGCTCACACAGATCCTCTATTTCAGAGATATGAAAAATGGAATTCGGCGATATAAATATATGTTTGACATCCATTATTATTTTTCAAAATTATTAATGATATGTTTCCACATACTTTTCAGAATATTTTTTATCTTAAATTTGAATATAAAGTCGTATTCTACAAGACAGGGACACAATTTACTTACTTTTGCTTGTGGCAGCGTTTTTATATTTTAGTCCATCAAACACCATGGGACCAAAATATAGATTTAGATACCTTTAAACTTTCGACGACACAGTCTTTACCTTTATATAAATAGAAGTTACAAAAACTCTTTTTCTCATCTTGAGTTTGACGGTTGGACATTGAATTATCCCACGTGTTTTGAATATCTATATCTATGTCATTTGGACTGGGCTGTGTAGAAAAAATTATGATGCATATTTATACAAGAAAATAGATTTATCCGTATAACCTCATCCATATACCTGCCTTTTCCACTACAAAGAGAGGTAAACATAATGAGATAAAACGTATTAGGGTGGGTCATGATGAAAGTTCGGGAAAAACAGGTTTCTTGGCTACATTACCAAAGAGAGGTTAGTCCGAGGGTCCTTGTACTTTATAACTTGTATCTAATATATATATATATATATATATATATATATATATATATATATATATATATATATATATATATATATATACCCCTTGTTCAGGTGCATGCCAATGCGCTTGTCGGAGCGTCCTCTGGCTCCAGGTGCTATGAAGGTCAATTTGGAATTGTGATTTATGCTTTCGACTTATTGTCCAAAGCCTATAACCAGATACCCTTCAGACTTTATTTTATTTATTTTTTTTTGGGGGGGGGGGGGTACCTTAGATAGGTCTCCACTATGTTTCTTTAAATAGTCACGCTCCTGCAATTTGTAAGTTGTTGTTTTTTTTTTCATTTTTGTGTTAAATTTAAAAAAAAAAATCGCTTCTGCTGAACAGCCGGGGCAATTGCTTGTTAATGGTGTAGGGATACTCATGGGGAACTGAGATCATATTTTGTTGAACAGTGATGCTTTCTTGTTTGGCTTTAAAGGTTGTTTTCACACAGAGTTGTCATGTTGTATTCCAGGACCGTCATCACAGAGGTGAAATGTTTAATACCGCGCTGTCCTGTGACAAAATATAATTTACTCTGTCTCATCACGGACCTAATAAAAAGTAATATGATCCCAACATGTCTCTGCCAGATCGCTAGTAGTTCGAACTCCCAAATAAGGCCACATGACTTCTTGATTTACAGACTTTCCTTTGCTTTGGTGAGGACATTTATAAACAAAGGCATGATTGTTCAGTTTGGAAATCATATCCGCGGTTATTTTGCAAGGATCGGCCATTGTTAATGACTTTGCGTGTGGGATTAATCATGACCTTCTGTAAAACTTTGTCATCGATTTTGCAAGAGACATGCTGGTACGGTAATGGGAAACTAAAATTCAGATTTTCAGCTCTTTGGTGGATTTTGGTGGCTTTACTTAGCTTTATATAGTGTCTATCTATTGTTCAAAACATTGAAACCATTATGTAAGTTACCGAATACTGAAAAGGAAAACAAATGCACGAGGGCTACCAGAAATGTTGAAAAATAACTATAACTGAGAATGAGAGGGAAGCATAACTCATGAATATATTTATTTATAGATAAAATACCCTCGGCTGACGGGTTTGTTCCGGTACAAGCCAATTTGAATTTTTTTGGCCATTGAGTTTACTGTTTGGTGTATCGACAGATAGATATTAATGTTGCATGTAGCACTACCAGGCCTGAGTACACAGAAGCATATATGTTTGGCTTGGTTGGTTTCTCTTTTAGTTGATGCTGTGATGCAAACACAGTGCACATCAGGTAGATGACGGGCGATGCATGCCTGTGCATCATCTGCTGGGACTGTAAACCTATAACAAAAGATCTTTATAAAGTTTTCGTGCCTGCCCTCATATATAATCTGTCTTTGATGGTCCTCATAAAATCTTTTGTCGTGAATAACGTTTTGTAAGCAGGTCTCGCATTAAAGAAATATATGTGATTAATTTATTACTTTTTTGTTCAAGTAGCCTGAGATAAAAATCTTTGTCCACTGAAACATCAATTTCGCTTAAAAAGAAAATATTATGTACTATAAGCTTATATGATTTTGATGCTCACACAGATCCTCTATTTCAGAGATATGAAAAAATGGAATTTGGCGATATAAATATATGTTTGACATCCATTATTATTTTTCAAAATTATTAATGATATGTTTCCACATACTTTTCAGAATTTTTTTTATCTTAAATTTGAATATACAGTCGTATTCTACAAGACAGGGACACAATTTATTGACTTTTGCTTGTGGTAGTGTTTTTACATTTTAGTCCATCAAACACCATGGGACCAAAATATGGATTTAGATACCTTTAAACTTTCGGCGACAATGTCTTTACCTTTATTTAAATAAAATTTATAAAAACTCTTTTTCTCATATTGAGTTTGACGGTTGGACATTGAATTATCCCACGTGTTTTGAATATCTATATCTATGTCATTTGGACTGGGCTGTGTAAAAAAAAATATGATTCATATTTATACATGTATATAGATTTATCCGTATAACCTCATCCATATACTTGCTGTTTTCCCATGGATGAGGGCATATGCTCTCAATATTTCCTTATCTATCTATCTATCTATCTATCTATCTATCTATCTATCTATCTATCTATCTATCTATCTATCTATCTATCTATCTATCTATCTATCTATCTATCTATCTATCTATCTATCTATCTATCTATCTATCTATCTGTCTATCTATCGATCGATCAACCCAATGCAGCCAGAAATCTGAATTTTGCTTATCTTTTAATTGACCCAATTGTTCAGAGATCAGAAGCCACTAAACAAGATTACCATTAAACAGGAGTAAGGAATGATGCTGGGGCTTTTATTTGAGGCAGTTACGTTTAACCTTGAGACCTTAAAAGGTGGAACTGAAGTCGGGGGCATTGTTACTTCGTGCATGTGCCTGGAAAACTGGATTGTATGAGCATGTTTATTTTCAAAGATGAATAGAATAGAGCATGTTTGCTTTTATTTGGAGTTATAACAAATAATCTTAAAAGACATTGAGAGATCCAATTAGGGTCAGGGACATTAGGCCACACAAAAATTATACTAGTTCATCATCAGTGGTTTTTTAAAAAAAAAGTGATAAGGGAGGGAGTTTTTCTTAACCCTTCCTTTCCATGCGATTGATATACTGTATTAAAGTTATACAATTTTCACAGGTTGCAAAAATCACAAAAATGCTTGATCGGTGCTTGCCGAGCGCTCAAGGCTTTAATTGAAGCTTTTTTAGTGATTTAGTCCACAAATATATACAAATAGAATAGAAATTAAAAAAAAAAAATAGTGTGGCACGAAAAGAGAAACGCAGGCACTGATGATAAACGGGGATATTTTTATGTGGCCTTATATTGACTGGTATCTAGAAAAGTGTGCATTTTGGGACAATTGTTGCTGTTGCACATGAATATGAATTGCACATGAATATGAAATAACACAAGTGTCAATATTTGTAACAATTATATTCATCCTTGAGTGCCCCTGAGAGCATCTACATAAGCTGAGGCAGGCTGCTCACGCAACCCTCCAATGTTGTATATTTTATGGGGAAATCTGTTCTGACACTGCTTTGTCAAGTGCACATAATGACACTTGGAAAGGTGGGGTGGGGGGGTGGGGGGTAATCCATGTAAACCCATTTAAGAAGGAATAGTTAATGCGAAATTACCAAACATGAGAATGGTCAATATAATGACAATGAGTCCTTTGTGTGATATTTTATGTGCAGAAAACGCGAAGCAAGAGTGGAGGTGGTGGATATCCTTTGCATCCATTCTTTGCATTCAAGCACATACTGTACATAATATAATTCATGTAATCATGAACGATTACTGGATGATGACAAACATATATGCATAAAAAACAAGCAATATCTTCCCATTGCTGCGATTCCTATGTAAAGCAAGTAGGCAAACAATTTTAAAACCTTTTGCCACTATACGGACACACAGGAGCTCTTTATTTCATACGGAGAACAGTTTTGATTCCACTTGGACCAAGAGTCTGCACTGTGCAGGAATATCAAATCACAACTTAGATAAACAATTGACAATGTATCAAATAGTAAGTTGTAGGTTCGGAGGGGAGTCAAAATGACATTATGTGTTAATGGTGATCATACGATTTTATTTCTCTGAAATATTATAAAGCTAGATTGTTGTTATCCTGGTCAAGTCTGCTTGCATGCCAGTCTTCCACACAGGCAAATAACATAGTGCAGGAAAAGGCCGTACAAGAATATTATTCCGTGTGCAACACTTTATTTGGAATTGATACAAGTATTTAAACACTGTAATAAAGATGAGCCTTAAGTTTAGAGAGCTCCTCAAATCATCAACTAAATTTTGCAAGGGTAAATCATGTATACATTTTTTTAGACTCTTTTCACTAGTCTTCAAAACATTTATAAGACAAAACGTCCAAAGCTTCATACATGCCTGACAAAAAACCTCTTAAGTTTACCTGTGGAACTCTGCTGTTCGCCACTCCGATCCTTAACACAGAAGGACTAGCGGTAGCCACCACGACTGTAGGCCATGGCATACCTATGCACATACTGACTGACAACATGGCAGTTATGTACGCTTGTTTAAAAGCAAAACTCTCGTAACTTGGACTTACCCATTTTATGTGGCTTGCAAAGCGACAGGAAGTTTTCCGGATACATTATATAGCTTCTGATATGAATCCAGCATATAGGTTAAGCCGACAGTTATAGCCTATCGGGCATGTTATTACATTATTTACATACGAAATGCTTCTTGGGGATTTACTATTACATAGGTTTGTGGACTGCATGAATGATGGACATTAATGTACAAAGGTTCATTGTTCCACAGTAGGTATAATATTTGACATTTCGATGCATCTCTTGTTAAAATTCCCAGATGTACTTTTTATTTTACGCTGGTCCTCTCTCCCTCCTAATAGACAGTAGTTGACCAAAAGACATTAATCATTGAAATCCAGGTCTATCACTGGTCAATGTTTCCTAAATACAGGAGGAACGTAAATTCCCTCAATGTGAAGAGGTCCAGCGGTCACTAGGAGAAGTAAAGAATAAAAGCATGGGCCAGACAAATTCTGATGTCTGACCCTGACCTGTGGCATCCAGTCCTTCTTATTTGTGACAGACTGCCTCTAAAACCTAATTTTATCGCCACTGTGATCGCCTTTGACTAACTGAACCGATCGGGTAGGTACTTCTTGACCAATCAAAACTAAGCAAGAACGACGATCGCTCAACCATTTCTTGGCATGCCAACACTTGGCATCTAAACCTCTCATGTCCCAAAGTGCTTTTACTGCAAGTTAAATCTGCAGCCACAGTATGTTTATACAATAGATTTCCTTGCGTGATTTTTGCAATCAACACATAACACTAAATTGTTATGTGATGCAGATTTGTTCTTTTCAATCTTTATCATAAGATTTAGTAAACAACATTTTGTTTAAAAAATCAATAATTGAAACATCACAGAGAGTGATCAGCATATCATTTTTGCGCAAATCTTCATTTTGCTATTATCTGGTCTGCGTATTTTCCTTGCCTTCTGTTAGGAATTTTTGCTTCCGTTTGTGGCTGTGTCTAGATTTGTTTTAGTCTGATTTTTTCTTTTTTTTATTTATTTATTGAACTTTGAATGTGTAAATTTATCATATTGGTCCAGTCTTTACGCAGATACGACTTTTTCACCATCCTAACATTGCCACTATACGACTTGTACATAGCAGAGGGAAGGACAAGATTGATTTAACAGTGAGTGGCACTTGATCAAATCCGCCCTATGTGCAGCCTGCAATGTCCTAGGTGCATTCATAATGAGGTATGATGATGTCTTCATGCCCAATAAATGCTATTTAAGGGGGATGCCCCAGGAATATTTGTCAGCGAATAAGAGTGCATATGGCATTGAAAGACAAAAAGTTGAGGATTCCAACAAAATGACAGATGATGCAAAACATAGTTTCTTAAAGGGTGCAAAGTGTCTATGCTTTGTGGTAAATTCTACAGTAGTATTATAATGTTCCAAAAGTGACCAGTCATTGGATTTTTATCCATTTGATAAGAATTTTTACCGCCAAATTGAATTATCCACTTTCAAGTGTTGACGTCTGTCTACAATACAATGCACACGCCTGCAGGTAAAAAACATTGCTTGCCAGCAGAAAGCTGATAAAGGCTGACTTGTGTTGCACGCAACTCGAATCCACAACAGTGGCAAAGGATGGCCAAATACATGTCGAGTGTCCTCAAAAATAGCGTGCTAGGGGTTACCACTTTGTCACAATGCACATTTTAGGGCTTCACCTTGGATCATTTGTGGGGCGGGAGACCGTAAATGTATGTAAGCAATGTCCGTGTAATAACTCAGGTGCGTTTCAATCAAAGTTGAAACTTGTTCAATATATGCACCTAGATAGGTGAAGGTGCAGGTCATACAACTATGAAATCTGATACTTAAAAAAGCTGATGTTTACAGCCCCTTTGGTGATCCAACAATTGGTCTAGTGCCCCTGGTTTGGCTTAACAATCCCGGCTACTTTGCAATATAGGTTAATGTCACTTGTGGTAGAACTTTGTATGGCCTAATTTCTACAATCAGTATAACCTTGATAGACATTTTTGTAATCCATTCAAAACATGATTCTAACCACATATATGATACATCTGTTTGCCTCTGTGGCCCAGGTTTGATTCACGGCCGAGAAAGCAAGTAGGAAGAGTTCCTTCCACTAGTACTCCATTTGGTGCTTTTACTGAGTCCCTCAGTTTCCTTTACCAAAAAAAAGTAGATAGGAAAGTATTCGCCAACATTTGTACAATGTAGAGTGATTAAAATAGGCTTGTTTCCTCTTAATCTTGGCACTAAGAATGGACCTCCATTCTCAAGTTGTGATGAATAATCACTTTTACTAAACTTAAATTTATGCCCCTTGAAGCTGTGTTCAAGGCAGATTTATCCATTTTAATATTATCCCACAAATACTCTCATAAATTAGTGTCTATTCCGTGTTTGAACTTGTTATAAATAGAATCTGCACCTCCCTGTGCAAGCTCCGTTTGAGTGATAAGTTAATCCACCTTGGCGTCATATTGTATCACTCAAGTGGAACCTGCTCAGCGAATCTGTGAAACTGTATTCAGCTACGGGATGGCGATTCCCTATCTGATACATCAAAATATAGAGCACTGTAGCACATTTCTAAGGCAATGGTTAAAGGGAATGGTTACAATTTTTGATAAGTAAACTGTTAGAAATCGAATTCATATTTTTTAAATTTATTTTTTTCAGTATTTCTATTCTAGTTACATCACACCTTGTGTACAATTTGCTTATCCAGAACTAACATTTGCTCAGTTAGAAAAAAGCATATACTGTTATGGGTGGTTTTAATGTACATCTCGCTTCAACGTCGGTTCTGAGCCAACGTTATAACTAGCCTAGACAGAGCAAAAAGACCTGTCACTTCTTTTAATGGTTTGAAGTGTCTATTCGTTCCTAGGCAACAGGGTCAAAGGAGTTAGCATCCTTAAAAGGTCGGAATACCGAATACACCAACGTGGCTAATGGAGGGCACATCCAAAGTACAATGGAAAAATAAAAAAACATACAATAAATTATATTTCTGATTTCGAAAAAAAATGTCCAGTTTCTTTATTTTCAACAACAGTACCACGCATGTCAGCACCGAATTCAGCAACAATAATAACGTTTTTGTTTTTGTTTCATAACAAGTAAATAAAGTAATTAAACTTTGAAAGGATGGCTACATTTATTATTACTCCTGTTGTAAATAAGTATCTTAATGGCGTTTGGTTACCATGTAAAATGTAGACAATCTAACAGGACTGATAGTTACATAACATGTTACTCGATTTTACACTGATATTTCATCTCCACACCTCAACGAGTCAGGAGCAATTATGCATATGTTAATATATTTTCGACTTGCAAAAAACCCAAATGTCTTAATAAAAGGGAATACATTCACAAGTAGGAACAAGTAGATTATCAATTCAAATAGAGTTAAAATTAAGGTATTAAAATACACTTGCCTATTATGATAAAGCATATGCCACATACAAACTGATTAAAGCTGAATAACTAAATTACCAAAATACTTACGACTATTATTTAAAAAGTGTTAAAACTTAAAAGGCTACAATTGCCTTAGTGGAAAACGTCGTGTGCCATGCAGTCTGCCCCTTGTATTTTATTATCAAGGAAGACTGGCAGTATATATTCAAAACGCTGTAAAGTAGAAAATTGTTAACAACACAAGGTCCCGATGTCGACAGTACACTGCAAGAAATCGCATCAATAACATTTCCATGTACTATAAGTGTCCATAAGTTTCTCATTATATGCGTCACATACCAGTCAGGCCATATTAACGCATTAAAATATGCCTAGAACGTACAAGCAGGACAGTTTACATCAATAGACATAGTATTTCTATTGTTTTGTAAACGCTTGGATATTCACATTGTAAAGGCAATATAGAATGTTCCAGTCGTGCGTTCAACATAAAATGTACAGATTGGGTGATGATATTTATGTCATTTCCACCTGATGGACAGATGCAAATAGGGAACTATAAAAATAGTTTTCACTCTGAAGCATGTCTCCCATACCTTCAGCTTTTATCTACATGTGAACGTAGGGATAGATCCCCAACTGCATCTGCGCTGTAGGGGCTTTGGTGGGCATGCATATTTGTCATGCATTTTCAGGTACGCTACGGGTAAAGACGCCTGGCTTGGGAATCAACTACTGCATACGAAACACTGTTGGCAGGAGAAAAATACAGTGACTGCGCTATATCAAATAACTAGGAATACTACACAACTGAAAACTCTGGCATGACTATGAAGTTATTTGACCTCCCTGCTCATAAAACATATACATACACAGTACTGATAGTCATTATAAGCAACACTGTGTGCAAATTTTCTTCGTATGTTGCATAGAAAATGCTCAAATTCCTATCCTCATATACTAGTAGGGAACCCCCCCCCCCCCAACATTATGCACAGGATGTGTGTGGGGAGTGTCTTTACTGTATCATACAATTGCTTTTTACATTTATTTTGGGAGGAAATGGTGGTCCTTAAAAGGAAATTTTTGGTTGCTGTTGATGACAGGCAGCATGCATCGATAGAGGGTGTGACCACCATGCTTCTCTGAGCAAGCTTGGATCAGCCTTAGTATGCTACATGTCAGTTTGGTGATCTATCTCTAGAAAATTGTATTCCACTTATCTGTTGGCCATTGTACTAGTTGGCCTAGGGTGGCTGCGGATTCTTTATACTCATCCCTACTTTGATAGCCAAGCACATACCACAAATGTTGGATGAGGGACAGGTCATGATGACGGGCTGGTCATGGCCCCCTTATAAATCACAAAAAAGACGCCCCAATACCAGACACACGTTTTGCACCTTACAGTTGATGTTTTGTCTTCAGAACATCTTTTGTGTGTGTGTGACTTCCCAGACATACCTGAAGGTATCCTGTGATGTTACATGATATTCCATGCGTCGTCCATATTTTCCATATAAAGGCATATTTTGAGTGCCCTATGTTTATGCAATGGGGTTGACATTTTTTCACCAGGAGTACATCTTGAATAAAAACAGATAAAGCCTAATATTTAAATCACAGTAGCCGGGTGTCAAGTGAAATTGAAACATATTGCGTGTTATTCGACCACAATATCAGCCCCCGCCAAACACTGTTGGGCTGACTCCTGATTCTTTATCTTGTCTATTTTCTCTTTGTTACCACCAAGCTCAATGATAGCTGTTTCTGCCTCTTTCCACCATTGTTTGAACTTGCTATCTGAAATGGGCTTAGTAATTGTATTGTTTACTTCTTCATAAATTGTTTTGAAATCCTCTATTGAGGCCTTATTTTGTCCTATGCCCTTGAGTTGCCCACAACAGAGTAAGTCCAGCAAAGCATCACACGACAAATCATACACTTTTACCACTTGCGCTGATCCTGGGTATAGTCTAGCATAGGTTTTTAGTGGACGGTTCCTCAGTATATGATGCACTGATGGTTGGTATGACAGTAGCCACTGATTCAGGCTCAGGGGCTGTAATGCAGCCTGTAGGATCTCGCGCAGCATTTCTGCTCCATACCCATTCAACAATTTGTACAGCCTTAGGTTGTTGGTGTCGCCTGTACCTTTGTAGATTGGTTTTCTTGGAAGGTGAATTCCTTCTAAATCTACAAAGCGACCAAAATTCAATTACACAAGATTTATGATGTCCTAAGCTAAATTGTTTGTAATGATACATTGACTCATGAAATTCATAAAGAGAAACTAGGGGCATGTGTGGACTTGACTTATGCTATTATGGCCTTTATGGAATGCTTGGTGTTAAGCAGTGTTGGCAGGCATATTAAACATTGAGTTTCGATTTATCAGTGCATAACCAAGTATATATTGGGTATTGTCCATATATCACTAGCAGATGGACCGTGGTGTATTTCCCCTGACTTTACAAGCACCTGCATAGATTTCACTTCGTATCAGAACTAAGAACTGTGAACGTTTGGTTTGTTGTAAAAAAGCAAACTTTATCTATAACTTTACAGTGTGTGTTGTGTTGAAAGTAATATCAGCATATGATGATACGTTGGAGCGAATTTGTCTCTTAGGAAAACTTGCTATATCAAACCTACCTGAATTTGTAGTTTGGGGTACATACATGCTCACTTTTCGAGTACTTACATCTAAATGGCAAACTGCGTGCTTGGCCTTCCTACCTTACGTGTGTTATACACTGTGTTTAATTACACAGTACGTTTTGGTGGTACAATCTATGTTAGACTTGTTTGCCATTATATTTCCATCAAGTTCTGTTATTTCATTTGTTTAAATGAAAACTTAAGGTTTTTGTTATGGAACAAGAGTTTCATTATCTCAATCAACATAGCATTAGTATAAATTTGTATACCCTTTTCAACATGTTTAACTAACTAGAATATATTGTTACCCGTATGCACTTTATGTTACTATCCGTTATCTACAGAGAGTTTATAAGGCCATCAGGGTCTCAATCTCTAATTGTTCTTGTGTGATGCATTCTTATATGTATCTCATAAGGCATGGCTTGACTTGAAAACGTTTATCTAGCGTTAACACTGATAGGCATTTCTAATCGATGCCAAACCTGATGCGTTAGTCGAACACAGTGATTACTCATATTTCATCACTGGTCTTAAACGTGAATTCAATATATTTCCAGGGAAATTGTGACTTATCAGCTTCCCATAGCTCCATAGGTTTAACCAAACCATAACTTATATATCCCACTTCTCTAATTTTCAGGGCTGCATTTGGCATTGCAGACATGTGTCATGTCCATTCGTATTCCATGACAAATTCGTCTGCAAATCACGTCACAGCATATGCTCATAATACCACAGTGGTCTTGCATCCATTTGCCTTGTCTTACAATCTAAATTGCTTCCAATCATTATAAAACAGAGCAAAGTGCTGCAAATTTCAGACAGAAGGCGTAGGGATTAGTTTGGGGGCTGATAGAATCGAGTTTGTTAAGTGTGTCACCAGATGGCACCACACAAACCTTAATATTATTTTTTTTTTTAAATTATCAAACACATATCTAATTAACACGTCTTACATGTCCTACACGTAAAAACGGAGATTCACGCATCCGTCAGCAGATGCATCACATCTGCCCCTTACAAATTACAACATTGCCCCCATTGAAAGAGATTTTTAACACAGGAATCAGGTGTTTGGAGCTTTCAGGAAGGAAATCAAGCGTAAAGGCAGGGATATGACAAACTTCAGTTATACACTGGCGGATGGTTAAACTAGGATGAGCTTTCCAGCTAGAAAGGGTACATGTTGGTTCAGGGGTAAGTCAAGTTGTTTTTTTCTGAACCTGTACTATACAAATTTAGAAATTATGGTTTGCTTTACAGGTATTCTTCTTTTATATTGAAGCTCTGAATTTATAAGCAAAACTTCACGTATCAAGCTAATTCATCATTTGCCACGTTCCTATTTATTCATTATTATGTGGGTTGTCTTTGCTGAATATTTAGCTAAGGCAAGGAGCCGCTACTCAGAGAGACATGTACGGGTAATAGGCTCCGAAACACATTGAGTAGTTACCCGCTGCCGACACGTTATCTTGTGGAGAGTAAACAGTTCGGAGTGCGGAATACAGTAATGACTACGAGGAAGTTGTTCTGGGCAAAGGACACAAATACAACTTTACACAGTTTATATTATGGTGGGTTTTCCATCATATGCGTTAAAACATACGTAAAGTGTATAATTACATACCTTATATTATTTTAAAAGAGTTCAAGTCAAAGGCCTAGTTAGGCCTATAACTTACATGCTTGATATTCCAATATTCCCAGGGTTTAAAATGACAATAGGCCCTTTGCTTCCCATACCATTCCACTTTCAAAGAGTATTAAAAAAATCACGTGTTTCAGTTTTTATTTGAGCCTACCCCTATTAGGATACTATGCCTAATTGTGACCAGTTAGAACTTTTCCATTTGGAAATATACATTAGTTATTACACGCCAATGTACGATATATCTGTACCTCATCAAAGTAGCACATTCAAAGCATGTTTTAACATTGAGTAGGCCTATCAACTTATAACCTGAAACACAGTAGTCATACCGACTTTTTATATTGGTTCCGTCAGCAGATTACTAATCATGAGACCCTCCATCACCCTACCAACACGTCTTGTATATATATATATATACACTTACGATACACTATCATAATGCCATAATACATTTGCTCAAATACCACTTTATGCCAACTGTATTCTAGATAATATTTTAAGTTTCTGTCATCTGCATTTAAATGACATGAAAGATAGTATATTACTTGGCAATTTTTCATGCTGAAATCAGTTCATAAAATTGGAACGAACACTAGCCACAGGTTTCATAATGTAACAACTCTTCTTTAGTGGTTTTAGCTCAGGTCTGTCCAGTGATGGTATAATGCTGGATAAGGTTTATTCCCGTCAAGAAATACTGGTTTGTATTGCACACAAGCTATATGTAGTATGCACGAAATATTGGTTTGTATTGCACACAAGCCATATGTAGTATATACACAATCTTGTGACAAATTATAGGAATTTGGGCAAATATTTTCAAAATGTGACAATACGGAACAAAATTCCAGTTTCACTTTATGACTTGTATTATTCAATTTTTGATACACTGTTAAAGAACATATTAAAAAATGGCCCACCTTCTCTTGATGGATACAGAAGCAATAGGTCCACATATTGCATGGTTTCAGGACACCTTGGTTTTGGTTGGCCTGGATGAGGGTACCACAGGTACTCAGCCGTAAAGTCACACGGCTTTGGTTGGTCCAAACGACATCTGGGACATGGGACATAAAAGGTAGATGAGATTCCCGGAAACTTGCGAAGCAGGTCCTGCATCTCTAGTTGTATTGGTAATGCCAGATGCCACATAGCACCCAATGCAGTTCCACGTACTTTCAGTAGAACTATGTCCCTGCCATATGTGTACATGTGTTCCAATAGGAATATATTTCCAGATTCGTCTTCGCCACAGACACCATTGCTCCAATATTGGCCTCTTCCCTCCCTTTTCATAAATTTATACAGACGCACTAACAGAGCAGGAAAGAAACTGGCAGGGCACAGGCCTGTTAAACACAACTTTATCCCTATTTGTCTCTCATAACTTTGCAGTTTTTCATCAAGACAAACATGTGGTCGTTTTTTTGGAAGAAGCCAGGGGAACATCAGGTCCACGGCTCTCTTGGCATCAAATATATTGTCTTCCCTCGGAATGGCAACACAAAGATCAAACCTCAACAGAAGTTCTTTAAGGAAATCAATTTCATCACCATTCAGCCTGAAGTCAGACCATAGGCAGTAAAGGAGCCTCATTGATATGAGACCTTTTGTCAGCATCCTTTCTTTCTCTTTTGTGAACTCTTCATATGTAAGATTTTTTTCCTGATACCTACTGATATATTTAATGTCGTGCGTGATTACAGTTTTAATTACTTCGACCAGTTTATTTGCATCAGGAAACACAATGTGTTTTAGCATGGGTTCATCATCATACCAAAGTATCTCACCACATAAGTGCATATATTCCATTGCATTTGACACCTGTTCCTCATTCAAATTGCATTCTTTTCCAAGTTGACAAACGTGTGTCCATGGTAGATATCTGGCCACCCCAGGTTGACTCTTAACCTTTTTCTTGAGGGTTATCCAAACCTCTGGCACTTTTTCTTCAGGATATTTCTTCACATCTTCAAATACATTTAAGATGTCTTGTCCTGCCTCTTGGACGCTTTCAATTTTGTATGCACTGACAGCGTGTATTTTAGTTGGCACTTCAGGGCGCTGTGACAGGATCTTCTCCAGGGTAGCCTTTTCTTCAAACATTACCTTTGTTGCTGCATAATCAGTGCATATTTTAATATTGTTTTTCACTCTAACGATTTCTTGTTGAATCTGCCTTTTCACCGATCCTTCATACCGTGTAACACCCTCTATCATAATTTGTAGTTTACTCTCTAACACAGTTCTGTCTGGCAAACGGTCTGCGTGTGTTATCAATATGTGGAAGGTGGCATTGGGGATGGTAGAAGTTGCTATGTCTAGCCATGGTGTAACTACATCATTAAATGTGTCCTCATTCAATTTGTCTGCACGAACACAAATGACCGGAGTGCATTTCCTACTCAATAATAATGTGTGAATTTGTTTGTAACATTCATGACCACCAAAGTCAACAAACTGTATTTGTAGAACTTTACCAGGGTATCGCTTGGATTGTGGTTTCCACACTTTCTGCTCAACAGTATATGTTCTGTCATCTTCGTGTGTCAATTGTGATATTCCATAAATTAGAGAATCCACAAAAGAGGATTTACCAGCCCCTGTATCACCCAGCAGGGGAACTCGAAATCGCATGTTGACCACTGATGCGTTTTCAGACACTTTTAAGTAGTTCATGATAGCTTTTACTCCTTGAGCTATTACGTTTTGTGGTATTTTCAATAAATTACCTTGAAAGGTAATCCTACGAAGTGCATGACAATTGATCAGTTCTGCAGGTAACTCCGTGATGTTATTATTATCTAAGGACAGCTCGATCAGTTCAGACATGTGCCCTGTGTCAGGTGACAATGCGTGCAACTTGTTGTTTGACATGTTAATACACTTTAACCTTTGAGAAGCAAGAATAGATTCAGGGATCTTTTTGTATGCACACCAACTTGCACAGAACAATACTAGCATATCAAAGCCTCCCTTGTGGTCCAGACTACTTGTGTCAGATTCAGCTGCTTCAAGTGTAGAGGGAACGCCCAGTGTATTATTTCCATGCACATCTAGTACCTCTAGCACAGGAAGTGCAGGTGGCAATTGTTCTAGATTATTACAGGCCAGATTCAGGAATCGTACTTGTGAAAAAGATGAAATGTTAGCTGGAAGGCACTTAACCCTGTTGTGTTCCAGACTCAGTGCTTCCAGCTGCTCACTGAGAGCACCAGTTTCTATTTCTCTCACCTCATTGTAAGACAATTTCAGTTGTCTCAGTAACCCCATGCATGACAACCTTTTAGGTAAGGTACGGATAAAATTTCCTGATAATTCCAACACATTTATGCTTGGCAGTTCATCAAGTGAGTACATCTCATCGGGTATTTTCGTTAGTCCACAGTCTTGTAGATCAAGCGTAATGATCCCATCAACATTATTTATTCGCTGCCTCAATTGCTCTTTTGTCCACACCACTGTTGCACACACAGATGACTGCCATGCCACTGCTGCAGGGTTCACCTAAACAATTTAACTATATAACTGATCTATGGCATTGTTTATACCTTCCTCAAAACATCATATCTTAAATGTTTGGATATAATAAAACAGAGTTACTGTTTAAAACTTGTTTTCAGAGAATAAACAAATATGCAGTTTTAGCTGAAATTATCTTAATGAGCACATTGATTTTGATTTCATTCTTTGTACATTTCTGATAACAATATTCACATTTTTAATACCGTTAACATCAAAAACAAAAAGCAAAGCAAAGATTGATAATATTAAGATATAAAGTAGTATAATTGACAATATAGTATATAGTTGATGTACCTATTCTCGATATGTTCCTATTCTGAACAGGGTAGGTAAAACACTGTTATCATCATTTGCTCATCTATCTTTATATATGATGAGTGGCTGGTCTCTGACCTGTGAAATTTTGTTGAATGATGTCTAGTCCCATTCACAGACATCTTAGTTATGATGATAATTCCTGGTAAACGCATATTGGGGTTCCTTATGCTTAGCGGAAACTACACTTTTCAAAGCAGGCACACATTCTATATTTCATTAATTACAGAAATCCTAGCTTTTTAGATCTTTCATGAACTGATTTTATGTTGACTCATACAAAAATATTTGCCCTGCTGACCTACTCCAAATTTAATCTGGAAGGAGTTGCAGTAGCTATATCGAGAATAGAAACACTGCTTTTACAGGCTCGTCACCAGAATTGAAGTGACATGTCGAACACAAACCAGTTGCATTCGTCAGAAAACCACAACTTTGTTTAGGTTTTTCCTTGGAAGTACAACTTAGAACCTGGAGTCCCTAATCGATAGCAATGATTTTACTAGATCTATGGTCAGTGACGTATCCTGCTGCATTTTCACAAACCGCACGGCTTATCCTATCGAGAACTGGGATATGCATACTCCCTGCCTTTATCTTCTGATATGATAATACAACATCATCTATGATTATAATAATAATAATTGGCAAATACGTTATATATATAAAAAATAGAATAAAATGGAAAAAACGTCATTAATGAGGAGTGAAAGCCATTGTTGCGCAAAGACAAAAGGTGTATAATGCTAATATACGTACCATAGTTGAAAATTTCAGATCCTGTAGCAAAGGAATAGAAAGACAATATAGGAGTTACAATTTATAAATGACCGCAATATTTAATCTGTACATGGAGTTGCAATATTATCTTTATCAGCTGCCTAGAGTGAACCCCAGCCCTTTCTACTTTTGAACTGATAGGAACATTCTAATTGAGACCATGCAGAGAATATGGTTTAGAAAGATACTGGGATTTCCTTGATTAACTTTGCCGTGAAAAATAATGAATTTCGAACATTACAGAGGTACCACTAGTACCTTAAACCCTGGATCAAAATGAGATAGAGTGGCCATTATAAGGTTAATTTTCACTATATTCATGTAACCTTGTCTGAAAGAAATTTCGTGGATATAGCAGTTGTTCCAACACCATGACTATTGTCAAAAAAAGTCTGGTTATTTCAGGTGGTTTCATGTTATACACAGTTAAGAGAGGCTAATGCCAAACGAAATGGTAACCTGTCAACGATGGGTTTATTCGACAGGATTTTTTCTTTATTTTAATACCATGGGTAGCAATTTATTTATAAAAGTCTAATCGTCAATCATTTGAATGTGTCTGACATGCATAAATTTAATTCAAGCCTTTTGTGAATTACCCATCTTGGCAGTAGCAAACCATTCAGTTTCAGTTTCATGGTTTACTCCCCAACATTATCTAACAAAAATATTAAATT